>OX393551.1:14399454-14999454 GCA_947650365.1 Chamaelirium japonicum
TCACTTGTAAGCCTTCACTTGTAAGAGTATCCCTCCCCATATATATATATATATATATATATATATATATATATATATATATATATATATATATATATATATATATATATATATATATATATATATATATATATATATATATATATATATATATATATATATATATATATATATATATATATATACCTCTGTGTACAAAACCAGAAGCGGGAAGATTTGTGAATCCCTGGGCACCTTGCAGCACTATGGAAATAACTTGGGAACAAACGAATTTCGTGGGAATCCTGCAGTTACCAGCCAAAACAACTTGCTTTAATCGATCTTGCAATTAGGGATAATCTTTAACTTTTACCAAAGTAAATAGGATTTTTTTTTCAACACAGTATTTTTATAAAAAAAAATTATTTTAATAGCCACCTGTCAAAAATAATTTCAAAAGTAGCCCACCACGAGGCTGCCATGCCAGCCATGTGTTGAATTTTTTATGTCGAGTAAAATCGGTATGTGGAATACCGATTTCCAATACCACATTCAGCTTTAGAGTTTGCTTTTAAAAAAGGGGATCATCACATTCACATGTGACTTGTAGCGTAAATCGGTAAATAAAAAATACCGACTTCAAAGTCGGTATCCAACTTACCGATTTTATTGGATAAAAAATTCACTAAAGAGCTAATGTGGTGGCCACATGGCAGATAAATGGCCACTTTTGAAATTATTTTTGACAGGTCATTAAAGTAATTTACTATTTTTTTTAAAAAAAATACTGTTTTGAAAAAAAACCCAAGTAAATAAAGAAAAAGAAAAATAAAAGTTTATCACGAAGTCTTAAATAAAAGTTATTAAGATTATTTGAGATACTTTTTTATTTCTAAAAGACTACCATAAAACCTATAGAGTTCGATCAATTTTGATTTTTTTTTTATCGAAATTGACCGAACCTAAACTGAACACAACCTGTTAAAACCAACACAAATTGTGTAAAACTCAGTTTCAGGGGTGTTTTCTGGGATCAATCAAAGCAAAAGCAGATTTAAAATCCTAAACAAATCAGTTTTGCCTGAAACTAGTAATTTTGGTAAGAGCCCTAAATGATCTGTTAATTCAAGAAAAAGCTTCAATCGATGTTCAGTTAAAATATTCTCAAAGGATGTGCTTCAGGACAAACTAGAAGGCGTAGATCCAAAACTCATCATCAATGGAAATTGCCAAATAATTTGGCTGCCACTTGGCATTGCATGTGTACTTGATGCAGTGTGCACTTTAATGGCACATAGATGGATGAAAGCATACACCATGGTGCACCCATTGTGCTACCTAGAAGAGGTAGTGGTACGAACGACAGGTCAACTGTGGGACGGATATGGTCCAACCTTAGGAGTCATCCAAAGTTGCAAGGGAAACATGTTAGAAATCCAAGCCATCAAGATGGTCCGCATGTCACATCCAGTAAGGGTCCGTTCTTTTGGCGAGACATAAATGAGATGGGAAATTCATTTGCTTGACATTCATGGGCAAGGAAAATAATGTTTCAAGAAATTAAATGTTTCAAGTTCTTTTAAGCTGAGCAAATCCATCTAAATTTTCGGCAGACCAAATAGATCTCGACAAATAATGTCTCACCCTTAGTGGACAATCAATGTCCAATTTTGGTGGGACTCTAATGTGCCGCCAAAAGGAAAAAAAGAAATTGTGGTAAACCATTTACCCGGGACATTGGACTAAAGAACATGGCACAAAGTGAGATTACATGGGTAAATCAATGTCCAATCTAATTTACTCACCAAAAGAACGGACCCTAATAGGCAAAATGATAATTGACCAAATTCCCAATTGTTTGAGACAAAGCACAACATCCTTACTGAGGCGGTATGGATGAAACAAATTTTAATGACAGATGCAAGGCCATGATTTTGCAACTTGAGCATAAAAAAGGCCCAAGAATAAAAGAGGATTTGGTTGAGAAAAAGAACAAACCCTTGGTGCGTAAAGGAAGGAATACAACACACCAGAACATCAATAAGTATGGTACACTAAGTAAAAACTGGTCAAACGCCAGGACTCAGAACCACTTGTTTTGGTAAAGACACCAAAGAATCTATATATCTATACTATATACTAAAATGGAAACCTCTCTCCCGTGTTGTGACACGTGGACGTCTTTTAAAGAACCATAATCATTCTTCCATGTGTGAACACGGCTCAGTCTTAAATCCTATTAAAAACCTACCATAAAGATAATAAAACACTCATTCAATGGCATTTAATTATCATTTGATGTTAATCTCTCTCTCTCTCTCTCTCTCTCTCTCTCTCTCTCTCTCTCTCTCTCTAATAAGTGAATCACACTCACTTTAGATTTCAGACTTCTTCAAACAATTGTGATGTCATCTCTGCCAAATGGCTATGCATCAAGTTCATCTGGGCATTGCCCGGGTTTCTTACTAGTATATACTAAAATGGAAGCCTCTCTCCCGTGTTGTGACACGTGGACGTATTTTAAAGAGCTAAAATTCTTCTTCCTTGTGTGAACACGACTCTCTTTTAAATCCATTTAAAAACCTACCATAAAGATGCTAAATTTTTATTCAATGGCATTTAATAGTCATTTGATGTTAATCTCTCTCTTGAATCACACTTACTTCAGATTTCACACTTCTTCGAATAGTTGCGATGTCGTCTTTGCCAAATGGCGTGCATCAAGCACATTCGGGCATTGCCCAGGTTTTTTACTAGTATATTTTATATTTCTCAGTTTCAAAACAACCACCAACAAAACAAAGCCTTAAGAGAGATGAAACACATGATCTTAGACAACGGATGGGTAACTAAAAAACATGGCAGTGCCTTGTATTAATAGAGTGATACCCAAAAGTTGTAAAACTCTCAAATAGCCTACTCCTGAAGATTTTGAAGAAAAAACTGTCCAAATGAAAATATCCTTTTCCTATGAGGATATGAAGAAGTTGAACTGATTCAAGTTGTTAAGATGGAATATGGGTTGGCTTGCCAGTACAAAGCACATTTGTGCCCCTCCAATGTAACCAGAGTTGTTGTGACACTTGGAGAAAGATAAAGGCCTTCAAGTGGAATACCTGCCCTAGCTAGAAAAATGGATAAAGATCAAAGAATAAGGGAAACTACTGGCCATGCGACTATAAACTGGAAAAATATAGATCCAATCCTAACATTGGTGTCATTGGACTCTAGAAAAGGGGTCCAACGATATTCCCGATAACCTAAGATGCAAATAATCTTCCTTCCTAAAATAAAGGGAGCGTCGTAAATTATAGAAAAGAGCATGGAGATTGGCACTAAACAAACCAATTTGACACCTGCCACGATGTGACTCCAAAATTATCAAGAGAATTTGTTCTCCTATCCAATGCCACATAACATGAGTGCAATAATGAAATGATAATCAACTATAGGGGGCAAGACACCCCTACATATAATTACTTAGGCTAAACCCCCTCATGTAACATGAGGGTACAATATATGCATATGCATATCCATATCTCTACCAAGGGAAGGAAGTGGCATGGTAATTTAATCACATTGCTACCTAAATAATAATGAGAAAGTATACTAACATCATAAGGTAGCAGATAAATATATTTGATTGCAGTTGTCATAGAGTTGCTTCAAGATACCATCAAGATACCCTCCTGAAAAAGGAAAGAAAATACAAGAGAATAGGTCGAAGTTAAAAATGACAAATTTAAGTTCAAATTGAATTAGCAAGAGACAAATGATCCTACTCATCAAAACAAATAGAAAGAGGGAAACCCTACATCTCTTACAGCAAATTTGTCCAAAATATTCAGAAGTGGCTGGACCCACTGTGATGTATATACAGGAAAAGTCCCACATTCCATGTCACCAATAGTCCCGTCTGTATATAACAGTAACTTATTTTCATAGAAAGAAAATTTAGAATATTAAGAATCAGGTAACTTGCACTTAATAATTGAGACAATGAATCTGACTACTGTATGCTTCAACATATAAAGTAAAAACCTGAAACTCGCAAGTGTATCCTGTGTGTAACAAACGACTGCAAAAACAACAAAAACAATTAGTAAATATTTTTCATGTATCCAAAAGTGCAACTTACTGGATGATCATGGCTCTAAAATAACAGGATGTGTAGATTTCAGATTGATACAAGGGATTTTGGGGAGACTCAATCAATCCTCATATTAGGCCAAGGGCCAAATATATATAGGTGATACAAAACAAAGAAAGGGGGTATCCTATACAGGTAATCTATGGGTATGTGTATCTCAACACTGTACACTATCACTAACAGCCCCCCTCAAACTCAAGGTGGGTCATGCACCATGAGTTTGCTAAGCAGAAACTGAAAACGTGGAGCAGGGTGTGACTTCGTGAAGAAGTCAGCAATTTGTTCTCCAGATGAAACAAAGGGGAGCGAGATGGTCCCGGCCTCATACTCCTGGCGAGAGTAGTAGCAATCGAGCTCGATGTGCTTGGTCCTCTCGTGGAAGACCGGGTTGGTAACAATCTGTATTGCACTATGGTTGTCACAGTGAAGGGCTGTAGGTCCAGAGATCTCAACCCCTAGATCTCCAAGAAGACGTCGCAAGTGAACGATCTCTTTGGTAGTAGAGGCCATGGCTCAAAACTCTGCTTCAATACTAGAAAGAGAGACAACGCTCTACTTCTTGCTGCACCATGCGATGAGAGAATCTCCAAGAAATAGGCAATAGCCGGTAGTTGATCGACGAGTGGTCGGATCACCAGCCCAATCAACATCCGAGTAGGCACGTAGAACCAGAGGAGAAGTCGATGATAAGAAGAGCGACCGGGTGATAGTGCATCGGAGATAACAGAGAAGCCGAAGAAGGGCAGCATAGTGAGCAGAGCGAGGGGCTTCGACAAACTGGCTGACGATGCTAACGGCGTGAGCAATGTCGGGCCTGGTGATACAGAGGTAAACCAACTGACCAACGATCTGTCGGTACCGAGTAGGATCTGAGAGAGGCTCACCGTCGGTGGGACGAAGCTTCACGTGAAGCTCGAGAGGGGTGACAGCAGAGCGATCATCGGAAAGGGCAGCTCGCCTGAGGATGTCGGCTGTGTACTTCTGCTGGGATAGCAGAATCCCTCCCTCACTGTGGGCGATCTCTAGCCCAAGGATGTATCGAAGAGGACCTAAATCCTTCATCTGAAACCGGCGCCGAAGATGCTGCTGAAGGGAAGTGATGGCAGCGGAGTCATCACCTGTGATGATCATGTCGTCGACGTATAATAGGAGAATCGCCCTGCCCTGAGGAGATGACTGTATAAAAAGCGAGTGGTCCTACGAGCTCTCAATGTAGCCAATCTCGGTGACGACTCGTCGGAAGCACTCAAACCAAGCTCGAGAGGCTTGCTTGAGCCTGCAGATAGCTCGACGGAGGCAACAAACATGCTGGGGAGGAGTATGCAAACCAGGGGGTGGCTGTATGTAGACGACCTCTGAAAGATCACCATGGAGAAATGCATTATTTACGTCCATCTGGAGAAGAGGCCATCGGCAAACTGCTGCAACTGCCAGGAGTGCACGAACAGAGGTAATCTGAGCTACAGGTGCGAAAGTCTCCTCGTACTCTATTCCGTATGCCTGAGTGAAGCCACGGGCCACCAACCGAGCCTTGTGCCACTCGATGGAACCATTAGGTCGCCGCTTGACTTTGTAGACCCACCGACAACTGACGGGATCAATACCAACAGGAAGGGGGACGATATCCCAAATCTGAGTCTGCTCAAATGTCTGAAATTCCTCGCTCATAGCCTGCCGCCACTGAGGGGACTGGACGGCCTCCTGGTACGATCGAGGCTCCTGGTCTGTGAGAAGGGCTGCAAGAAAAGTTGTAAATTGAGGCGAGTAGGAGATGACCGTGGCAAAACCAAAACGGTCAGGTGGGCCAGAGCTAAAGCTGAAGCGATCAGGTGGGTGGTGCTCGCGCTGGGGATAGCGGGGCAGCGGGCTGGGATCCACAACCGACGACGTCGGACTGGGCGTAGCAGGCGGAGTACCATGGACGTCGGGAGTATGAGAAAGACCTACGGAAGAAGACTTCGTGGAAGAATCACTGGAAGCAGGGGGAGAAGTAGAACTGGGCGAAAGGGGTGATAGAAAAGGCTCGAGAGTCGGAGACAGGGCGGGAGGAGTCTCCAAGAAGGTGAGGTCCTGAGTTGCAGAGGAGTAGTAAGGGGCATCCTCGACAAAGGAGACGTGTCGAGAGATGCGAAGGCGACGAGTAAAGGGATCATAGCAACGATATCCCTTGTGCTCGGCGCTGATTCCTAAGAGGACGCATTTAACTGCACGTTCGGACAGCTTTGTGTGCTCATGGGGCAGAAGGAGAACGAAACAGGTGCACCCAAAGGTACGAAGCAGACTATAGTCAGGAGGGGAAGAGAAAAGACGCTCATGGGGAGATGCACCACCCGGGAGAACAGACGAAGGGGTGATGTTGATGAGGTTGACTGAGGTCAAGACAGCCTCAGCCCATAAAGTGCGTAGAACGGAAGCAGAGAGAAGAAGAGCACGCGATGTCTCAAGAATATGACGGTGCTTCCGCTCGGCTACTCCGTTTTGCTCGTGTGTGTGAGAACAGAAGTGTTGGAATAGGGTCCCATGGCACTGAAGAAGTGTCCGCATAGCAGTGGAGGCACCAGAGTCCAGAATCCAAGTAGCGAAGATACCGGGAGTGGCTAAGTGAGCAGAGGATCTGGAGGCGCTGGAAGTCTCGGCGGAGCTGAAGCTCGCCTGCTGGTCTAGGCGAAACTGGAGCTCTGTAAACTACTGCTGAAGAAGCTGAGCAGTGTCAGGAGCGTCCAAGGAACCCCAGGGTAATGATGGAACCGTGCGAGGAGAGGACGGAGCAGTAGCAGCAGCCAATGTTTAAAAAGGCGTTTGAGGCTTACGCCTCGAGGCCCGCCTCAAGGTGAGGCGGTCCTGTGCTGCCTCGAGGCCCATGCCTCAGCAACCACATATAAAAAGCCTACGCCTCAGCATTAACAGTAGTACACCTTCGTTCGAGGCGCGCCTCAAGACGTACGCCTCTTGCACTAGGCGTGAAACATAGGAATGGGAGGGTTTAAAACCAATGTTTGGTGTGGGAGGGCACTAAAGGTTTTATATGTAAATCGTCCACATGGACCCTTTTTTCACCCATTGAAACCTCATAAACCCTTTTAGATCTCTTTAGGTTTTGAAACCCCCTTGTCTCCAAAAACCCAAAATCAAGATCTAGTGCTTATTTATTTTCTGATTTTGATTCCGAAGTTGTATTCTTCTTCTTTGTGGATCGTCTATCAACTACAGGTGAGACTGTGAGAGATAAAGATTTGTTTCATGTTTAGAGGGATGGATCATGATCTTGTATCTTCTACTATGTTTTTTTCTTTGTATTTTACCATTCTCATGTATTTGTATCATGTACTTGTTTTTTTTTTAATCTTGACAATGTTAGTTTTATATTCGTATTTTATTGTTTGTTATTAATTGTTAGTTGCTACTTTAATTATTATCTTGAATATTAAAGAATTAAGCGTGTTTGAACAATTTGACTTTCTATATTGTTGTTAGATTACTCGATGGAGTCCTCAATCGTGTCATATAAGATATTTTCTAACACATTGTGATTTATTATGCATATCTAGTTCAATTATTATTACACATTCAATAATAGTATTTATTATGATTTTTTTCTTTTTTAACTTTTTTTTTACCAAAACCCCTTGAAAAAATTCGAGGCTTACGCCTCGGTGCGCCTTGAGGCTTACGCCTCGCCTCTCCATAGGAAAAATGCCTCGGTACGCCTTTCGCCTTTTTAAACATTGGCAGCAGCAACAGTAGAGCCAACGAGTCGACCACGTCCTCGGGGTCCCTGCCTCTTCTCGGGATGCAGCTTCCAACATGTGGCGACAACATGACCTGGTTTGTGGCAGTGAGTGCACACAAACCGATCACGACCAGAAGCAGAAGTAAAAGAGACAACCGGAGCCGCAGCAAGGACGCCAGTGTGACTGGAGGGGGACGGAGGGGCCCTGGTGGCGATGGTACGCAGCCTGGTCTATTCGGCAACAAACTCGGCAATGGCAGCATCCAAGCGTGGAAGTGGGTCTCGGTGGATCAAGGCGCCAGCAAGTGAGCCAAACTCTGATCGAAGGGCCATCAGGAACTGGTAAAGCTGACGACACTCCCAGAAGGCCTGGTGGGCGGCACGGCACTCGGGAGGGACGGGAGGTACCAGTGACTGAAACTTCCACCAGTAACCACGCATCTGCGCATGGAATTGCTGGATCGTACGATCGCCCTGCTGTTCGGACTGGACCTGTGAGAGAAGAGCATACTCGCGGGCGTCGCTAGACTCCACAAAGCGCTCAACTAGGGAGCGCCATATAGCTGCGAATGCTCCAAGGGCGGCGAGGTCAACGCGTATCGTCCGATCGACCGAAGCGTTAAGGTAGGCGGCGACCCGTGCATCACGAAGGCGCCACGCTTGGAGGGCGGCGGGGAAAGCCTGACTCGGTGCCGAGGTGGTGCCGTCAAGTAATCCAAGGAGGCCACGTCCGAGAAGCGTGGTCTGGACGGTGGCTGCCCATGCTTCCCAGTCAGCGGAGGAGGCGAGAGGGAAGTCCGTCGAGCTCGGCAGGAAGTCGTGAGTGTACTCGAATGGGAGGCTCTCAGAGTGCAGTGGCACGGGCGGAGGAGCATCTACGGAGGAGGAGTCGGTCATGGCGGCTCACTCGGTGCCGGAGTGGATCTGTCGGATCTGAAGAAGAGAAGCTGATCTGGTCGACTTCACTGTGGGAGAACAGATCGCGCTCGCTCGCAAGAAGAGCTCCGGTATGAGAAGCTGAGGGCCGACCGGAGGAGTTGGGAGAGGAGCTGATCTGAGAAGCTGAGGGCCGGTCGGAGGAGCTCGAGGTCAAATCTGGAGGTTGCTCGATGTCAGAGGTTGCTTGAGATCAGATCTGCAGCGATCGAAGGAGCTCAAGCTCAGATCTGGGTTCTCGGGCCAGATCTGGAGGAGCTCGAGGTCAGATCTGGGCTCTCTGAAGGTTGCCGGCGACAACGGAGAGGGGAGAGCCGCACAGGGATCACAAGGGCTACGCGCAGGGAAGGGGAGGTCGGCACCGCGCGGATCTGGAGAAAGAAGGAGCTCAGATCTGTGGCTCTGCGGAGTTGGCCGGAGGGAGACGAGTTGGTCGGAGGAGAGGGTGGCCGGATCTGATGGCTCTCAAGGTCTGCGGAGCTGGCCGGAGGGAGATGAGCTGATCGGAGCTGGCCGGAGGAGATGAGTGGCCGGATCTGATGGCTCTCAACGGACGGATCTGATGGCTCTCAATCGGTTTGAGAGCGCAGATCTGAAGCAGATCCGGCGCGAGACAGATTCAGTCACCGGAGGGGGAAGAGGAGCACGGGGAAGAGGATCTCGCCGCCGGGATCACGCCGAGAAAGTCGCAGATCACGCCGGAGGAGAGGACATCCGGCAGCAGAGAGGGCATGAGGTAGGTTGCCGGATCTCGAGCTCGCCAGAGGTAGGTCGTCAGATCTGCGTCAGATCTAGATCTTGAAGGGATGAGAAGAGCTCTGATACCATGATACAAGGGATTTTGGGGAGAATCAATCAATCCTCATATTAGGCCAAGGGCCAAATATATATAGGTGATACAAAACAAAGAAAGGGGGTATCCTATACATGTAATCTACGGGTATGTGTATCTCAACACTGTACACTATCACTAACACAGATCAACAAAATCATTGAAGAACTAGTCTCATTTCTTATGCCAACCAATGACTGAATGGAAATAATAAAATATTGAGATAATGTAACATTGGTAGTCCTCGTTTGCCTTTGTAGTTGAAAAATAGATAACCAGATCACTATATACTCCTCAGGATCAATTGAGTAGTACTTTTTTCGAAAAAAATGAACTCGATTCTGTAACCCTAGATTATCACTATAGGCAAATAGAATGTTAACCTGCCACACTGAAGGCATGTACTCATGGTACAGAAGCTTTTTGTTATTTGAAGTTCTCATATCTGTTGTGTGGCTCTTGTTCTCTGCAGACCTCTTTCCAAAAGCCCTATAAGACAGACATAACTCAGGACCATCATAACCATAACTCAAAATATCTTGCCGAAACGCACAACATGTTTTCATATCACAAATAAGAATGACAGGAATCTATTAGTGAAATAGCATTCCATTAGATCTCAGCTATGAAGCATGAAACGGATACAAGATTTGGATATGATCCAGAATTCTTGAAGTAGGATATGATATGGTCGGTATACGTACATACATACATGTGTGTGTGCGTGTGTAAACAATGCTTATATATTTTATCTATATGTTAATCTGTGTTAAAACATCAGTAATAAACATCAACATGTTCAAAACACAAAAAAAACAATTATGATTGAAGATAAATAGTAATAACCCATAATTCATAAAACGATATTATGGTTGCAAATTAACCAACCACCATGTTCACCATTCATAGAGAACACCCAAAATTACATCGAAATTACTAAGTATCTACTATGCCCATCATTCAATTTATAAAACCCTCCAAAAATAATAAAAAAATCTTGTCTTTAACCTGCCCCAACTCCAATATCATAATCATCATCATCTCCATCGCCATCAGCGATGAAAAGTTTGTCCTATATATCTCGTTCATCAAGTGATAATCATAATCTAAAGTACCTGACACCCTCAAGGCATCTCCTCCAAAATTCCACATCTTGCTTTCTCCTCACATATATTGATCACCCTCTTTGATTGAAGACAAAGATAACTATGTACAAATATCAAATCTTCACACTACGATTGTATCAAATTCCTCTTCATTGAACAGTTAAAGTAACGCAATTCCTCTCATGACATGATGATGAACAAGGTTGCTAAAGTAGCTTTAAAGTTAGATTCTTAAAAATGGGCAACATCCCCATTGGAAAAAATGCTAAGCCTTTCGGTCTCCTTTATCGTGTAAGGAATCAAAAGTAGCAAACACGTCAAGACCTCCCAATAGCATACCCAAAAAAAAAACTCACCATTCTCCACTCCTTTATATTTGGAAAGTATATTTTCAAATAATTATTTTTCTTTTAGAATTTCCAAATTATTATGTGTAGGATGGCGATCTAGAATTAAGTTTGTTTATAGTTACACACAACTGAAAACTAAGCCATATATCCTACCCATATCCCCATTATATCCATTTGTACCCCCACATTATCCATCTATTTGGGTTTGTGTCCCTGTGTATCCAAATCCAACACGGATATGCGGAGGGGCCCTGAAGTATCCTACATAGGATGTCTAGCATTTCAGTGCAGGAATAACTACAAAGGTTTCTCATATTGTCATAACATTGCTTCATTAAATATTGCTGCACAAAAAACATTAGTTAGATGTAGTAGCTCGCAGCCCACACAACCTCAGCTAGTCATGATGGCTCCTTTCTACTAGCTTTTCAACCCTTCCTCCTACATATTGATATGAACAGAATCTTCCCTTCTATCATAAGAAACAAGCCCTATCCCATATGTTTGAGTGCCCCAATAGATCTTATTTAGCGAAGATAAGTTATTATATAACTTTGGATGCTACCAACAGACTAATAATGATTTTTATTTTAATATATAAACTGTGAAGATGATATTAACACATGTATTCCTTTCAATATTCTTGATAGCGTAAATCGATACAGGAATTGATCTACATAGTAAGTCTCAATCACATCAAATCTAAAATTTTCACTAAACCTTACGATAATTTCAGATTCGAATGCAAAACATGCAACCAATATCTTTTGTGACAATAAGTAGGGAGCTCTCAAGCCCAAAAAAGAAGCAGCGAGGAAAAAATTAAAGAAAAATAATATTAAACTATACTACTGAATTCAGTTCTATTAACAGCAAAAGATTACGAAAACCTCTGAACCACACTAACAAGTCTAGAATAACGTCCTATATTGATGAGGACTCTTACTAACTTAGAAGGAAAGAAGAGGTGCATAGTTCTTGTAGCAAGATGTTTAGAGAGAAAAAGAAGAAGGGAAGAAGAGGTGCATGGTTCTCGTAGCAACCAAATTCTCTCCCCCATATGTCGTTTAGCGGCTTTAGCCTTCCATTTCATTTCCTAAGATGGTGTAATTCGACCAAAGTAACTAGCCATCTACAACTAATTTCTCAATCACATGGCCGCATTCACTTAAATTTTGGTAGAAACATAGCAAAAGTCCACTGACTCGTTAAATTTGGACCATCTCTATGTAATGTAAGCCTACAAACATGGTTGATAAATCACAAATATATAAAAAACGATAATAAAAATGAACTTGTCATTGTCTTTCAATATCATTTAAGATCTAATTATAAGTTTCTAACCAAAAATCAAACTATCAATGTTTATATTCCATAGATTCTATCATTCCATACATGATATAGAACCAATTTAAAACAACTTTAGTTCCCAAAATATAATAATCGTCATTCAAGAGAGTAAGACGCATATAAAAGATCACACAGTAGTAATCAAATCATTTTTTAAAAAAACTATACAGACAAACTCCAGTATGGTGTATGCCCAGGCCATTGGGGCGTAAAAGGCATGCCCGGGCGTATGCCCTAGTGGTTCGGGCTTAAGCCCCATAGAAAAAAAGGCCCAGCTAGAGCCGCCCCGGGCGTTTTAGGGCGTACCCTAGGGCGAGTTTTTTAAAACACTGGTCGGGTCTAGTCGGGGACTAATCGGGATTCCGCCCAGCTATGAAGGAATCAGAATTACTCGGTCGGCAAAATGCCGCCTAGAGGCTAGTCGGGGACTAGTCGCCGACTAGTCTCGATTTTGATAGCATAGGTCTCAAGTAGTAGAAGTAGTCCCACCAAGAAAATCATCATCGATAAAATGTGTTCTTTTCACTACCGTTAAAAACATGTGTGAATTGTAACAGTTCCGGTCTATATATCTTGTTTGGGATCTTTTTAGATATCTTTACTACTTCAAGGTGTTGAACCGTTCAGTAATCCACCTAGAAAACCTTTAATGCATGGACATACGAACTTTAGATATTTTGGTGGCATATCGTAAGCATATTCACAAATGTCGCCAACAAAAGGCAAAGTTCTTATGATTTGGTCGTCCAATACGAACTTTTAGTTGCTGATAGGATTCACATAGCTCACCTACCTAACATTGCTTACGGGAATTATGACTTCAAAGACAGCAATGCAAGCAAGCATGGAAACTTTGAAGGACAAGAAGAGCAAAACATACATAACCTAATATTGACCTTCGAATTAAGATAAAATATTGTGCTACAAAAAGGGTTGTGAGTGATGTCTCACATAATAAGTGGATCATGATATTAAAATTCACCTCCCTGTATAAGCACCGTCTTTTGACTGTGTCATATGAATGAGGATAATGCCTACTTTTAATCTTCAATTATTTTACTATGCATGAGATAAGAATATGAGTTCAAATGATAAATCTAATTATGGGGCTTATCTATGCACAGTGTTGCATGTATATCGCTTTTCATATACTTCAAATATATATAAACAATAGCATGTGTTCATATACTAGGATATTAGCCCAAACGTAAATTTTTCAAAAGAAGTGCATGTTTCTTTACATGAGTCAAATATATTTTATTTCAAATTGTTGTCAAACGCTGATATAAAAGACATCATCAGTAGTTTAAAATAGGAAAACCTAACCCCTAATCATCTATAAATGGCTATGTGAGTTTGAGCATCAATCTATCTCCATGTGTCCACAACATGCTAAATCAGAGGTTGACAGTTTTGCTTTCGGGCTGAATAATAATCGCCTAGTATGTGAGGCTTTAATCCCTAGATTGTCTAGGGGAACTTGACTGCAATGCATACAGTAGTTATGTATATGTGTATTTTGAAAGTTGGAGTAGAAACAAAAGTGAATAGGAATTACTTGAGAATGATGAACTGAAAATTGCACTGCATAGCTTAAAGGTACTAAAGGCTCAAAGTGTACGACGACTTGCTCAAAAAAAATAACCAGCCCTCTCAAGGGATGGGTTCAAGCAATTTTTCATATAGTATACAAAAAGATGAATACAATCCCCGTCATTCAGAAAGCCAATCAGAACTATAGTGCTTACAGAACTTAATTTACAATATATGAGCAACAAAGAATTGGTGCCATATTGAAAAGGTTCCAGAAAATAAACATAACCACAAACCCCATCTCATCTATTTTGGCTTGGCACGTGTTTGAGAAGAAGATGCATCTAGTCTTAATATTTTTGCAAGGTCTCAGAACTTGCAACTCCGCATTTTAAGAATTTGCAAATTTATGTCATGGCTAACCTTTGTGCATCATTTATTGATATTCCTGCCCCAAAAATGGTCGCTTTTGTAGTTAACACCAAAACGGGTTGCAGTTGTAAGAACTTACGGAATTCACGTACAATAGTCTCAACCACATTTTGAAGTGATAAGCTTTTCCTGCAAAAACAAGCCATTACTCGAAGATAGACAACAAGAAAGTGACTGTTAGAGATGCAATACAGAATCAACTAATTATAAATAGGAAGGGATGGAGAGATCATGGGTAATTCAGATAAGTGAATGCGAAAGCAATTGTTGTCAAGCTAGGTTCTTGAGGATCTCTGTCCACAGGGGGGAAAGTACATCCATACTTCGTGGGCATGCTTCATTATTAAGAAAAAACGGTTACGGATGATAGACTACTTATGCAATAGCTAATAATAAATTAAGAAGCTTAGAAAAAATTAGGAACAATTATTTTGAATATTAATACACAACAAAAAGAGGCATTTTGGTTGTTTGGTCTTAAAGATTGTCTATATTATGATCGTTTTACGCATAGGCCACTTCGGTCGTGTAGGCCTTAGGAGTCTAAAGTAGGGAATGCGTACGACAGGGACAAAGCAGCAACGACGAGCCCCCGAGCTCTCGAATGGCCCAGACGATAGAAGACCTATGTGAGGGAGGGAGAGCCACAAAGCAACAGGTTGAGAGACAAGATAGGGAGTTGATGGAGGAAATGCATGTGGCGGGGGGTTGGATTGATAGCACAATCATTAGAGCTCCCAGATGGAAGAAGACTTCAATGAGGGAGAGACAGAGGGAGAGAGATCGAATCAGGAGATGGAATTGAGGCAATAGGGAAAGGTTTCGTTTATATATGGGTCGGATTTCTGGTTTCAAGTATATAAGTAATTAGCCGCTCAATTGTGCTCAAACTGTATCCTGAAACAGTGCCCAACCTGCATGCACTCTAGACTTGCAACCCGCAATCTAGTCATATTTTGCCATGTTTCATTGTATTCGTACCATATCTATGTCGTATCACCTTGTATCCAAGTATATATTTTCTTTTTTTTTCAGGATACATCGAAAACACCTCGAATACATATCCCCTAGTATCCGACGTTGTATTAAATCCGATACATATAAGATACATGATATGCAGGGGGGGTCTGGAAATATATGTGCTCCACAGATTTTAAGCATTGTGAATTGGTTTAAATACTTGCTTTCTATTGCAAAATGGCTACACATGATGCAAGAGAGCAAACTGAGGATCAAAGTATTGTTGTTGAGGGGGAAGGGCAGCAGTCATACAAGTTTTAAGCACCAACTAGGTGCAGTGGGGAGTGTCGTGATGGCTTGTGTCAAAGTTCCAGTTGCCATTAGGGAACACATGAGAAATTGTTTAATTTAGAAGGACGAGAGGATGGCAAAGGAAATCAGGGGGTTCAACTATTAAGAGCTTTCTTTAAAGGGGGACTTTGTTCCGGCATCTAGAAAACCCAATATCGGTCCTTGGCTGGGATACACCTATACTTCGAAAAAGGTGCCGTACCCGTATCAGATACTTCCCGATACTCCGATACGGCGGGATACATATCTGATACGGCTAGAAAGTATAGGGGTTTCAAAAAACAAAAAAAAAAAGTCCGATACACCAGGGATACGGGGTCAATACGCCGGGGATACGGGACCGATACGTCGGGATACGTATGGATGATAATGCAGTCCAAAATCCAAAAATCCGACCCAAACCCGACCAAAGCTCGATCGAAACATCATATATGGGCCTAAATTCTATACGTGACCATTTGCTTAATGATATCATTTATATGTTTTGTTTTTTGGATGATACATGTGACACTAACTTTGTATTTTGTAATGGATGATGAATGTCAGCGTTTTTTGCTAGCGTTATGGACAATGAATGTGAAACTTGCGTAATGTTGTTAGCATTACTTTTTTGAAATGGATTAACGTGACACTACTTTTGGTTGTATTGGATGTAAATCATGTAATGAATGATGAGTATGGTCATATTTAATTTTAAACTATTCACTATCTAGATTCTAGCACAAAAAATATTATATTTAATTATTACTATATATATATATATATATATATATATATATATATATATATATATATATATATATATATATATATATATATAATTACAAACATATCCTTGTCGTACCGCATATCCTAGTTTTTCAAAAATCCACGTATCGCCGTCTCCGTATCCTCGTATCCGCATCCCCGTATCCGTATCGATGCTTCCTAGGTCCTAGGTAATTGTGTTACATTGTCACTAATTGTTTATAAGTACACACATGAATGTTTCTTCTTTGGTTGTTACGTATGAATATCGAAGCCAATCTGCATAAATGGATATGCAATTTTGATAACATTTCTACACAGTACACATATTTGTATATGTGAATATATATGTATATCGAAGATTGGAGAGGAAAGGTTAAAAAAAGCTTGGGATGGAATTAGGAATCTTGTACAAGCATATGCGGCGAGAGCAGCACTAGGGAGGGTTTGTCTATACGTTTACTACTAGTTGGCTCAGACACCATATTTGATCCATGATCTATGGGTCTACTGGAGTTGTCCACTTCTACCAGTTAGCCAAGGTTTTGAACGAATATGAAATAATTAGTGCTTGATCTAATCAATATTTAACAATAATCATTAATAGTGTAGTCAATTAACAGATTTTCCAACATTCAATTTACATTAAGATACAAGCTGGTTAAAAGAAACAACCAAGTGGTTTTGTATAAGATTTTGAAGGAGGGCCTCATTTCCCCTATTCCTCTTCCCCTTAACACCTCCCTGTTGACAACCTCCTTACCTCCTTTTACCTACCACCTTAGCCAACTAACTCAGTTTCCCCAACCACCGCCTCCGCACCACCTTGACCAAATCAACCCCCCCCCCCCCCCCCCCCAATCCACAACCACCACCAGACACACATGTTCCTCCAATCTTCCTCACACATCATCGCCATACTTGAAAACCACCATCGTGCCACAACCAGCTCTCCAATCATCGGCAACTACATTGTCGCACAATTCTGACCCCTTGACTATATTGCTGCATGTAACCTCGCCCCAAGTCGTCACCCACTGCAACCATACTCAGTTACGTCGATTTTACACTAGATCTAGAGTATATGGATACAGAGTGATATTGACAACCAAAAGAGAAAGGTAGAGAGTCATTTCCAGATCTGGAAAAGAATGAAGGGGAGAAGAGTGGATATATAGTTGTGGTTGGAGGCTTGGAGCTAGGGGGGAGGGGGGTGGGCTGGTGTTTAGGCAAAAACGTGGGGAATAGTGGTGAGAGAGTAGGGAGCATTAGTGGTGCCCCAAGGAAAGGCGGAGCACGACAGAGAGGGTGGCGAAGTTCAAGGGTGCAAGGAGGGCCATGGTCGTGGAAAGGAGGGAAGTTTGGGCTGGGAAGGTTTGGGAAAGGAGATGAGGGGCATGAAAGGAAGTCTTGATCTAAAACAATAATAAAAACTGCATAGTTTTTCTTTTAACCAACCATGAAAGCTAATGGACAATGAGAACTCTAATAAGAGAGTGACTACAACAAATGATAATTGTGTTGCCCATCTACACACATATGTAAATAAGTGAAGAGGGACTTAGGGGGTTCTATGCGTTAGACACATGCCATTAAGACTTAAGGTAAATTTTACAAGAGAACAACAAGGCCTACAATGTTGTATTGTTAAGAATATTGGGCCATAAAGAAGGCTCAAGAGCACAAGATGAGCATGAAAAATATGACGATGATAAGGCATCTATGCACCAAAACTAGGAGGGTTACATTGAGGAATTAGTATATTAGAGAGTGTAAGAATTGCACCAATGGAGCACAAAATGATGGAGAATAGTTTAAGAGGATAAGAATATGTACAAAAGAGAGCAGAAGAGGCCCTAAAAATAAGAGGGTCTTAAATTATTGTGCAGGGTCAAGAAAGAGAAGGGGAAGAACAAAAATAACATTGATGGAAGTAGTTAAAAAAGATATAGAAAATCGCATGGTGACAACAAAGACAATCCTCAATAGCAAGTAGCAACAGGCCAACTAAGGATTCATAAACTCGATCCCAAATAATGGTACAAGATGTGATGGTTATGGAATATAATTTTTGCATAACCGAGAAGAGAGATGACTAAAATGATCCAAATCCATGTACCAAAAGAAACTACTAGAATTCGTCATGCATCACACGAAGCGACCAAAACAGACTCTAAATATCACAATCAATATGCGCAAATTACTGGAATATACCATAGCAAGATTGAAACAAGAATTTAAGTATGCAAGGCAAAATTTTCACTAAACAAGTTAAACTTCGAATAGATATGCATTCAAAGGCGAGCAACCATAACCTCTACAGAAGTCCAGTGATAGATAGTTAATGCTCACGAATCAAGTTTTCTTTAGAAAGCATATATCTTTATGTGTTATTGGGGTGTGTAATAGGAAAGGACATCAATGTTTAAGAGTTTGCAACACCTAACACGTACAAAAGAAATATTAAATACCTACCATTTATTCCCGCCCAGTGGCAAGGGTTGACAAGCACGATCTACCCAATAAAATGCACCGATGCTGGAAGGAATCAAAACACGGTACTAATAAGCTCAATTTATAGGTCAAGAAATATATTTAATGTGAGCACAAAACAAGCTAAAAGTAGGTGCATTTAAATGATGTAGAAACAAAATAATAGTGACAAGATTACATATCAAATTTTTTTTTAAGATTTTGAAAAGCCAATTAAAGTTGATAAATTGTTTTTCGCCAGGAGAAAACAGCTCAAAAATACTTCCAAATATATATAGTTTTGTGAAGGTTAATTGTAAAGAATTAGCTTATAGAATGGCAGCTTTCTCACGGTTTGGTGATCGTTTGCGGGTATAAGATTAATTTAGGGTTATATTTGGATAGGATGATTATCCTTAATCAATAGGGATGCAATTCAAAGCCGGGTTAACTGGAACAAAACCGACAACCCTTGATGTTCAGGTCAAGCTGGGCCATTATGGACTTAATTAAGACTCGGTACTGGTTCAAAAATGTCAAGTTCATTGCCAATTCAAGTGGGTTCATCCCAACCAAATTAATTCTATATTGGGCTCCCAATTATATATTTTAGTATAAAAATAAAATTCATTCGTATAAATAATACGTATAGATTTTGGTCCTAATGTGATGCATTTGATCATAGTTGGACTCGTTGTAATGATAGCTTTTAATTTGACCATAACTTCCATAATTTCTTTTTGCATTGGGACCTTGGCCATATTTTGTGAACATTAGGTTGATTTTTACAACTCTCTCTCTCTCTCTCTCTCTCTCTCTCTCTCTCTCTCTCTCTCTCTCTCTCTCTCTCGGGTGATGATCTTCAAACTACTAAGAGGCAGTCTACACTGTAGCCTCTCCCCTTTTGACTGGACTAACTCAGGACACGAACGCACACATTCATCTATACGACGGATTAACCTCTCGCTCTCTCGGGTGATGATCTTCAAACTACTAAGAGGCAGTCTAGACTGTAGCCTCTCCCCTTCTGACTGGACTAACTCAGGACACGCACGCACACATTCATCTATACGACGGATCAACCTAAATTGTTACCCATTGCCTAGATGGGAGTTGAAATAAGATCCTTCTCCTACTAGGGCTGTTCAAGATAATCTTTGTCTCCATGAGTTTACATAATGAAAATTTTATATTTTAAATTTTTATTGCATATCATTATTTCAAATGCAACCTTTCAGTTCCCACATAAATTACATACTGTGCAAACTTTGATAGGCTTTAGCTAAGGATGGTCTTTATGTTTCATATCAACACTAGTACACTTAGGACAAAACTTTGATGTTACAAAAAACACATAATCTAGCAGGGCCAAATGTGTATTAAAAAATGTGAATATCCAGTAATTTTCAAAAGTGGATCAAGTCAGTCACATTGATTTCATTCCTAAGAGGAAACAAGTATGGCATCCAAACAAAGTATAGTAGTATTAAGAAAATGTCAAAAATCTAAACATACGCTAGTGCTAGCAAATTTGTTCACTAAAGCTAGAGAAATGGAGGAGAAAGTGGAGGGGTATGAAAGTTTTAAAATTTATAAAAGGATGATGTAGCATCCGTTAGGCGTAAACTTTTGTTGAAGGGTAACTAGTACTTGAAAACTGTATAAAAAAAATAGGGGATCGTTTCTCATAGAAAGATAATGTGGGGTCAGATGTCAAACCATAACTCAAAGGACTGATAGATGTAAGCATCCTAAAATGAAGAACACAGTTACCGAAAACTGGCGATTAAAGGGTGATGAATGGCAACATGCCCTAGTTAAGAGATGGTAAAGAAAACATACAAGAATTCAAATAAAAAATAAAGCAATAGGACTAGCAAGGCTATGTAGCAGCCTATGACGATTGATACAGCAGGTTAGGATAAAAAATGGTGAGAGGGATCTCACAACTATCCAAGATGGAGAAGGAAACTAGAAATATATCAGTCATTGTTCTGGTGAAAAACAATGATATTATGGAAAGGCGAAGAGCAAAGAACATTCTGAAGTTTGACTTTAATAAAAATGCATAGTCCTTCTACAAAAAGATTTCTTGAAAACATTAATATATTTTAAAAAATTGTGAAGGATCCCTACTGTCATTTTGGAAGTTGTTAGAAGGAATCATGTCTATTAAGGATCTATTGGTGTTGCCTCTTAGGTGGAGTCGTGAAGCACCCTTAACATTACCCAATAAGCCCTATCCCATGTATAAATATTTATCTTTAAAAATCAACTTACGAGGCAAAATTTCAGTCTTTTACGATCTCAACCAATATTTGTCCCAAACTCCAGACCAAAGCAGCTTTGGACACATAAGAAGTGCTTAGGGAACTTGGACAGCAGCCTTAGAAATCAATATCATGTCATATTTGTGTAACTTAGCTAAAAAACTCACACAATTAGTTGAGTATTTGTAACTTAGCTAAAAAACTCACACAATTAGTCGAGTAATTACTTTACTATACACGGACCTCGTAGAAGGAATTAACTCTAGAAGTTGTACTCACCTGTAGTTTAGACCAATGGTCCTGTGTGGGCCAGTTGTACTGTGGCTTTTACTTGAATTCCTGGATTGGGACATTTGTGACTGATTGGGCCAATAACTATGGGGAAGTGTGGGCCCCTTACAATTGTGAGGCGAAAAGGATGTGGGATGCTCGCTCTGCAAACAAAACTTAAATTTACTTAATTAAAGTTGAAGATGCTTTAAAGTGGGTAGTCCATCGTCATGGGAATCATATAGTGGTTCCCGAATGAGAACGGTCGTCGTACACATTTTAGTCTGACATGGGCACCACCGTCCAGTGGAATTAAAATTGTCAAAGGTAAAGGGACGTCTACATGCCTTCAGGTATGGATCAATCGTCCCGCGGAATGAAAATTTTCGAAGAAAAACAAATTGCGTGAGCAACTCCTCCATGGTTGAGTACCTGATGTGGTTGCTTTTATATATAAAACTCGGATGCTTTTAAAAAAAATTGTAATCATGTCTCATCTTAAAATAATTTTAATCTAATTGTACACCTAATGGCCTTAACCTAAATTTAAAAAATCTACCATTCCCAACCCATATTGGATATTAATTGATATTTTTAAATTAGCCAGGAATGGCAGTTGTGACATATAGTTTGCACAACGGCCTGCTTGTACCGTCTCTTCCTCCAATAGCGCCCATGCTCAAGTATTCATCTATGAAGATTCTCGTATTTTAAATTTTGACATTTAAGGTGACATCACACTTATCATCTCGAATTTGGTTGTATTTCACCTTTCCCCCAAATATAATGTTTTCCATGTTACTTATGCATAATGTAATGGGTCCATTTTTGTATTTGAAGTTACAGAATTCTGCTGCATTTGATGTTTATATGCCAATCATCCATAATACCTGAAGTTTCGGAATGCTTGCCCATGGATTTGTGCATGAAAGCACCACTCTCTGAGCATTTGGATGTCAACAATTAGTTGAATCAAAAGATATTTAATGGATTTCTTGTCAAATTTGTTGTATCAAGATGTTTGCATTCCTTTCATCTAATGATAAGGGTTTTAATATTTTTATATGTATATAATTTTTCATAATATTAGTTTATTCTTTACATGTATATGTTTCCTAATAATGTGATTTTGTCGACTTTCTTTCATGTTTTTGAACTGAACTCTCATTATAGCTGGTGGTTTTCAATATGCAATTGCAGTGGGATAAAGGTCGTAGTTTATGAAAGAGTGCAAGTTTATTTTCAAGTTAAGGACCTATTGGACCACAATTAGAGCTGACAAAAGACAATATGGTCTTCAATACATGTCTCCCTTGGGCATTCTGCACACAGTTTAACAGATGAGAGCGGCCTTACTTTTTGATGGCCATATTTTTATTTTGGACTTTTATCTAGATCCTGAAATCTATTCATATTTTTAGTTTTTTACATAACGATTCATATAATAAGTTAATAACTACTTATTGTTTTATGAGCGTGACAATTAATTCAGGTTTGTAACATCAATATTCGCTCGACGGGCACATGCAAACCACGTCTCGCTCACTAGTAGATAATAGAAGTCCTTGCTGATTGTGGTTGTGGCTATAAAGATCATACTAAATTCCTGGCATAGGAAAATGTACAGTGCAGCAAACAGCTCCAATTATTTGCATCATTTTAGATAATGCCTACTCTTTTTGGTAAGCTATGAGATATTATCCATACATAGAAGACCAACTTAGAAATATTTTAATACAACAACAAAAAAATGCACACACTAAAAAAAATCATGAATGTAATTGAACTAGCATCTTACTTTTAGTCCTTTGTAAGCAGAAAATAGAGGTTATGAACAGTAATGGCAAACCTATCTATCATGAGGAAATGGATACCAGCACCAAGACCTTCACTTTCCATTTGAGCACGGCAACGCATAGTCTGTAGAAACCTCAAGTATTACAGGGAAGAAATTAGGTCAGTGATCTCTTATCTTCAACCATCTATTTAGGCTCGGCTTTATGGATCCTACTTCAACATCTGTTATTACGAAAATTCGAAAACCTTTCCAGATATGAAATTTACTCCAGATGAAAATGGAATGCTATAATTTGCAGTCATGTCACTAACAAGGAGTATCAAACCTCAGCTTAAACCAAAAGGCTTTATCAATATGGCACAGGTTTCACGATCAAGGTATGATCCATTGAAGCATGAGAGAACTTCACAAAAGGCTCGCAACTGATATCAAGGTATTCTAGCATATGTACAACAAAAAGGCACCACAGACGAAGTTTATAGACATCGAACCAGTTTTCGTCAATTATCCAAATGATCTGGATGATGATTTGCTACTTGCATAGCGTTTATGTATGATATGCATTGCCTACCACCCGATATTGCATACGATGTAGGTATGATATCCCGATTCACAAGTAATCCAGATACTGAACATTGGAATCGAATCTCCAAAGTTCTTAGGTATCTAAAGGAGACAAAGAATTATGTCCTACGTTACATTAGATACCTTCTGTATTAGAAGGGTATAGGCGTATAGCAATGCAAGTTGGAACTATGTAGAGTCAAAATCCTATGAAGAGTCAAAATCAAAGTCCATCACCAGCTGGATCTTTACATTAGGACGTATTGCAATGTCTTTGGCATCCAAAAAGTAGAGCTGTATATCGAACTCCACTATGCTATCAGAGTTGATTGCATTAGTGGATGCATGTAACGAAGCGGAGTGGCTGAGAATTATATATTAATAGATATCCCACTTTGGAAGAAGCCAACTCCAGTTGTATGATCAACTGTGATAGCCAACGTTACAAGCAAAGTACAAACGATCGATATATTTTGCGAAATATCACGAAATATATCGAAAAATTGAAAACCCGGTAAGAAATCCCCCCTGCAGTCTCGAGCAGAACTGAAAATGTCAAAATATCGAGCAGTTTCGCGTAATATCGCGATATTTCCACAAAATACGCGATATCAGTACCAACACAAAGGGATTTTGTCGAAATTTTGCGAAATATATCCGAAATTGTGGGGACTGACAGATTATAAAAGGGAGCTTGTGGCCTAGTTTACTTTAAGTTATTATATGTAAATAAGTAAATAACCCCCATTTGATTTCAATAAAAATATCAAAAAAAATAAAAACCAAAGGAATAAAAAGTATACTTTCAGTTTTAGTAGGAGAAAATAGTTTTCAGGGTTTTTTATAAAATCCACATGGTGAGAAAAGTGATTAAATCAATTCCTTTTTAGCTCAAAAAAATCAACAAGATGTAGAAATACAAGTGCATCTAGAAAACCATGATCCGTCTTAGAAAATTTTGAAAGCATAAAAACTTTCCTATATAAAAACTCTTTTTTCCAGACTTAGTAAAAAAAAAGTGTTTCACATTTCAGCATAATTTTTGCACAATTTCAAACTTGCATAACTTTCTTATTTTAAGTCCGCTTTCAAAATCATTTGAAACATTATTTTAACAATCAACTTATCTTTATTTTGAAGATATTTTTATCCAAAAAAAAAGATTAAAAAGCATTTGAAAAATATATATCAAAACCAGACCAAACAAGATTGCACAAGACTCACGGACTCAATACATTGAATAAATGCTATGTAAAGCTCTACACTCCTAGATATGATACAAATATTATTTGAGTGTTCCAAAGTGTGTATCTATACTTGGTTTATGACTATCCAGACTTTCACTAAAAAATTCAATTAAAAAATCAATATTTCCACACTGTCAAAATATTTCCATATCCAGAAGGTCGAAATTTCCACCGAAATGGAGATTTCAAACCTTGGTTACAAGTAAGACATATAATGGGAATTTAAGACATTGGTATTAGACATCAATTTGTTAGACAATAACTTAAAAATGGAGTAATTATGGTTGACTATGTCAAGTCTAATAAAAACCTAGCAAATATGCCAAATACATTGACAAAGAGCCTCTTTAGAGGTATGATCTCTAAAACTTCCAAAAGAAATGAGGTTAAGGTCAATATAGAAAAATCATACCATTAATGGTAACCCAACATGTGTCTTGAAAAGGATAGACAAGGTTTCATGGGTACAAACAAGTTAATGAATGTATATGGAAACACTAGAATACTGTTTACCCCTTTCTTCATCTAGTGTTGGTTTTTTGCATGATAGAGGATGGATAAACCCCTTAATCAGTCTAAACAATAACAATGGTGACTGATAGAATCACCTATAGGAGACTTGCCTATGTGAGAGTGGAAATCAAGCCCTTTCCCATGAAAACAAGACCATTTCTAGAGCACTCATGAAACAAGGATATTGCACATAGCCATTAACGTGCAAAGCATTTTGGAACACTCTACGTGTGATAAATGATAATCCAGGTTGTTTTTAAGGTCCTTAGTTCAAGACAAGTTCACCATAGCACCTTGGCAAAGCTCGATTAGTATATAGAAAGTGAAGGTTCAAATCCAAAAGATACCTCACCTATGTATTAATCTTTACGATGATGCCTCATATCCAATTTTTTGATAGTTGGAAGAACTACAAAAGCTTGATGTCCATGGGTATATAACCACTTCGGTGGTGCAGCTATTATATTAATTATAAATTAGGTTTTTATATTTCAATCATATTTTGGGATTGTTGGGTATTCTCAAAATACAAAAGGTCATTGTTTTTATTCAATCAAGAAAAGAGAGTTGTCAAAAGTAGATCAGGCACTTTTCTTTCCCATATTGGTTGTGGGAAAAATGGGAGGCAGCTTTATAAAGAAAGTTTTGATAGAGCTAGTTGTTCACAAAAGCACATGGAGCAAGTGGTCATAACATGATCTACCGGAGTGGTGTGAAGCACACTACGGGTACTCACGAGCGTGCGAGTGTGCGAAGATCGATTGTGAGTTTAGTGCTTTTCGTGTACTTTTAGAGGTGCACTTGGCATTGTGCACGTGCGCAACATCGCCAAATGATAGGGGTCTATCTATTTTTCAATCGATATCCGATTGCAGTCATTCGACCTTGTGACTAAGCCCAGTGGGTTCAGGCAAGACAGTGGATTGGATCAAACCAGTCCAGACTCAACTTATGAAGCCGACAAGTCTAAAACGATTATATCAGGTCCGTTGATCTCGAGGCGTCCGATTGGAGCATATAGCACTTACCCAGAAGCGATCCGAGCCACTATTCACTCATGCATGTTCATGAACAGTCATACATGTTCAGCCAACAGTCACATAAATGCCCATAAAAGGTGATCCAAAACTTTGATTCTCACCCCGAAATTATTGCCTTCTCTCTATATCCGATATTTTGGCATAATCAATTCTCTAATACATAGTGTTCCTGGGACGTAGTTGGAGCATGTATACTCTGAAGTCTGAACCCAACATTTTAATCTGAGGTGTCATTGTATCATGCGGAAAATTTCCCACATCCCATTGTGCCAGTTTTGATCGGAAGAGAACTATTGTCTGAAAGACATCGATACCAAATCGATCCTAAAAGCTTTCAAATCATCAGATTGTCTCCATCGCTCAATACCACATTTTCCAAAAAGGAGTTTTCAAGACTTCGGGCATGGATGACTGGGAATACATCATTGATACGTGAAAATTCCCTAGAGGGAAGAATCGACACGGAAGTCACGCAGCTTCAACCTATTTAAGAGGTGTTGGACAGAGTGAGAATGTTTTTGAATTGTTGATAGAAATGTAAAGATTCCCCTCTAACTGCCGCTGAACTTCGGTGCCATTTGAGTCAGCAATCATTCCAACTCCATTCTAAAAATGTTTTGAGCAGAAAAGCACAATTATAATCATGCTGAAGGTACATGAGTTGTTTGGGGATATTTTTCGCTGGTCCGAGCAGTCTCCCTGCAAGACAAAAAAAAACGTAAGAACGGCTGGCTCCCTTAGGAGCGCAGGCCCTCAGACGCTCAAGTCAGTCTCAGGTGATCAAAGGAGAGTTGTAGTAGTTCGAAGTGGTAGGGATGAGGTTTTCGAACCTGTACTTTGGAGCCAGGGGGTGTACCTTTATAGCCTTTTGCGACCTACCAGAGCCCGACACGTGGAGACTCTTCTAGCACCTTCTGTACCCCCATGTGCCGGCCCACATGGGCCTCTGACCGTCTTTGTCGTTTAACCTGCCTGGCGGTGATGAAGGGGGATGCACCGGTCTTGTCACCGCCAGGTGGCGTTTCTGGAAAGTTCAAGTCTGGGAGGTTCTAGACCGACTTTGGCAGGCTTCCGTGGACTACAATCGCCCACGTAACTCTAGGAGGATGCTGACACCTGGCAGTCTAGAGTTAGCTTGCCATGAGTAACCTCAGGGCGGAAGAGGACGTGCTCCCCCCTTCGTTGATCCGCCTACTCCCTCCTGTCATCAAGAGTCAGGCTCCTTGGAGGGCGACCTCTTCGACAATGGGTGCGGCCTGGCGAATTCCTGAGCAAGCTCTGAGTGTTCGCAGATACCCATCCAAGTTGTCTATTAACAAAAGGAGCGACCCCGGCTGGGAAGATAGGCGAGCTCCTGAGCGGGCTGAGGGCGAGCTCATAGGCGAATTGGAGGCGAACTCCTGAGCGGGCTGAGGGTGAGCTCCTGTGCGAGCTGGGGGCGAGCTCCTGTGCGAGTTGGGGGCGAGCTCATAGGCGAGCTCCTGTGCAAGCTGGGGGCGAGCTCCTGAGTGCACTGCGGGTGTTCGTAGATACCATTCTAAGTTTTCTCTTGGTCAGAGTTCCTGCGCGAGCTGTTAGGCGAACTCTTTGGCGAGCTGGGGGCGAGCTCCTGTGCGAGCTAGGGGCGAGCTCCTGTGCGAGCTCCTCAGAAATCTATCCACTCCCACATGGCGGTTGGGATAGCCGACTCCGAATCATGCTATTTCCTCTCCACCTGTGGCGAGATGCCGGGGTTTGTAGGCATGACGACCTAACTCCCGCTGTCACTACAAGCGCCGGGCGGGCTTCCTGGAAGTGTTCTTTAAACTCTAAGACCTGCTCAGGCCATCAAGCTACTTACCAAAAATTCGGGTGTAGCTTCGAGGAAGGGGAGCGGACTGAGGGCGGGCTCCAACTCCTGAGCGAGCTCCAACTCCTTGAAGTGTGCCTGATATCAATGTCTATTTTGACTGAGATGTCGATGCTTCCGCTACCCCCATCATTACCCCCTCCTGAGGGAGCGGTCAAGGAAACGTGCCGCTTGCTCAGGAGTCTGATAGAAAAGGTTCCATTCCATCTTGAGCGCGAATTTCATTTGCATGCCGTTCTAGCTTCAGCTTTTGCCAAAATCGAAGTGAACTGGAGGCGCGCTCCTGCTTACAACGGGGGCGCCCACAGCGAGCTGTGGCTGGTGTAGTCACCTCCTCCTCATCGCTCTCACCACTGGTGCTTGCAATGAGGGCTCTAATACTGTCTACAAGCGCCGGACGAGCTTCCCAAAATTCAGGCGTAGCTCCGATGCCCAAGGAACGCAGCTACCTGCTGCCTACAAGCGCCGGGCGGGCCGGGAGCATCAGCCGCAAGCGATCTCCTTCTGGTGCGAGCTCGTCACACGCGGTCAGGGTCTACATCGGGCGAGCTGCGGGCACCTGCCGCAGGCGACCTTGCGGCGCGGGCTCTGGCTCGGCGTCTCATTGGTGAGGCCTCGAGGACGATGCTACTATGCCCAAGGAACGCAGCTACCTGCTGCCTACAAGCGTCGGGCGGGCCGGGAGCATTAGCCACGAGCGATCTCCTTCCGGTGCGAGCTCGCCACATGCGGTCAGGGTCTGCATCGAGCGAGCTGCGGGCACCTGCCGCAAGCGACCTTGCGGCGCGAGCTCTGGCTTGGCGTCTCATTGGTGAGACCTCGAGGACGATGCTGCTATGTCCAAGGAACGCAGCTACCTGCTGCCTACAAGCGCCGGGCGGGCCGGGAGCATCAGCCGCGAGCGATCTCCTTCCGGTGCGAGTTCGTCACACGCGATCAGGGTCTGCATCGGGCAAGCTACTTGCGTTAGCCACGAGTGGTTTCACGCCAAATCTCTGGCGGTCGCATCGTCTTAAATGTGACTCGAGACCCGAACCCGATACACCGAATCTCATCATGAGATCCCGATCGGCACGGGGCACGTGTCTCTTCCCCATTCGCCCTCGTTTTGATAGAAAGGACGTTGCTGGCGTCGGCGCAGCTTTTTCCACACGTGGTCCAAGTGTCGTCTCCTGATTGGGGGAAAACGAGCTGTCACTTCCACCGTCGTCGTGCCGCCTCGTCTGGCGCGCTCGAGCATTTACTGCGGCCCATTTCGCCTGCCTTTTACTTGCCTATAAATAGGGGGTGGGGGGAAGATTTCTAACCTCTGTGTGAAAACAGCTCTCCTTTCTCTCCTTGTCTTTCTGCTCGCTCTCAGCATTTGCTCATGGCTTCTTCTTCCGCTGCTGCTGCTGCGTCCTCTCATGAGGAACCTCTCAACGAGATCCCCATCTCGGTTCGGGCTCCTGGCACCGAGGAAGAGGCTCCTCGGAGGGAGCCCGCCGTCGTCTGGCTCCACGACGTCGGCGGCACGCCCGTCGCTGAGAGCCTGCGCACGGCAACGAGCATCCCTCAAGAGCTCGCCATCCTACCCCTACCGCGCACAGGGAGGCTGCTCACCGGGACTGCAGTTTCGGTGGGACTGCTATGGTCGGGGCTCAGGCTTCCCCTGAGCCGCCTTGCCGGCGAGTTACTGGAGCTGGCGGGCTTATGCCCTGCCCAGCTCACGGGTAACTCGGGGGGGGGGGGGGGGGGTCCTCTACGGGTTTTCTCGAATCGAGGAAGCTCTTAAAGTGAGGATTCCCCTAGCCTACCTCCTGAAGAAATGGTTCCTCAAAGCGGGCCCTGTCTTCAGCGAGGTAGGCTGCGGACTGTTCTATCTCACGGGCCGCTCCGGCGAGGTGCTCCCATTCTCTACCATCGAGAACAAGGACAGGTACTAGAAAGAGTACCCGTTCGTTGTGGATGGGGAATGGCGAGGTCCTAGTGCGGGCATCCCAACCCACCCCGGCAGGCCGCCCGTCTCCACCTTCAAAGAGATCGCCCAGTACCGCTCCGGGGCAAAGAAGTGCATCACCGAGGCTTGGGGGAAATCCCTTGACTCGGCGATCTTGGACTTCCTTGGAGGGCGAACTCCCGAGAAGGTCATCGCGCCGGACTTCTCCTTTCAATGGAAGGATCTGAGGACCGGCGCCATTACCACCCGGCAGAAGGTGATGCGCAAGAAGGTCGCTGTCTCCCGCCGTGCCGGGACAACAACAACAGCGCCTAGCACGACCTCCGCAGCCGGCCCTTCCATGACGAAGAAGGGGAAGAAGCGGGCTTCTCCGATCAGGGTCGCTGATGAAGACACCCTGGACATGCTCCGAGAGGACATTCCGTCTCCGCCGCCTCGGACCAGCACCACAGCGACAGGTCAGGCGAATATTCCCTTAGTAGCTTCTTCTTTCTCCATAAGGAGCTCAGTTCCGAAGCCCCGGCGACGTCAAATCGTCATGGTTGACCCTAAGGATCCGCGCGTCGAGCTCCTACTCAGCATGGCGGAAGTGGAATCCCCAATGGATGAAGTGTTGATGCGCGGATTCCCAGACGACCTCTCTAAACCTCTGTTTGTTGCGGTGATGACCCCAGAAATGGAGGGCGGCGTCCTGAAGAAGAAGAAGAAAACACCCTCTGCCCGCCCAACGGGAGAGGATGATATCGTTCGTCAGGCTCGTGAAGCCTTCGAACGAGTCGTCGAAGAGCGGAGGAAAGCCGCTCTGGACGAGGCGGGCTTGGGATCGAATGACGATTCCAGCTCGGAAGAGGAGGAGCAGTTGGATCGTGCTACTGAGCCGTTGGCTGCGTCGTTGAGCCCGTTCCTGCAACGGCGACGCCTCATCCGCCCTTCGAGGGGCCAGCTCCCACTCCATCAAGCGCACCCGCCCAAAGCACGCTTTCGCCACCGCCTGCGCCCACTCCGCCGAGCGCGGCTGCTCCCAGCGCTCCCGCACTTCTCTCATCCACCCCTCCGGGCGCCGCCGCGCTCATTGCCACCCCCTCCGAGCACGCTAACTCCCAGCGCTCCAGCGCCCGTTAGGGCCCAAGCGGCCTCGCCACCTGCAGCGCCCCCCATCTCTCCAGCGACCGCTGTCCCCGCGGAGGAATCGGGCGGGCTGGTCTACAAAGCCCCAGACCTGGGGGCCATCATGGCGGAGTTCTCGACCTCGAGCTCGGAGGCCTCAGACCCAAATACGCCCGGCGAGGGGGGGGCTAGCGAGCCGCGTGCTACCGGCGGAGAGGGCAATATGGCCCCGGCGTCCGGGCTTACTCCAGGCGCTATTCCTTCGGCGTCCGAGCCCCGCCGCCGTTACTGCCCATCCTCCAACAGCTCCGGTCGAGGTGGTTCAGGCGGCCTCCTCATCGGGTGATCCAGAGCGCGCCCCTCACTATATGCGCGAGATCTTTGGGCGCAATATTTTTGCCCGGTCTCCCTATGTCGTTATTTTTGACCGGCTCGCCGAGGTAAAAACCCTTAACCTTCCTTCACTAAAGAAAAATTTATTTCTTTCAATCTTCTAAATGTTGTTGTCCGCGATAGGTGGAAAGGGTCAGCCGGACTCTGGCTAACGAAGTCGCCGCCGTCGGTGGGGACCTGGTCACTCTTTATGACGATTCCCTTCTGGGGTCGGAAAGGAGAGTTGACGAGCATATCCATCGGCTCCGGCAAGCGGACCAATCGGGCGAGCTGCGTGCTGAAGTGGCTCTGCTGCGCCAGCAGGTTTCTTCCTCCGGCTCTGAGGTCGACCAGCTGCGCCAGCAGGTTGCCACTTCATCCACCGCGCTAGCTGCTACTGAGGAAGCTTGTACCCGCACCCTTGCTGAACTGCGGGAGGCACTGCAGGCGAAAGAGGCCGCTCAAAAGGAAGCGGCCGAGCTCCGAAGCCAGGTGACGGCCACTAGAGACGAGATCGTGGCTCTGAAAGAGGCGCATCTTCATGACATTCGCACTCAACAAGGCCGTCTTCAAGCGCAACTCGACGAGCTCCTCCGGAAAGGCGCGCTCGATGCCATTGACAAATACAAGACCGAAAGGTCAAAAAAGAGGAAGCGTGGCGACGAAGGTGGAGCTGGTGCGAGCAAGTCCTAAGCCTGCTTGTTTTTCAAATCTAATCTTCTTTATGATGAATATGGCAATCCTTTTGAGCTCGCATTTCTTTGTATCCATTCTCTGTATTGCTTTCCTTTTCATGTTTTACGAGTCCGCTTCAGAACTGTTCCAGCGATCTCAAGGGTCGTACCCCGGGCAAGGCAGCTAATTCGATTCAACCAAGCTTCGATTTAAAACATATGCAAACGAAAAACTCGGCATGCTCGCTAAAATTTTAGTACGGTCTCTGAGCCCGGAAAAATATAAGCAAGCAAATCAAATAACTCGAAAACTCTCTATACTCAGAGATTAAATCATTTTTATTTTTAAAGGAAACTAAAGTGCTAGCTGCCCCCTGCCCGGTTAACTACCCCCAAGGATCCTGATTACTGGACATGCCCTTTGAGGGGTTACCAAGGGATGTTCGGGCTACCTAAAAGGGTGGTCGCCCTTCTCAGGTTTCCCTAAATCACTCCAGGGTGCTCCCGTTCATAGCGTGTGAACGCGAAGGACCCAGGCTATGCTTAAAGTTCTCTCAACGGCGGACTACCCCGGAAATCTCAAGGTCGCTTGTTGGCGGCCTCTGAGGAACCCGGTCCTGCTTTAAGTCCACACAGCGGCGGACTGCCCTGGGAATCTCAAGGTTGTTTGTTGGCGGCCTCTGAGGAATTCGATCCTGCTTTAAGTCCGCACAACGGTGGACTGAGTTTTTGCAGAATGCTATTCGTATACTTTGTAGTGGGCTTTCTCCACACAGATCTTTCGAACTCAAATACTTTGGTAGACCAAAAACGTCGCCCATTTATTACTTCCCAAAAAATAATTTACAAAAGATCACCGGAGTCTTAGGCATAGAACTTCCGGAGATGTAGAGCGTTCTAAGGTCGCTCCAACAGGTCGCCCTCAGCGGTCATCAACCGCCAACCGGTAAGCCCCGGATCCTCATGCCTCATGCACTATGTAGGGGCCTTCCCAGTTCGCCGCGAGCTTTCCGGCGTTGAGCTCCTGCGTGTTTGCGAACACCTTCCTCATTACCATGTCACCAGGTTTGAATGCTCGATGGCGAACTTTCTTATCGTAGGCGCACTTCATCTCTTGTCTGTACCCGGCGAGATATAGGTTGGCGCGCTCTCTTCGTTCTTCGAGCTGATCGAGGGAGTCGGCGAGCAGATCATTGTTGGCAACTTCATCTGCTGCGAGCCTTCTCTCAGTAGGCAGCTCGGCCTCCACAGGTAGCATAGCCTCGCACCCGTAAGTGAGGCTAAAAGGTGACTCATTAGTTGAGCGACGCGGGGTGGTTCGATAGGCCCATAGCACACCGTCGAGCTCCTGTTACCACAGCCCCTTCTTTCCTTCCAACCTTTTCTTGAGGTTGTCCAGGATTACCCGATTCGTAGCTTCAGCCTACCCGTTGCTTTGAGGATATCTTGGGGAAGAAAACCTTAGGTCGACCCCATATTCAACACAGAAGCCTTTGATCAAGCGATTGTCGAATTGGCGACCATTGTCAGTGATAAGTACTCAGGGAAGACTGAACCTGCAGAAAATATTTTTCCAAAGGAAATCTCTCACTTGTTTCTCCCCTATCTTAGCTAGCGGAACTGCTTCCACCCATTTGGTGAAGTAGTCCGTGGCTACCAAGATGAATTTCTTCTGTCGAGTTGATATGGGGAAAGGTCCCACAATGTCAAGCCCCCACTGCTGAAAAGGCCAGGGGCTTACCAGTGGATGCAGCTCCTCTGCGGGCATATGGTTCGTGGTGGCGTGCTTCTGGCATTGGATACACCTTTGGACGACCTTCAAAGCGTCTTGCCCAAGGGTGAGCCACCAATATCCTTGTTTTCTCACCTTCCCGGCCAGAGACCGCCCACCAGCGTGGTTTCCCAGCTCGCCGGAGTGAATGCAATTCAATACTTCTTCGGTCTCGGGGCTCTCAATGCAGCGAAGATTTGGCCCCCCAAAGGATTTTCAAAAGAGGCGATCCCAGCGAATGAGATAGCGGCCAGCACACTTCTCCACCCGCCGAGCCTCTTCCCTATCCTCAGGGAGCTCGCCCTTCTGGAGAAAACAAAGGATGGGTGCGGTCCATCCACCAGGTGATATGCCGGCAGAGATCTGATTAACGACGGGCTCTATCAGTTGGAGTCGAGATTGACTCTGAACTTCGATAAATATCTACCGAGCTTCCGAACCTCCTAACAGAGAGGCGGTGTTAGCCAAGGCATCAGCCCGCCTATTGTCGGATCGAGGGATCTGTTCGAAGGAAATCTTCTCGAATTTTGCGGGCCTTGCCTTTCACGAGCTCTACGTAGCCCGCCATACGTGTATCTCGGGAGGCGTAGTCTCCTTTGACCTGGTAAATGATTAGCTGGGAATCACTAAAGACTTTCAACTGCTTGGCGCCTACTTCATCGGCGAGCTCTAGCCCGGCCAACAGTGCCTCATATTCTGCTTTATTGTTAGTGGCGGCAAAGTCAAGCCTGATAGATTTCTCAAGGAGCACTTCTTGGGCGATTAGCGCCACCCCGATCCCCGCTCCAGAGGAGTTAGAGGAGCCGTCGACAAATAGTTTCCAATCTACCATGTCTGGATGTCTTGTTCGAGAAAGTTCCCCAAGGTCGCCCAAGAACCTCGCCTTCTCAGGGTGTGCCTCAGTTGGCTCATCCTCCTGGTACTGGACCAGCTCTTCTATGGGGAAATCCGCCAAGAAATCCGCCAGAGCCTGCCCCTTAACAGCAATTTTAGGAACATACTCCAACCCATAGGCGGCAAGCTCGGCGGACCATCGATAGAGCCTTCCGGCCACCGAGGGCCTAGAAAGCGCGCTCTTCAAAGAGTGCTCCGTGATAACCCTGACGGTGTGAGCCAAGCAATATGGATGGAGCTTTCTCGCGGTAAGGACCAAGGCCAGCACGACCTTCTCGATTGGTCGATACCGGAGCTCGGCAGGGAGCATTGTATGGCTCACGAAGTAAACGGGCCGCTCTACCTTTGCCTCTTCTACTACGAGGACCCCGCTTACCGCATTCTCGGTAATCGCGAGATATACGCCAAGCTTGGCGCCATTCTTGGGCGCAGCTAGAATTGGCGGGCTCGCCAAATAGCTTTTGATTTTCTGAAAAGCGAGCTCGTACTTTTCGTCCCAGCAAATGCTCGCTCCTTTTCGAAGCAGCTCGAAAAGAGGTCGGCAATTGTCTGAAGATTTGGAGATGAATCGATTCAATGCTGCAATTCGTCCACTCAATCTTTGAACCTCCTGCCGTGTTTTTGGTGCGAGCATCTCGACGAGTGCTCGGATTTGCCCATGGTCGGTCTCGATCCCCCTATGGGTGACCAGGTACCCTAGGAATTTTCCGGAGGTCACCCCGAATGCGCACTTAGCCGGATTTAGCCTCATTTGGAATTTTCTCAAGATGTCAAAAACTTCGCGGAGGTCGATAATATGCCCCTCTGGCTTCCGACTCTTTACCAGGAGGTCGTCTACATAGACCTCGACATTCTTGCCGATCTGATCCTTAAACATATAGGTGACTAACCTTTGGTAGGTCGCTCCGGCGTTCTTGAGCCCAAATGGCATAACCCGATAGCAGTAAAGCTTCTGGTACCCCGCTCCAGAGTAGCAAGCGGTCTTCTCCTGGTCATCAATGTGGAAGGGTATCTGATTATATCCAGAATACCCGTCCATGAATGACAAAGCCTGGAAACCGACAGCCGCATCAACCAGGGCGCCGATTCGAGGGAGAGGAAATCCGTCCTTCGGGCATGCCTTGTTGAAGTCGGAGAAGTCTATACATACTCTGACCGCTCCGCTCTTTTTTGGCACTGCCACGATGTTGGAGATCCATTCGGGGAAGTGCGCTTCGCGAATAAATCCAGCTCGCTCTAGCTTCTCTATTTCTGCCGCCACAGCGGTGGAGTTTGCAGCTGGTATGTGCTGAGCTTTCTGCTTAACCGGAGGGAAGTCTTGCAAAGTATGCAGACGATGACAGGCGACCTCTGGGTCAATCCCTGGCATGTCTGCGAAACTCCAAGCGAACACATTGCGGTATTCCTTAAGGAGGCCGGTTAAGGCCAGCACCTCGCCCTTAGTCAATGAGGTCCTAAGATGAATAGTTTTTGGCTTTCCCTCATCACCGATGTCAATCTCTTGTAGCGGCTCGGCAACAGGAAATTTTTCTTTTCAGAGTCCGCCAAGCGACCTCCCTTATCCTTCTTTGGGTCCACGCCGCTCCCACCCGAGGGTGGAGTAGGGGAATCGAGCAAGGAAGTCGCTTTTAGACCGAGTGGGAGCTCGCTCGTGGTGGGCGTTAATTGCTAGGAGGGCGCCGGTCTTTTGGCCTCAGCAACTTCAACATCCATGAGGTGAAGAACGTCCTGCTCGCATCTGGTAGCAGCGACTTGATCACCACGAATAACCATGACCCCACTTGCAATGGGGAACTTGAGGGCCTGATGATTGGGTGAAGACACCGCGTTCATTTGCCTCAACCAAGGTCGCCCAAGGATGGCATTGAACGCGGACTGCCCGTCCACCACCGCAAAGCGGGCTTGACACACCTCTGGGCCCGCTGTTACGGTAAGGGTTATCTCCCCTACAACCTTAGCGACCTCGCCGGTGAAACCGCTGAGGGAGCCCGTTGAGGAAGACAAATCAATTTGTCTCAACCCTATTCGCTGGAAGCCCGACAAGAAAATGATGTCCACAGCACTCCCAGAATCCACCAAGACTCGCCTCACCTCGATGTTGGCCATCATGAGGCGTATGACATGGGGATCATTGTGGGGTGTCACGACCCCAGTCATATCGTCCTCCGAGAACCAGAGAAAATCGCGGGCTTCTATCCTTGGCGTTTGAAGTAAAACAGGGGTTAGGGAGATGAAATGTACCTTTTGAGCTCGCTCCATCTCTCTAACTTGCCGCCGAACTTCATTGCTGGATCTCGGGCCGCTCAGGCGCCCACTGATGGTGTGGCAGACCGCGGGTCCACCCGGGGAGGTGGAGGCAAAGCGGGCTCCGCAGGCCCCGGGCCATCTCCTTCGCGAGGGGTCCGCGCCGGGATCACCTCGACTCGCCACGGGGGCGAAATAAATTGGTCTAGATGTCCCAGGGCGACCAAGTCTTCTAGGTGGTTCTTCAGAGCCCGGCATCTATTGGTGTGATGCCCAGGGCCCCGATGGAACGCACACCGTCGGGTATTGTCGGTAGAGCCGGGCTCTCCGGCTTGCAGGGGCGGAGGGTACTGAATGAAAGGCTCACTCCGGACCTGGTGCAATACCTGCCCTGGGGAGTGGGTTAACACCGTGAAGTCCCTCTCTCCGGGCCCTAGAGGTAAGCGCCAATTCGCCGGCCTTCCAGCGGCCACTGCTAGGACTTTCGCGGGCTGCACGGCAGGAGTTGCGGGCGGGCCGGGCAGCGGTACCGTCGGGGATATCTCCCGTCGTTCAACAGCTTTGACGACGAGCGGTCGCAAAGTCGGTGGAGGTCGATGCTCAATCGCCTTCCCTTTTCGGTCGAGCACCACATCTTCGAGCTTGATGTGCTGCTGGACGAGGGCGAAGAGTTCGACCATCGTGCGAGGATCCTTTATCACCAACGCATCATGGAGCTTGCCCCCCTCGGGAAGGGCGCTCCTAAAAGCGCTCACCGCCGTGCGGTCCTGGCCAGCTGCATCCTCCAAAGCGGGGTAGGCGCTTCGAAATCGTGTGGCAAAACATCGGAGCGTTTCGCGGGCTCCCATGGCGAGGGTGAATAGAGATTCAATCCTCTTCGGGGTCTGTCTGTTATAGCGATATTGCTCTAGGAAGAGTCTAGAGATAGTAGGAAAATCTGAGATGGTGCCGGGTGGCAGCTTATGGAACCAGTTCAAGGCTGAACCAGTCAAACTGCTGGGGAACGCCTGGCACAGAACATGGCCCTGATCCCGGAAAAACAGCAGCTTCCGGTAGGCCAGAAGATGATCAACGGGATCTTGCGATCCATCGAACAAAACAAACTTGGGTGGTGTCCAATGGTGAGGAAAATCCCCTTGGTGGACCTCTCTCGTGAAGGGCGAGCTCCCTCTATGGGCTGCGAGATCCTCCAACAAATCCACCGGCGCACTAGGTCGCTGCCAGTGCCCAGGGAAAGCTCCCATAGGCGGCTGCGCAGGTCCTATGCGGTCATGCACGCTCCCGCGTGGCAGACTCGGACTCACATCGCGACGACATGAATGGGCGCCCTCCTGACGGCCTTCATGTCGTCCTCCTGTGGGCTGCTTTGACATGATGGTGGGTCGATGAGAAGCCGTTAACTCTCAAGCTTCATGAGGTAACTCCTCTGCTGGCTCCCTCTCTCGTCGATGGCGAGGGTTGCGGTCCCTCTCTTGAGATCTCGCCTCCGACTCGTCAGAATCAGCGCTCTTGCTACGCCGGCGAGGAAAGGTCGCCCGCGAGGTCGCCTTGTTGCTAGACCGCTGGGTCGCTAACTTTTGCAGCCTCGCAAGCGGGGTCGCCTGCACCCCACGCACTGCAGTTCTCTCAGCTAGGGGCTCTTGCTGGGAAATCCGCAGAGCGGGGACGGCCGTGGGTAGACGCAATGCAGAGACAGGAGGTCGCTCAGGGGAGGCGATCCTCGCCGGTCCTGACCGCCGGCTCGTCGTCTGGACCTGACGCAGTCGAGTCAATTCTTCCATCATAGCCCGCTGGGTGGCCAACATCTCCAGAAGGAGTTGGTCACTAAGCAGGACTGGAGGCTGAGGAATCTCAGCAGGGGGCCCGCTGCGTACAGACCCCGCACAGGTCCTCGTTCGTCTACGTCCCCTCGTGGCCGGAGCCATTTTGGGTATCTTCTAAAGGATATGGCTTTCAGCCTTGTGGCCATGGGCGTTCTCGCAGGAACCAGTCGAAAGATCCCACAGACGGCGCCAAATGTTTGGGGATATTTTTCGCTGGTCCGAGCGGTCTCCCTGCAAGACAAAGAAAAATGTAAGAACGGCTGGCTCCCTTAGGAGCGCAGGCCCTCCGACGCTCAAGTCAGTCTCAGGTGATCAAAGGAGAGTTGTAGTAGTTCGAAGTGGTAGGGATGAGGTTTTCGAACCTGTACTTTGGAGCCAGGGGGTGTACCTTTATAGCCTTTTGCTACCTACCAGAGCCCGACACGTGGAGACTCTTCTAGCACCTTCTGTACCCCCATGTGCCGGCCCACATGGGCCTCTGACCGTCTTTGTCGTTTAACCTGCCTGGCGGTGATGAAGGGGGATGCACCGGTCTTGTCACCGCCAGGTGGCGTTTCTGGAAAGTTCAAGTTTGGGATGTTCTAGACCGACTTTGGCGGGCTTCCGTGGACTACAATCGCCCACGTAACTCTAGGAGGATGCTGACACCTGGTGGTCTAGAGTTACCTTGCCATGAGTAACCTCAGGGCGGAAGAGGACCTGCTCCCCCCTTCGTTGATCCGCCTACTCCCTCCTGTCATCAAGCGTCGGGCTCCTTGGAGGGCGACCTCTTCGACAATGGGTGCGGCCTGGCGAATTCCTGAGCAAGCTCCGAGTGTTCGCAGATACCCATCCAAGTTGTCTATTAACAAAAGGGGCGACCCCGGCTGGGAAGATAGGCGAGCTCCTGAGCGGGCTGAGGGCGAGCTCATAGGCGAACTGGAGGCGAACTCCTGAGCGGGCTGAGGGCGAGCTCCTGTGCGAGCTGGGGGAGAGCTCCTGAGTGCACTGCGGGTGTTCGTAGATATCATTCTAAGTTTTCTCTTGGTCAGAGTTCCTGCGCGAGCTGTTAGGCGAACTCTTTGGCGAGCTGGGGGCGAGCTCCTGTGCGAGCTGGGGACGAGCTCCTGTGCGAGCTAGGGGCGAGCTCCTCAGAAATCTATCCACACTCCCACATGGCGGTTGGGATAGCCGACTCCGAATCATGCTATTTCCTCTCCACCTGTGGCGAGATGCCGGGGTTTGTAGGCATGACGACCTAACTCCCGCTGTCACTACAAGCGTCGGGCGGGCTTCCCGGAAGTGTTCTTTAAACTCTAAGACCTGCTCAGGCCATCAAGCTACTTACCCAAAGTTCGGGTGTAGCTTCGAGGAGGGGGAGCGGACTGAGGGCGGGCTTCAACTCCTGAGCGAGCTCCAACTCCTTGAAGTGTGCCTGATATCAATGTCTGTTTTGACAGAGATGTCAATGCTTCCGCTACCCCCATCATGAGTAATGAGTGAGTAGCCCCTTACATACTGCATTCACAACAATCCTAAAGGAATTCCAAGCAACCAGGAAGAACCTTGATGTCAATCAATCCAATATTTAGAAATATGAGTCAAATCCATTAACTGAGAGCCTACAAACAAGCCCTCTTGTTGATGACCCAAAATCAAATTTAGTGTGTCCATAGTCGGAGGACAAGCTAATTGACCGAATCAGTTATGTGCATCAGATCATTTTCATACAATAATAATCATGAAAAATGAGTGAGTAAGCCCTGGACGTACCAAGGACAAGCTTAAGGTTGTATTTGGTTGTCGTGAAAGTTTTGCAGGAATGGAAGTCTTTAGAAAAGAAATGAAAGGAAAGGTTAGAAAGGAAAAGAGCACTTACTTGCTACTGTTTTGTTGTCTGGAAAAGAAAGCAAGAATTGGGCTCTTTTTATTTTACTTTTTTGTGTTTCTCCATGCTCTTGGCAGAAAAAATTGTATGGCCTTTTGATGGAAAACCAATTTCTATGGGAAAGTATTTTCTAGTGGAGACCACACTTTCTTGTCAACCAAACACCCATTTTTGCAGGAAAACTAATGCTTTATTTTCTTTCCTAGGTTTTACTGGAAACCACACACAGCCTAAAGGAATTCTAAGCCAACCGATTCTCATATAAGTCAATTCAATTTCTAGATTGCCTTCTTTGTACAAATCCAATCTATTGTTGATGACAAAAATCTATGATTAGTCCGTAGTCACATAAGTTGTTTGACAAAATGAACTAAGGTGGCATATATAATTTTCATACTATCTTAAGACAGCAATATTTCATGTACGCTATAACTGCAAGTAACTATGAATTACGAATGAATGTCAAAGCTAGTACATTCTAATAGTATCTTCATCAAAATCAAAAAAAAATTTAGAGATTCACATCCTCAACAAACTTGACACCAAGAGTAGTTTTCTACAGTCACGTAGATATTACCTTGAGAGCAGCCAAAAATTCCAAGCTATTGTAACAGCGGATATACAAGAAGCGCCTCATGCAGACTAAAAATAATTCGTCATTGAAATGGCTGATTTGTGTGCCCATGGCATTATATGTGTGTGAGTCTTCTTCTGATCCCCAATAAGTTGATCCTGCAGATGATAAGTTAGAGTTGACTGTTAGGGAGACTAGGCATTCCAATATTTATCCACTGAAAAGCACTTTCCAAGCATCTCTAAATAAATGAAAGGATCGGCATTCTTTAATGGCTTTGATGGTAAAAGCAGTCGACCATTTAGATCCACGAAATTTACTTAAGAGTTCAGTTGACTTTGACTTTGACCTATCAATCCGGACTGACTAGTTAACAAGTTAGTGTGTGCCAAGGATACATTTCAAACTATCATAGTCAAACAAGAGTGCTATGTCTCACTAATGCTTGCAAGTATTAAACAGTCAAAATGGATGCTGCCTTGGACAGTTCATAAGCCAAAACTCAAAGAGAAGAGATACGTAAAATGGATGGCTAATACCCTAATATTGCCCAATTATGTAGAAAATGGTTCATGGCCGATGGGAAGTCCTTGAAAAGTTGAACAATTACCACCAGTACCAGTTGTTAAAGACAAGCAAACAGTGATTGATTTTTATATAGTTGATGCTACTATATCTTCTTAAAGATTAGTCACCATGAACTTTCATGTATATAAGTCATGTGCACTATAATTCCATTGCCTTTCTTATTTGATGCACACTTTATGTGCAAATAAAATCCCACAAGCATAAGATAAGATAAAGCCCTGTTAAAATGACACCTGTATTGGAAAAAAATTGGCAAGTCGATATGAAACCCCGTGTCAAAATGAACCCGACTCTTCAATATCAGACACGTAAAATACGTACCGTTGGTAAAAAATTTGGAAAGGCCATGTTCTATAGAGAATTTGACACTCCAAAGTACCTTGAACTTGAAGGTCATGCCCGTTGAAGAAAAATAGGACTTTGGAAATTATGATTCATGTGAACATCAACTTTAGCTTTATAGACTTACATGTTATATTCTAGTATTAATCCTTTAACAATTGCTTTGTCATTTGTGATGTAGTTATGGTCCTTGTATAATGGGATAAATATGCACTAGTCAAGTAATATATGTCATGTAAAACTGGGCCATATACTGAGAGAGAGAGAGAAAGGCATGTGTGTGTGTGTGTTTTGTAAGTTTATATGAGTTCCATGTTAAGCATCCATGGTTGAATGGTTAAAGCGCCCACCTCATAATGGGAATATTCGAAGGTTCAATTCATATTGGATGCATGCCAAAGAAATTATAGCAACTTGAAAGGGAAAAAAGAAATGCAAATTCACATACAAATACTCTGATTGGCCAGAATTCCCTTGACTCTAATGTAGATGGTAGATAACTATTTTATCCAAATAGTACTAATCCCATGCAATGCACGTACGGTTGTGATGTTGATCGATTGAGTCGTGCACCCAGCACCGAACCGCAAGAAAAAATCCCACACACACGGCACCGATTCTTCACGCCATTGTTTGTTTGTTTGTTTGTTTTTTGCTTTTGCCTTTTGTTTTTCCTATCAGGAATCATAGTTGGTGATTGTTGTCATTGAACAGATGACTGAAGCTCTCAGCAATTGTTCCTCTTACAATTTATTTAAGAGCTATGAGATGACACTAGATCATGGTTTGAAATTTCGATCGAAATGCCAAAATTTCGATAAAATATTTTGGTTTCGATCGAGACCAAAACAAAAAGTACGTGCGAAACCCCCAAAACCAGAATTTCGATCAAATTAGGTAAATTTCAATGCATTTTGAGGTTGGGCCATTTCGGTCATTTCGAAGTTCAGGTGTTTCAGTCATTTCGATCGAAACCAACCCATGGATTTTGCGAAACAGTAGACTAGTATCGGACCTTTCGAGCATGTAATCAAATGTCGACAAATTTTTTGCAAAATCACCGAAATGTCTTTTTTTCAAGGGTCCGACATAAAAATTGACCAAATTTTTAATAGTACCAAATTTCCTTCCGACATAACGAAATGTCAACCGAAATTACCGACATTTGAACGAAATCCGACATTGTCTTTTTTCTAGACAATTTACTGAAAATTTTTATCTTTTTTAACAAAACAAAGCTCATTTTATCAGTACGAAATTACATTTTTTCTCAATTTTGAATTTTTTTTTCATAATAGACAATATTTTACTGTAATCTTTATCCTGAAGTATTGCTGAAATATTCCATCTTTTTCATATCAAACGAACAAAATCAAAACTTGACTGGAAAACGATAAATTTCCATCGAAAAACACAGAAATTTGACCGAAAAACGAAATATTTTCACCGAAATTTGTCTTTCCATTTTACAAATTTTAAACCTACAAACAGTGTTCTGAAAGGCTCAAGGCGCATATAAGGCGCAAATGTCTCCTAGAGCCTAGGCGCAAGGCACAACTCAAGGCGCGTGCCGGATTGAAGTAAGGTGCATATACATATATATATATATATATATATATATATATATATATATAGAGAGAGAGAGAGAGAAATGCTATAGTGCGGCATGCGGTAAGTGCGGCATCGCATCGCTGCGTGCGTGCATCAGACGGCTGCGGTGAGGTGTCGCACTTACCGCATGCCGCAGCATAGCATGCCCCTATATATATATATATATATATATATATATATATATAGGGGCATGCTATGTTGCGGCATGCGGTAAGTGCGGCACTGCACCGCAGCGATCTGATGCACGCGCTTCGTGCATCGCATGTATACAGCGGTGCATCAAACAGCAACGGTGCAGTGCCGCACTTACCGCATTATATATATATATATATATATATATATATATATATATATATATATATATATATATATATATATATATATATATAGGGAGGGATACTCTTACTCATGGCCTCTTACTCATATAGTTACACCTATGATCCGGGCCGTCCATTAGATCCCAACGTACGGTTCGGATTAGATGGGAGTGGAGTTAAAGCAATGGTGTCCGCATTAAAAACCCGTATTAAAAGCCCGCATTTAATGCGGACACCATTGCTTTAACTCCCCATCTAATCCGAACAGTACGTCGGGATCTAATGGACGGCCCGGATCATAGGTAACTATATGAGTAAGAGGCCATGAGTAAGAGTATCCCTCCCCTATATATATATATTCAAAACAAGCATAATTAGACTAAGAAAATGAATCTTAAGACAAAAGACAAATTGGATAGATCGTTGTTGCAACAACACAAATGTTGTAGCCTTGTAGGTTTAAATTACGGCTCTAAATAAGCCATTTAAAATATATTAAATCTTCAAACATGTATAGTTCAAATTCAATAACCAGTTATAAGATATCAAATGTGATATTATAGCAAACAAAAAATAAATAGTGAATGATTGAATGTGTTATTTCATCCATGTGCTTGTGCACATGCTTCTAAATCAGTATGAAATGTACAAATCGAGAAAGAAAAGAAAACTCATTGAATCTTGTAATAGTTGAAATAATATCAAAGTCATCAAATCCAACCCAAAATTGCTCAAATGGTCCTACCTAAGAACTATAACAAATAATTTTGAATGTAAATAATATTCAATCAATGTTCCAATATTCAGACTACTGTAATCATGAATCAAATCTACTTAATAACTTAATCAGATTCATATTGCCTTAATAACTTAATCATATTGCTAAAAATATCAATTGCAAGTACATAATTGCACATGGTTCAACTAGGCGCGCCTTTTTTGCGCCTGGAGCCTGGAGCCTAGGCGCACGCCTTAGACCTAGGCGGCCTTTCTAACAGAGCCTGGCCTTGTGCTTTTTGAGGCGCAGGGGGTGAACCTAGTTGAGCCTGAGCCTAGGCACGCGCCTTTAATAAAACTGCCTACAAATTACTGAAAAACAAAAATTTTCCTTTTTTTGGCCGACTGACATGGACACCGAAAACGACATTAAAAACCTTGCTTTCAAGAACCCAGAAGTTTTTAAAATGGGGGAGCTGGTTTCGATCGAAACCATCGGATTTCAGTCAAAACCACCCAATTTTGTCGGATTTCAACCAGAACCCTCTAGCCTCGTCGAATTTCATTGCGCGGAGGGCTGGAGTCCTCGGAGTTTGCCGGAATCCAAGGTCGGACCTTGTCGAAGTCATCGCATTTCACCAAAATTCGACACCGACCTCGCCGGATTTCGCCAGATTCACCGGAAATTGCCGTCGGACCTCGCTATATCTCACCAGATTCCCTGGATTAGCCGGATCTTGCCGCCCGATTCATCAAATCTCGTCGCCAGGCACAAAAATTTGTAAACTAATTTGTATTTATATATTATAATAACTTAAAAATTAATTTGTATTATTGTTTTTAGATGGCCTCACAACCTCCACTGCACAAGGATTCGGGGTCAAAAGACGTAAGTTGACAGCAAGGGTTCCCTTGGACACAAAAAAACAGAAGTCACAATGTAGATACTTTGACAAACAAATCGGAAGTGGTGTTCACGGGCTGAAGTAACACCTCATCGGCTACTTCCTAGCAGAGTGTTTGAAGGCTCCGACTGAGATCAAAATAGTCATGCGCACTTTATTAAGGAGCAGGGAATACGAAGGAGTTCAGATTCGGACCCCCAAGCCACCGAAGAAGAAGGAACAGATCCAAACTCCATCCACTAGGGATCGTTCAGATCCAGATGATGATATTGAGTACCCTCAAGATATCGAGACATAAAAGGAGAGGGCTTATTATCCCCAAGCGGTCTTAGATTCAAGACGAACCCAGTGGGAGCAAGCTAAGAGAGACTGGATGCCGATGCAGTTTGGACCCAGCGGCAGTGGACCTGGTCCGTCAGCCGGAGATTACATTGGTGTTGATGCGTAAGGGGCTAATGATGATGAGTTCAGAAGGACGACGATCGAAGAAGAGTTGACTTGGATGAGCGAGGATAAGTGTTTTTGTCTTATTCATGAAGTAAATAATATAAACTTATATAAATAATTCAAGCTTTGGCATATTTTTTCTTCAAACAATTTAAGCAAATATGCATGCACAGCAATAATATACTATAATTTAAAATTTCAAAAAAAAAATCAGCAAACTACCCCTTTTTGGATCATTTCAAAAAATTTCCACCATTTAGGTTGAAAAATCGAAATTTCGGTTTCAGCCTAGACCAAAACCAAACACGAAATCGAAATCACAAACCATGCAGCTGAGCTTGATCCTCCCAAATGATGTCTATATCAACATGAGAATAAATGTTGTTTATTGCATTTGACATATCTTCCAACCGTTGGTTCAAGACAGTAAGATCGTCATCCACAACTTCAGTCCTAGTCTTCCTCTTCGAACTTTTACTAGCAAATGAGTTTGATCCTTCAGTAGGCAGTAACTACTAATGGAGGTGTTACAAATGGAGGTGGAGGTGGAGGTGGAGGTGGAGGTGGAGTCGTCGCCGAAGGGAAAGGCTCAATTTCATCATCGCCAATGTCATCGATGCCACCACCATCACCATATCCATAATTCATCCATTGTGAATCTGTGATTGGGCTATGATCGTCAAGATCAACCATATCATGTCCAGTGATCGCACCAGTTCCCGTGGCCTGGTCATTCCTTACTATGAGAGATAATTTGTCGAATTCTACTAAGGCCTTGAACCTGAAATGCGAGGCATTGGGGTGACTACAAAACAAAAATGGTTTAATATGCTTATACCATGTATGATTAAATTTGTAAACAACATTTTTCATAAATTACTTTTATAAACTAGCCCATTTTCAACCATCTTTTTGGCATCGTTCCATCCAAATCCACTTTGGTTCGTCAACGTGATAATAGTAGTATACCAATGTTTACAAGTTTTTAATTTGTTCGTCAAATTTTCTTTATTCTTGACAACACTCTTTTCTTTCTTGGAATTAGCCATGGCTTGATATGTATGTGGTTTCCACCTATTATCAGCCTTGCCCCCTTTCTCATATTCTTCGAAGAGTGCATCCATACACACCCTATCCATCTTGGGGGTCCAATAGATGTATTTCATCTTATCTTCCAACTGAGTCATCCTAACAAAATTAGAGGCATTCAAAGTACAACAAAATTAAAGGCAATCAAAATATAACTAAAGTACAACAAATTTAAAGGCATTCAAAGTAAAACTTAAACAACTTGCAAATTAAATAGAGTTCATCGAAACAACAAAGTTAAACCATTAATAAAGTACCAAGTTCTAATTTAAATAAAGTGCATATTGCAACCATTCAAAGTTCTAAATTAATGAGTGTATGCATTCCACATGTCAAGTGCAAGTTGATCCCTCTTCCATGTCCATACCTCATTGGTCTTAAGCGATGATATTTCCTCTAATGTTGACTCGGTAGATCCTAAATCTTCAACGATTGGCTCAGGCTAGATCGATGGGATCAATAGTTAAGATGAAGTTGTGCAGTGCACAACAAGCAAGTACAATCTTTGATTGTACTTTGATGTCACAAAAGGGTTCCATCTTGATAATCGCCCATCTTTTCTTTAATGTACCAAAGGCACGCTCAACAACATTATGTGTAGATGAGTGCCTATCTTTAGGACAGTGTAGTTAAGGCAAGCCGAGGCGCCCGCCTGAGGCGAGAGGCAAGGCGAGGGAGCCTCGTCTGGATTGAGGCGAGTGTACGTATATAAGTCGGCTTGAGGTGCCCGCCTTACATTATGCGTAAATGAGTGCCTACAGTTATACAACTTTTTAGGACAGTGTAGTTAAGGCGAGCCGAGGTACCCGACTGAGGCGAGAGGCGAGGCGAGGGAGCCTCATCTGGATTGAGGCGAGAGCAGGTATATAAGTCGGCTTGAGGTACCCGCCTTACACTCTGAGGCGGTCGAGGCGCCCACCTTATTTAATTGACGGTTTAAGTTGAAACCAAACTGAATCACAGTCGTCCTTTTGCATGACATTTGGGACTGAGTGTGATTCACTAGTTGGCCTGGGTGTAACGAAAAGTTGTGATTTAATTTTAGTTTTAGCCTATCTGATCCTATGAGTTTATAGCCTCAGAGGATCCTGTGCCCCATGGATTCAAATCTTCCACGCGATCGAGCGAGATAAAAAAAAACTCGTGACGATCAGGCAGGTTAGGGTTTAAACTTTGGGACTGCCTTCAGTGTCCATCATAAAGTGAGTATAATGCTACCCATCAAAACTCCCCTCTCGGTTTTTTAATTCTGATTCTGATTCAATTATATAGTGTCATAATTCTTTATATCTTTACTTCACATCTTCAATTCACATTTTTTTCATCTTACTTATAGGCATCTAGGCATAGATCCCAATCTATATTATTTAGATTTTATAGTGTTGAAGACGAGGATGATATAAATTTTAGAACTTGATGATGATGAGTTTTATTGGTGTTTGATGCCACATGCTATATGATTATGCAAACTTGTTTCAACTAGTCATTTATAATATATATATATATGAGGGTCGGGACGCTACCTCTCAAAGCAGCTTTTTTGTTGCTTTGACAACCCACCACGACCACGCCATATGTGATTTTCGGTCAGAATCAACATCAACAACCGCCGATCACCTCCACTAATGAACTCCACTGACACCACCTATCGGCGTCTACTGATAGCGGACTCCGGTGACTAATTCCATTGTGAGCGGTCCATTCATCACCTCATCTCATCCGGCGACCTCCAACAACCTCCATAGCCAGCGACCACCTCCGGTGACTTCTAGCACCTCCCGATTGTGAGTTTGGATGACCTTTGTCGTCGTTCATGGCTTTTATAGCCATCGGTGACCTGTCAAAGCAACGAAGAACGCTGCTTTCGAAGGTAGCATCTTGTTACCCTCTCTCTCTCTCTCTCTTTCTCTCTCTCTCTCTTTCTCTCTCTCTCTCTTTCTCTCTCTCTCTCTCTCTATATATATATATATGAGGACAGGGAGCCTGCACCCGAGGTGTAGCCTCGTTGCTGCACCTCTCGCTTGTTTACCTCCCTAGAAATTTTGGAATTTGATGAAATTTGGTGAGGGTGTTGTCTAGGGTAAGATGATCATCCTCACCAATTTTCATCAAATTCCAAAACTTCTAGGGGGGTCAAATGATCGAAGTAAAATCTGCAGATTTTAACGGTGACTGCGGACTGCTGATTCTAATTCACTCTCGCATTCCAACTGGCACATAAGTCAGTGGAAACTTAAAACAAGATATTGATACCCCTTAGATGTCTAGTGTAAAGGGAGAGAAATTTTAAGAAAGTGATATAGTGAAAGTTAGTCAAACTGTCTCAAGATTTCAAGAGTGGAGAAAAAACCATATACAGTAACTACAACCATTGTCGTCAATTGCGACGCATATGCAGTTCTATAGTAGCATATGCGAAAGTAGAAGGGCATTTGGATTGTGCGAAGGCTGCATAAGGCTATATACAACCGCACGATGTCTTTGTGTGGCCACATCAAATGGCTAGTTTTATAGCCACTGGAGTTGTGTGGTCGCATAGCGTGTTATGCGTCCGGCCCGCACAATTACTTGTGCGGCTGAAACGGCTAGTTTTCTCTTATAACTATAAATTTATAATACCTCTTCAAATGACTATTTTTCATATTTTTTTAAAATTTGTAACCCAACTTGTTTTTCGAATATATCGGTTGGGGTCATAGGCTCATAGTTATAGCCTCGCCACCCCCCAGTCCCCCCACCCCCTCCTCCTCTCCCCAATAAAGAGGGTGCTCTTCATTTTTTGATTTTTAAAGTATTTTAATTATTTATTGAGAATTTTTCTAAATATTCAGATTTTTTTAGTTGTTTTTTATTTTTTCGATAAAAAATGCACAACAGGGATATACGACTGAATATGCAATCAACTTAGCCTGTGTTGTCTGATCGCACATCACACTTAAACATTGGCTACGATTAAGGCTTATGTGACCTATTCTTGATTCTTATATAATTTTCTTAAAGGGAGACCTTAGTGTTAGGTCCCTGGCAATAGGGATGGCAATTATTCGGGTTTACCGGGTTACCCGACCCGACCCTATTGGGACGGGTTTGGGATGCTGAAAAACGGGTTCGGGATGGGTTTGGAATATGAATTTGAAACCCGGTCGAGTTCGAATTTTACTCCAACCGCCCCGACCCGACCCAGGTATATAACTTATCAAGATCATATAATAAGTTGACTTGTGTTTATAACTGCGTGATCGTAATATAGGACGAACATTTGATATGTAGAGCTGCAATTAGGTGAGCCAAAGAAGTTAAATATATAGTTTTTATAAAGCCGACCCGACCCACAATGCATAAATGGGGCGGGGCGGGCACGGATTTACCCAATGCTAATTGGAACGGGTTCGGGATAGGGCCGACCCGCCCCAAACCCGACCCATTGCCATCCCTACCTGGCAAGAGGTCGGTTTTGTGAAAAGGAAAGACAACAAGATGGTTTTGCACCAGGTCCCTCTCGAAAAGATGCATTTATAGCAAGTTCCTCCGTTGACATTTTCTTCCCTATAAATGACATAATTGTCCCTAATACTAAAATCATAAATGTTACTCTTCATTGTAGCGAAGAGTAACAATCTACCAACGTTACTCTTTAGCTATAGTGCTTTGCAAATTGTTACTTATTGTTACAATGACTTCACTATAGCATACACAGTGCCTGCTACAGTGATGTCATTATAGGAAAGAGTAACAATCTGCAAATGTTACTCTTTAGCTACAGAAAGAAAGTTACTCTTTGCTATGGTGCGTCGCAGAAAGTTACTCTTTGCTACAGTGATTTCACTGCAGCATATACAGTGACTGCTATAGTAAAATCATTGTAGCAAAGAGTACCTTTCTACAAAGCATAGTAGCAAAAAGTAACTTTCTTCAAATGTTACTCTTTAGCTACAGTACTTTGTGGAAAGTAACTCTTTGCTACAGTGATTTCACAGTAGCATATGCAGTGACTACTACAGGGATTTCACTGTAGCAAAGAGTAATAATTTGCAAAAGTACTGTAGGAAAGAGTAACAATCTACAGACTACAAATGTTACTCTTTGGCTACAATACTTTGCAAAAAGTTACTCTTTACTATTGTGATTCAACTATAGTATATATAGTGACTGAATGAAATGTGATTTCAAAGAAATGCTACTCTTCATTACCGAAATGTTACCTTCATGTGATTTCCCTATATAGCTACATGTAGGGGTAAAATGGACATTTTTCAAAAGGCATGACCTAACGCTAAAGCATCTCTTTACATGTCCTTATCGTTAAATACGACATGTTTGAAGGATTGTAGACCAATTTGCCATTCTTAAAGGCTCAAAGAACAAAGTTCCTAATGAAATTCTTGACAAAACAAAACTTAATAAAGAAACTACTTTAAGCATTTGATACACGATTAGCATGGTTATGTTATGCATCGAATGATAATTAGTTCTACGAGGAGTATGACCTATTGTGCCAATGAACTTCCATTTATTCAGTTTTGCTTATCCCTAATTATATTTATGAATCTTCTTTTGAATGTTGGATTCCAATTTCACCTAGTCAAGACATTTCCCTTTAACAACCATGGCCTCAATGTGGGAAGGGATGCCCCGCACCGGTTAGAATAGTAGCAACGATATGCACAATGCCATTCCGTTTTGAAGTTTCCCTTAAAAAAAATAGAGAAAAAGAGGGAAAGAGTTCTCCCGCAGACTATTATATGCAAGAAATCGGATACATGTCGTATCCTTTCTAAGACCATCTGCAAGCTGAACACAGCTCCAACTTCCCACTACATGCGAGGGCAAAATCAAACATCAAGTGTGGAGGCAATTACACATTCACGACCGGGAATTTCTTAGTTTTAAAGAGATGAAGTGCGGGAGAAAATAAACATGTGGATTCACTAATACCAACTCTTGCCAGCACTATAGCACTTACAATAGTTCAATCCACAAAACACAATCCTTGATCATAATGATGAGGAAATACTTTTTTTTTTCTTGTTGTCCCGTTTAAAATTTTCAGTTCTGCGAAGAAAATGCGAAAACAGAGGAATTAAAGGAGTGATGCAGTAAGTAAAGGCTTACCGCGAGCCCTCATTATGTGAAGCTTCAGCGCTTGGGAGAGACGGAGCACATCGAAGCGGCAATCCAGATCGAAGAACATCACCGTCCTCTCCAGCCCCCCAAAATGTACCCCGTTCCACTCTTTCGGGAGAATGCAGTTGATTGCGGCCTGCGCGGAGGCCAGGAGTGTAGCTCCTCATTTCGTATATGTGGAAGGAAGCGGTGATAGACGGTGATGATGGGTGAGAGAGGAGGACAACGTACCTGCAGCAGTACCTCGGTTTTGGCGGAGGGGGAGGGGCCGGTGATCTCGACGACGTTGCCGGCGCGGAGAGGGACGCGGTGGAGGGGAGGGAGTAGGAGGAAGGGGCGCTCCGTCGGAACCCTAGCAAGCATCTCCCCGGCGCTCTCGTCACCGGTGATCCAGCACCGGGGGTCCTCCATTCTAGGGTTTGCTCGTCCGTCTAATGGGGAAGCGGGAACGTCGAGTGAGCTTCCCTTTGATTTGCATATGGCGCTCACTGTGAGCAAAAGCGCGCGTGCGAACGGTTTGAATGGGTCGATGAGAGCATCTCCAACGGGCTCCTACGGCCCTTGTTTGGCTATTCTAGGATCCCCGAATCCCAAAATCCCCCCCCCCCCCCCCCCCTCAAAAAAAAAATTAATAATAAAAAAGCTCTGAAGCCCGGAGGCTCGATTTTGGGCCCCAGAAAAATTAGCTCTCGGAAGTACATTTTCGGCTCTCCGCAGAAACACTTTTTGGGATCGGGTTGTATCCAAACAGACTCTTTGTCTTTTTTAGGGATTTTGGGCTTCTAGAAACCTGGAATCGTAGCGTATCCAAACAGGCCTTAAGTGCCTTCCCTATTTTTGGAACTCCTACATGCAACATTGAAGAGCACTCCAAATGACTCCTTGGTCCTCAATCTCTTCCTCTTTTTTTTTTTTTGAAAAGATTAAATACTATTTCGTTCAGCTATCTGACTTCAAACTCTCGCAGGGTTACTTGAGAAACAACACAAAGCGTTTTATTCACACTGTGGAACCCACTTTCAAACATTCCATGCTTGATGTCCCTCGCTAGTCTTTGTCCTGTTGGACTAAAGGGATGGCCCCTAAGGCCATTATCATAATTTTATCACTCTATGTTCCTCTCTAGTCTTTATCCTGTTGGACTAAGGGGATAGCTCATAAGGGCATTATCGTAATTGTTCATAGTGGATAATGATGGATAATTAATTAGTTAATTTATTAATTAATCAATTTATCTTTAGTGGCTGTCTAGTTGGACTAGGAGTAGCCACGACACGTTGTCTAGGATTAACTTGGAGTTGATCCGACTGGATGGACGTGTATCTTTCTCTCATAGAAAGCTATGAGCACTAGGGTTGCACCTAGTGGTTGGCGTACACAGTCTGATAGGACATATAGGAGGCGGCCACATTGTCTTCTAATGCTCAAAGGAGACTCAAATTGGAATGACCCATCTTCAAGGAGTTGAGTTTATCTCAACCTGGAAGGGGATAGAGACCAAGAGGAAACATGATCCTTTTGGACTCAGGATATGGCCAGCCAGTACAAGGGGTATTTAACCTTTGTGGTCGGCCACATAAACCTTAGAAAAAACGTCCAAGATGCATGGAGGACGGCCACACCAAGGAGAAAATGAGAGAAAGAAAAAGAGAAAAAGAAAGAATAAGGGTTTTTGTTCATCTTCCATATACTTTTAGATCGGCTTCTTCGGCTTCTTCGAGCATTGTCGAGAGGATCAAGATGAAGGATGAGGCTCCCACAAGTTCACACATGATTGCCGAGGTTGTGGAATAGGAGTTGCTATGTGAGGGATGTTGTATCCACATCAAATGAACTATGGGGGCATGATTCCTTGCAAGACGGTACGTAGGCAACTTGAAGAGATCTTCAAGCGCAGCCACATTCATCATCTTCATCCAACAATGGATGTTCTCCACGGGCGATTATAAGTCCCGTGAGGTAAACCCTAGTAATCCATAGGTTGTATGCATGCGTTTTACTTAAGATGCATGATCTGTTCATAATATAGTAAGTTCTAGCATGATCTCGATCTTGAAGTCTAGACGGTAATTTTTTATATCCTAGTATTATCATCTAGCCCGATGGAAATCATTCGCTTCCACTCCGCGCTCTTGATCGAGACCTTCATCGAGTACGTATTGTCTTCGTTTATACCTCCCTCTCGCCTTAGTATTAGGGGGGAGGCTTTCCAACCCGTGGGGTTATTAAAAATTGGGGCATTTCCCTTGCTCTCGACCATTGATCTATCGTGTGCCGTCATATTAACAAATGATGTACTAACCACTCGGCCCTTAAAAAAAAGGGGTAAATTATGTTTTACCCACCTCAAATTTATTCCAAAATCACATAACCCCCTTGAAATTTTTTCCTCGTATCAAATCGATCCCTATAGTTTTCAATGGTAGCACAATACCCTTTTTTGTCAACTACTTAATTTCCTCTTTTGGTGATTTCTATATATTCAAAGTTGCATTGTTGGGGCAAACTGTAGTTTATTAACTATCGGGGGTTAAGTGAATATGGGCCAAGCTTTAGGGGGTGAACTGTGATTTATCCTAAAAAAATGGACATGTAAAAATATTTCCCCCAAAAAATATTCAACAGCAGTACAGAAATCAAAGAACTTAGAGCATCTCCAATGGGCTCATAGGCCTTTCATCAGTAGTACTTTAGCGAAACAAATAGGCAATGAGTTTAAAACAACGCTCCAATGAGCTCAACATATATTTTTCTATTTTAAATTTTGCTACTGCTATCGTTAGTGATGGAACCAAGACACCTGTAGCACTGAGTGTCATCAGGGTTCACAGCTTGACCACAATCAGTTGGCTTTCTTTCGTCATCAGTGCATCTTGGAAATTGCATTCCTCGGTCTGTCAATGCGACCATCATGTCGCTTGGAGTAGACTACTCTCTCTTTCCCCTTGGCCATATATTTCTAAAGAATTTTTTGAAGTTCTTTGCTATATAGGCCTGCATTTCTCCAAAACTGCCACTCGAATCTGACTCAGATGCAGCACCTTGCTGCGAGTAGCCTTCAACGTCAATCTATTGGGCTTCTTCACCTGAGGAAAGGATTACTCGTAGGTCTTAAGGTTACCTATAAGTTCCTTGGTCAACATGCCGTCAATGTCTTTAGCCTCGCCAATGGCATTGGCCTTTGATATGAATCTCTTCGGAAGCACGCAGAAGATTTTTCGATTCACTTTTGATGAGAGGATAAATTCTCCCAAGCTAGAGGATTCATTCACAACTCGGTTCAGTGTAACATTCGCCTCAAACACTCAAGACATTGTCCACTTTGCACGTGCCCTCACGAGAACTTCCCAGAAGGTCACCCATCCTAATACTACCCTCACCTTAACATGCTTAACTACGGAGTTCTTACAGGATCTGTATATGGGCACGGTTTTAAAAAGCATCTTCTATATTTGGGAGGAAAAATTATATAAATAGCTCAGGATATCCTTCTCTCCATATGATGTGGGGCTAACTCGTGACCTTAGACACCTCACCTCATCCATTTTGGCATTGCAGTTGTGGGTGCAAATTTTGGCAGAAGTATACCAACTACCGCGGGACCCATCGGCCCTGCCTGGTGGGCCCACGAAGACTACCACGGGACCCATCGGCCCTGCCTGGTGGGCCCACGAAGACTACCACGGGACCCACCGGCCCTGCCTGGTGGGCCCACGAAGACTACCACGGGACCCACCGGCCCTGCCTAGTGGGCCCACGAAGACTACCACGGGACCCACCTGCCCTGCCTGGTGGGACCACGAAGACTACCACGGGACCCACCGGCCCTGCCTGGTGGGCCCACGAAGACTACCACGGGACCCACCGGCCCTGCCTGGTGGGCCCACGAGGGCCACTGCGGGACCCATCGGCCCTGTCCGATAGGCCCACGAGCCTGTAGAAACCCCCAGAAGACGACAGCGGAGCCCACCAGCTTTACCTGGAGGATCCCCAGATACGACAGCAAAAACCGCCATTTGCCCCGGAATTCCTCCCCGGGAATCCTATAAATAGCAGAGCCTTCGAATGTAAAAGGATCGAATCTGAGATCGAACTCTCAGTTCTAAAAAACCAGAGCTCTGGGATTTCCAACTTCCCATCTTCCACCTCTCTTTGATCTTCTTTTTCTCTCGAAGAGATTAGAGTTTTCAGTGATACTCGGCCTGTCGAGATCACTTCAACATAAGTGTTAGTGAATTTGGGTTGCTCCCTATAGCACGGAGACGTAGGCTTCGGCTGAACTCCGAGATCACATCTCTTGTGTCAAACTCTCTCTGATTGCCTCTCTGTTTACATATCGAAAGAGGTAACTTCAACTCCAATTGACAGATCGATCAACGATCTTCAACTCGAACCTTCAATTGACTGGTGCTGCGAGAGTCTTCGGGTCGGCACGAAGATTTTCCCCCACAGCAGTCTCAGGAGTCTTGGCTATTGGCTATTAGATAATGGTCGTCACAATCCACCCCTCTTAAGGGCTACATGTCCACGTGTAGGGTTAGACCTCCCCATTTCGAGAAGAACCAACTATGATACCATTATCTGTCACGTCTCATAACTGATTAACTACTAACCGATCCTAATCCAACTTCAGGATGCGACAAGTGGTGTTTAGGGTTAAGATTAAGAAAATATGATAATTCATAATTATAAAAGAATTTGATATAACTAGAAATAGTATTAGAATTCATTATAAATGTGGTGCGGTTTGGCAATCACTTAGATGCCTCCAATGATGGCTAAACAAGATAGGTTTGTATTAATAAATGGAATCATGCCATGTCAGAATATACCCATATTCAGTTGGGAGCAAACAACTAATTAATAACTTATTTTTCAAATTTACATAAGCTACACAAAAGAGACCAAGTCCCAAATATATAGAGAAACTGGTCCACGATACAGTACAAGTCTCATATATGTTCAAGGAACAAAAGAGAAATAACTACTACCACTTGTGGAGGAGAGAAGTGTAAGTCCTGGAACTCCGGTGCTCCCAACTAAGATTCGTGTGTGCATCTAGTGGTATATTTAAAGTAACAAACGTTGAGATGGTCATGTCTCACACGGGTTAGTCCCACATCGGTAATGAGAGCGGGTGATGAGCTACTTATATACCCGTCTTGGACCTCCCCTTATAAGCCGATTTTGCGAGGAGGCGGGTATCCAATGTCTGGGTTCATCACATGGTATCTGTGGGGGAAATTTTCGAGCCGCCTTGATCGAGAACCTCACCCCACAACCTTGATGGTTGATTTGCAAGTGGTAGAGATGTAGATTAGAGAGTAGAGAGTGTTGACACAAGGATTGTTGACGGAGTTCGGTCTTGCGACCTACGTCTCCGGGCGAGAGGTGTCACCTGGTTTGCACTATAATGAATAATAGATAGAGTGAGCTTTCTCTCGACATGCCGAGAGAAGCTTCTTACAACAAGGCTATACGGGGCAACTACAAGAAAGTTAGAAGAGAATTAGCAGAGGGCTAGAAGAGAGCTCTTGCTCTGAATCCTCTATCCCCTCTTGATCAATTCTCCAACCAACCCCCTTTTTTTGAATGCCATGGAGGTCCTTTTATAGCATAGGCATGTGCCCAATATGACAGTGATGATGTAGCGATGATGACGTGGCACTGATTCTGGGCCTCCTTGCTGGGCCCCTATTGGGCTGTTGTTCGGGCCCAATAAGGGAGGCTTGATCTCCGGGCCATGTAGAGTAGGCCCATGGTCCTGTGCTTGCCTACATGGGCCATTGTGTGGGCCCATGTGTGCCTGTGCCAGTCAGGTATGATTTTTGCACCCACAGTTACCCCCTCCCAGTCGGGTCGCCCCTGGGTCGATTGAGATTCCAGGGTGCAAACACCTTAGAATTCTAGTATTGTTGGTTAGGGCTGTCAGAGTCACAGTTCGTGTTAGCAGAGTCCCGATTCAAGTCACATGCCAAGCTAATGCGCTCGTGTAGGATACTCATGCCGATCTTCTTTCCATATTTGCGGCCCTTCTGCTGCCATGGTCGCGATTCTGCATTTATTTGCATGGGCTGAAAAGTCTCGGCTTTATAAGTGAGTGCTCCCAAAAAATCAGTATGTTTCCTGACCGAGGCTTCTTCTCCTACTGCTAACACCGAGGCCCTCTTGGTGCGAGCCAAAACGTCTCGGTTTTATAAATGGGCGTTCCCGAAAAATCAGTGCATTTTCTGACCGAGACTCATTTTCCTGTTGCTGGCGCTGAAACCCTCTTGGTGCGAGCCAAAAAGTCTCAGTTTTGTAAGTGGGTGTTTTCAAAAAATCAGTGTGTTTCCCGACTTAGACTCCTTCTTCTGCTGCTGGCGCCGAGTCCTTCTTGGTGCGAGCCAAAAAGTCTTGGTTTTATAAGTGGGTGTTTTCGAAAAATCAGTATGTTTTCCGACCGAGACTTCTTCTCTTGCTATTGATGCTGACACACATCCCCCTCTCGATGTTTGATAAAACCGAGGGGGGTTGTTGAAACCGAGACCCCCTCTCAGTTTTTGAAAATCGAGAGGGGAGGGTTGATGTAGAAATTCACCTTTACTTCCATATGAGCTGCAGCCCCTTTAGTTGAACCGCTCAACATTCAATTAAAACAAATCCACCTTTACTTCCATATGAGTTGTAGTTCCTTTAGGTGATCCGTTCAACACCCAATTAAAACAAATCCACCTTTAGTTCCATATGAGCTGCAACCGCTTTAGTTAACCCGTTCAACATTCAATTCCACCTTTACTTCCATATGAGCTGCAGTTCCTTTAGGTGATCCATTCAACACCCAATTAAAACAAATCCACCTTTACTTCTATATGAGCTGGAGCCGCTTTAGGTGATCCGTTCAACACCTAATTAAACAAATATTTTACTTCCATATGAGCTGCAACCCTTTTAGGCAATCTGGAGGTGTGATAGATGTGTGAGACAAGGGGAGAGTTGATGTCTACAGCTGAGTACAATGCGCGTGACTTGACATTCATGAGTACGCTGCCTAAAATTTATTGGGCTGAAGTTTTCACGACAGAAGGTAGGTGCGGTGAGGCTTGGGCTTTGTGCTTCAACACCGAATTAAACGGCGCTTTCCACACAAGCTGCAGCACCCTTGGGCGACCTCGTGGTTCGATATTTTTTATTATTACATCGCAAGCTCGTGATGCAATATTAATGAGCCATGTGGGATTCAACACTTGTTGAGCCGTTGCCCGCTTGTGCTTTGCGCCCCCCCTCCTCTCGGTTTTTTTTTAACGAAACCAAGGGGGGCTGTTGCTGATGGATGGACTGCTTGTTGATGCCGACACCCTCCACCTCTCTCAGTTTTTTGCGAAACCGAGGGGGGGCTGTTGCTGATGCCAACTCCCCTTCCTCTTAGTTTTTTGCGAAACCGAGGGGTGGGCTGTTGTTGATGCTGAACACCCCCACCCTCTCGGTTTTCTGATGAAAGCGAGAGGTGGACTGTTGTTGATGCTGACACCCCCCTCCCCTCTCGGGTTTTTTTTTTTGCGAAACCGAGGGGGTGGCTGTTTGTTGATGCCAACACCCCCTCCCTTTTTGGTTTTTTGCGATACCGAGAGGTGGACTGTTGTTGATGCCGACACCATTATTAGTGGCTGCTGATGGTATAACACCCCCTCCCCTTTCGGTTTTTTGTGAAACCGAGAGGGGGGCTGCTTGTTGACGCCGATACCCCCTCCCCTCTAGGTTTTTGTGTGAAATCAATGGGGGGTTGCTTTTTTATGCCGAACACCCCCCACCCTCTCGGTTTTTTGATGAAACTGAGAGGTGAGCTGTTGTTGATGCCAACACCCCCTCCCCTTTCGGATTTTTGCAAAACCGAGTGGGGGGCTACTGATGGTGTGCTGACACCCCCTCCTCACTCAATTTTTGTGCGAAACCGAGGGGGGCTACTTGTTGATGACGACCCCATTATTGGGGTTGCTAGGAGAGGCCAAAAAGTATCAGTATTGAAAATAGTGTATTTTCATAATTTTAGTCCCATCTGAAAACGTCACTTTTTCAGTCATATTCCTAAGGCACTGGTGCGCGGGGTTGTCGGCGAGAGATAGCCCTACACTTAGGGGACTTCTTAGAGATAATCTAGAATGACGCCGCATGATGGCCAGCCGGTTTTCACCCGATGTACTACCGCACCTGGTTACTGTGTTCGCTAGGTACTACTGTCGCGTGAGGGTATTGACTTGGCCAGGATCAAGGAAGTGCCCTTTTATCTCGTGTTTTGATGGATTTTTCGCCCACCCTACTCTTTACTTATATATCGTTTGTTCATCCATTGCAGGCCGCTCTTTTCATGATGAAAACCGTCAAGAGATCCGCTGTGTTGGGAAAATTCCATCGAGGAATGAAGGAGGTTGCTTATGCTCCTCCTCTGCCACATATTGAGGATTTGGACAGTGGATCTATGGCGAGCTCGGGCCATTAAGGCCCTTTGCGGATGAGGATCATGAGGAACCCACCGTTGACTGCACCAACATGGAGAAGAGGCGAACATCCTGGGGAGAACTGATGGCTAAGTTTTAGGACAATGATGAGAGGCCATCGATTGAGAGAGCTTATACCGCCTTTGGGGCTCGCCGAGATGCAGTTTTCCTCGAGGAGGCTAGTATGGAGAAGGTCCTAGGGACCCTTGTGACCATGGGCCAGATGAATAGCGAACTACGCTTGCCTTTGCCTCCTTTTGCTGCCAGGCTACTGTCCATCTCCGATCTTTGCCCAGGGCAAGTTAGCGGCAACGCCTAGAGGGTGATCTATGCTTTCTGCCGAGTCAAGTCGGATCATCGCTAAGAACTTGCTACCTACTATTCTTAGATCCTTGATGGTGAAATTTCTCGTGTCAAGCTCGAGTATTTCTTTCACCACTACTGATGGCAGAGAGTGTTTGGGTCGAAGCTGCTCTTTACTCTTATGCCGAAGTCATATCAGCCCCCGATAAAATATCCGAGTTCATCCGATAGGTTCTATCATCTCTATCCCTTGTCCATGACTGGCGCATGGTACTTTGTTGTTCACGTGCCCGAATTGCCATTCAAAGTGGTTAGCTATGCGGTTGGCCGATATTCGGGGAATGGTAAGAGGGGGTGGCCTCGGACTCGATGTAATAAGCTGGACAAGCTCTTTAAGAGATTGACTTTTGGGACTAATATGTGGAAGGATTTTACTTACTCTCCCGCGTGGCTTCAGTGTCTCGATTTGCCAGATTTTGCGCTTACCAGGGTGCCAGAGAACGTAGTGGTGGTGTCTGATTACGAGGAGGAATTTCCTCGAGGTCCCGATGAGCCGAGCCGAGCCCAGTTGATGGGGGTGATGATCGAGCCTGCTCGGGTAACTCGAGAGATTGTTCCCGCCAAACTTGTAGTCTCGTGTGGGAAGAAGAAAAGGAAGGTACTGAGGCCCAAAAAGGCCCGATAGAAGATTATTTTGTCTCGACGGCCTCCAAGCACATGTCTTCCAGGGAAGAATCTGAAAGTGTGCGCTGCTGCGGTTGGGCATGACTTGGTTCTCCCAGGTGTTGCTTTGAGGGAGGGTGGTGATGGTGCCATCAATATTGACAAAGAGGAGGAGGCGAGTGAGTTTTCTCTTATGGCTTTTGGTGACAGTGAAAATAAGGGGTGCGTCGGATCCCCGCTTTTCTGCGCAGGTTCTCCTACTATAGTTTCTCCTTCCCGCGACCCTCGGTCTCGCAGGATCGAGAGGGACCTTGAGGAGATGGTTGCCGACTGTCGGCCCGCCGTTTTGAGTTACAAATCTGGGCGTCTGATACACCGGTTTAAGATTGAGAAGGAGAAGGAGGGTGAGTGTCCTCAGGCTAAGGTTTGTGCTTTGACAGAACATGGTCCTCCGATTCCTCCAGCACGGATTGCCACGGGATCAGGATCGTCGCCAAAGATGGTTCTCTGCCCTAATCAGATAAGAGTGATGATGGCAGAGCTTAATGCTCTGAGAGAAGAGATTTGCTTGACCGAGGCAGTAGTTTCCGGACTCCCCGTGGTCGAAGGTGCTGGTGTTTCTTATCTAATTGACCTTGACAGTATCCTTTCTTGCCTTCTTCCACCTTTGTTATTAGCCCTTGTTTTTTCATTCTAGTTGCTTTGTTCGCAGTGTCTGCTGGGGACACTCAGGTGTGCGATATAGCTTCTCTGATTCAGGATGCACTGGTGCCTCAGCCGGATGAATCCATGGTTGGTGGTGGCGTTAGTGAACCTCTACTTCGAGGGACTTTACACGAGGCAGGGAGGATAAGTCTGTTTTAGTGCCTCGGAGGGCGAAAGGGAAAGTTGTAGCATCAGGGTCTGCACCAGAGACGATGACTCATCCCCCTGCTTCACCCATAGAGCTTACCACCTTCTACAGGAAACATCTGGGACTACCCCAGGCCCATCACCAGAAACTTGTGGATGGTATTGAGGATGCAGTGAGTCTTCTCATGGTTTTTTCCTCCTTTCCTTTTTACTTGATTGTGCTAATTTGTTGATCCTTAGAGCCAGATGTCAACCCTTCTAGATATCGGGATCCATAGCGGGTGTAGAGGCCTTTATAGAAAAGTCAAGAGCCTCAAGGAAGAACTTAATATGGCTCTGGGACGAGTTGAGTTTGCTGAGAAGACGGTGAAGAAGCTTCCCGCCGGGTCCAAGAAGGACGAGCGTTTGGCGGTGATGGGGCGTACCCGAGCTGAAGGTTTTGAGAAGGGCCAAGCCTTTGACGCGAAGAAGTTTGAGGATTAGATGATTATTATTGCCACTTTGCAATCTCAGATCGCCCTGCATGAGTAGCTGGAGGAGTCGGTGACTGCCCTGAGGACCCGAGTCACCGAGCTTGAGGAGAAAGATGTGACTCATGCCATTCATCTTGAAGCAAGGGAAGCAGAGGTTGCTAGTCTGCACGGGCAGGAGTCCGAGCTTCAAAAATAGATTGAGGAGCTGGTGGCAAGTAGTCAGTCATCTGCCGTCGCACGGGAGCACGAGGTCATCGGCATTCGCGAGCGTGTTGTAGAGCTTGAGAAAGACTGTAGAGAGTACCACACCAGATGGCTTGAGTCTTTGGATGCCCTTAAAGTCATCAAGTCCACGCGCACTTTGGCTCTGCTTGCTGCTACAAGGCCTTCTTGAGCCCCGTTTTCTTGACTTGTACCCCTCTTCTTTTTCATCTATCATCGATCATCTGATGTAGTTGGGTACCTCACTTAATAAAATTGCACTCTTTGTGTTTGAGTTTTTAACTTCGTTTATGTGATAGCACTGCAGCTTGATAATTTGATGGTTCATATTTTTGTGTTTGAGGGTAACAACTCTGAGATGGCGTGGTTTTATGGCTATTTCGAGTTTAGCCTTAGAAGGGCGTATCCGATGTTGCTTCGAGCTTCTAACTTGAATAGATGGAATCGAAGATTTAGTTTGACCTGGGTCGCCAGGAGTCTTTTTATCGGACTTTAGCCTTGAAGTGGCGTAGCTGATTTTGCTTCGAGTTTCTGACTTGAATGGGCGGAATCAAAGTATTTGGGTTGACCTGGGTTGCCAGGAGCTTTTTATCATATTTTATCCTTGAAGTGGCGTAGCGATTTTGCTTCGAGCTTCCGACTTGAATAGGCAGAATCGAAGTATTTGGGTTGACATTGGTTGTCATGAGCCTTTTTATCGAACTTTAGCCTTGAAGTGGCATAACCGATTTTGCTTCGAGCTTCCGACTTGAACTGGTAGAATCGAAGGCTTAATTTGACCTAGGTTGCTAGGAGCCTTTATATCAGACTTTAGCCTTGAAAAGGCATATCGGATTTTGTTTTGAGCTTCCGACTTGAACTGACATAATCGAAGGCTTAGTTTGACCTGGGTTGCTAAGAGCCTTTTGGTGTCTCACACGGGCTAAATAGAATTTCAAAAGACTTCAACTTGGAGAAAAATAGATATTTTATTAATAACCCAAATTCACGGTTACAAATTTTAGAGTTTGGTTAAGGGTAGAAGATTTTCAAATGAGTTACATTCCAGGCTCGGGATAGTCGCCTTCCGTCCTGGTCGATCAGCCTGTATGAGCCTTTGCTGCCTCTGGACTCTATGACGTATGGCCCCTCCCAAGACGGAGAGAATTTGCCACTGGCAACTTCCTTCGTGTTTGGAAAGACGGCTATGAGTACCATATCTCCCACACTGAACTCCCTTTTCTTTACTCTTCTATCATACGCCCTCTTGATCTTCTGCTGGTAGTGGCGACGTGAGCAGCCGTTAAGTCCCTCAGTTCCTCTACGAAGTCCAGGTCATTGATTCTGAGCTCATCATTCATTCCTGACTCAACAGCCTTAGCCCTGATCGTGGAGTGGAGCGCTTTAGTAGGTAGGACGGCTTCGGAGCCATACGTGAGGTGGAACGAGGAGAATCCAGTCGATCACCGCGGGGTGGTTAGGTATGCCCACAATACCTCCGGAAGCATTTTCTTCCATAGACCTTTCCGAGGTCCCAACTTCTTCTTCAGAGTATCCATGATCGCCTTGTTTGACGCCTCGGCTTGCTCGTTACACTATGGGTATCTAGGCGTCGAGTAGAATAGTTTGATCCCATAGCCTTGATAGAATTCTCTGAAGTTATTTGAATCAAACTGGGCTCCATTGTCAGCTATCAGTACCTTCGGGCCGGGACCCAAACATGTTGCCTCCTGACGAACTTGATGACTTCGTTATTTGTAATCCTTGCTAACGACACTGCTTCGATCCACTTGGTGAAGTAGTCTGTTGCTACGAGGAGATACTTTTTCTGGGTTGGTGGCGACGGGAAGGCCCCAGGAAATCTAACCACCATTGATGAAAAGGCCACAAGCTTGTTAGGGGGTTTAGATCTCCTACTGGGACATGAATCTGCTTTGCATGTCGCTGGCATTGTTCGCATCTTTTGACGAATTCTCGTATGTCCTTGACCATGGTTGGCCAATAATATCCTTGCAACTTAACCTTCCCTTCAAGTGATCTACCCATGGAGTGGTTGCCGCATGCCCCCGAATGTATCTCTGCAAGGATTCTTTGAGATTGGTCTTTTGATAGGCACCGGAGGTATATACCTTCATGAGACTGCCAATAGAGGTCTTCCCCGTCGAGACGAAAGCGGTAAATTTTTCTCAGAAGTTTCTTTGCTTGAATAGGGTCCTCATATTGGACATTTTGCTTAAGGTAGGTGATTACATGTACCAACCATCCCGTGGGTGCTTCGACTATGATGTCAGCAATCAGGCTAGTTTGATAATGCAGGTTCACCTTGGATGCCGCTAGAAATCGATCTTGGCTTCTCTAACCCTGTACTCATCCCCGAGAACCAAAGCTGCATTTGCAAGGGCATCAGCGATTCGATTGTCAGATCGAGGGATCTCTTTAAATTCGACCTCCTGGAAGCACTCAGTTATTTCCCGTGCCTTGGTAAGATATTGTTGCATCCTGGTATCATTGGCTCCGTACTCCCCTTTGATCTGTCTAATGATAAGTTGAGAGTCACTATGAATGGTTATCTGTTTGATAGACAAGCTTAGGGCTATCTCAATGCCAGCAAAGATCGTCTCGTACTCGGCTTCGTTATTTGTAGCTGCAAAGCCGAGCATGATTGATTGCTGAATCTTGTGCAACTCAGGGGAGATGAGTGCTATTCCGATCCCACAACCCATTGAGATTGAGGCCCCATTAGTGTAGAGGTTCCATCTGACCAACGGGTGGCTGGGTAGTGTGCGAAGCTTTGCGTGTTCGCCTCTCATGTCATCATCCAATTCGAGGTCAGGATCTTGAAGTAGGCTGATCGGGTCTTCAACTAGGAAGTCGGTGAGGAAGTCTGCTAGCGCCTGCCCCTTGATCGAGACTTGGGGCTCAAAAAGCACTCCCAATGAGCTCATCTATATTACCCACTTGGCCATTCTCCCGGCGCGATCGGACCGGTCGACGATGTCCTTGAGGGGATATTTTGTGGTGACTGTGACTTGATGAGCGACGAAATATGACCTTAGTCTTCGCATTGCCATAAGCAAAGCTAAAACTACCTTCTCGACCCTTGAGTATCTCGTCTCTACTGGAAGCAGAGCATGGCTGGTGTAGTAGACTGGGCACTCGAGCTCGTCTCTTCGGCTTATGAGCACCGCGCTAGTGGCTTGCTCGGAGACCGATAGGTAGACCCATAGGGGTTCCCCTAGTATGGGAGCTGTTAGAATTGGTGAGGTCTACAGCTCATAAAAACCTATAGTTTAGCTATGTATGGTTGATAGTATAAGATTGCATCTTGGTACGTACCTTAGTACGTGTTCTAATTACAAAACAGAGAGCCATAGCTACATGATAATCCACTTGAGTGGGAGACTCAAGGGACTGGTCCCATGTAACCTAAATGAGTTCGCAGCTCTGATTAGGGTTGGTCGCCCTATCAGGATAAGCTATTGGGATGACAGAGCATGAGTGTCTCCACCACGGTCATTACCAGGCACAGTGTCTGTGGCCGAACGGAACCAACACGGTGCATAGATCGGTGAGCAGACACCGGTGCACTAAACCGTATTTCTACTTAGGATAAAACGGTTCTAAACCCTGAGGAACCATGTTTGGTGGACTAACCAGTTGTGTGGTGCTTTGGCGCACCAATATGTGAGGATCCGGATGCAGTGATCCAAAACCACGATGTACTGGGCTACCCAGCTGGTGTTGCATCAGTGTGTCACTCCTGCAGGCTATCCACACCCCTAACGGGAGGTGTGTTCCTTGGTCTGACCTACATCGTATTAAACCCTAGCCAGGTGGTCATCAGTTGGACTAGTGACGGATCCGGTTACTCGGCAGAGTAATCGGAGGTACGATGTATGTGGTCAACCTGGAAGGAACCGAGTCATATAAGCACTCGAGTCTGACAGTATTCTCCACCGCTCGAGTTGCGTCATGGCACCAGTTGGAGGGATAACGAGTTTACCATACTAAGCAGAGAGCAGGGGTATGAGGGAGAACATAGTAAGTCCGGGGGAATTGGAGTACAGCCTGCATCGCACTCTGGGTGGCTATGCAGGTTAACTCGGACTCAGAGGATCGATGGTACACTCGGGTAGTGTGTCGATCGAGTCTAAGTTGGAAGCCATGAACCCTGGTCCATGAAGGTTCCACCTTATCGACATTATGTATGGTTCTTATACCATCTCATCGAAACACAGAACGTAGTTAAAGAAAGCGAGAAGTCCAAGCATACGCTCTGTGAGTGCTTTGCACTAGTGCATGATAGATGCGTAGCTACGTGTGTGCACTAAGGGAAAACCCTAGGTTAGTGCAGAGATGCATGTAGCAATTCCTTGCCATAAGTGGACTTTGCCACATGGGTGCGATGCACCGGGACATGTTGCGAGTTGACTAGTTGACTTCACTAGGGGCACCCTACGGGAACCACAGAGAATAGTGAAATCACTGGTACACTTCACTTATGTGTGCCTTGCAAAGTCTCATACACGAGGAACGACCAACTAGTGACATAAGGGCGTTTTGGTCATACCATGCACCACTATGCACTAAGGTGGCCGGCCCTAAATGTTGGAAGACTGGTCAAGGCCGGTCCTATTGGTTTCAGGAGGTTGTTGCCTCCGATGAAAGGGCCGGTCATGAGGCACAGAAAACGGGCTGGTTTTGACCGTTTTCAAAAAACAAGGAAAAGATAGAGATAAAAGAAGATATATATAGGGAGAGGTTTGAATCAGTCAATCCTATCCGCACTAGGCTTATCCATAAGCCTAGGGCCGGCCCTATATAAGGGATAGGGGAGATGGGAGGGTCGTCCATGCATAAGGCAAGCCATAGGGCTGGCCATACAAGCATGGGGGAACCCTAGCTAGCTGCCCCCTCTTCTCTTCGCATCTCCTCTCTCGTCTCTCTCCACCTCGCTTGCGCCATTGGATAGTGACTCGTCTTTCTCGCGTGGTGTTTTGTAGAAGGAGAAGGCTCATCGTATGGAGGCACTCAGAGATCTATCGATGAGGTGCCGTGCATCGTGTGAGATCGGGTGAACTAGAAGGCATCTCCCGCAACCTTTTGCTGTCCAGAATCTGCATAGAAAATCAGCGTTGTTTTTATGATTCCGAGAGCTATAGAAGTCCAAACGAGGTGAAACTTATTAGAAAAGTTGCGTCTCGAAGTTGGCGACCTGTAGTCGAAATTTTAGCCCAATCGGAGTTCAAATCAGAAAGTTATGGCTGTCGCATCGAAGCTATATCGAGCAGATCTGAGCCCGTCTCCATCGACAAAGAAGAAATTTGTCGCGGTGAAAGAACCCGCACGCTGGTATGATCTCTAACATATAGATCTAACATAAATAGAACATGCATATATGCTAGATTATTCTTTTGTGTTAGATCGTCGTTAGGGGTTCGCATAGTTACCATGCTAGATTCATACACGCACGTGTAGATCGTTTTGATGAAAAATTTTGATATGTAACGCACACCGCTCACGGTCTTCGGACCTTCTCTTTGCTTCCGCTGCGGGCCTCTACCATGGATTTATTTTCAATAATTGGTATCAGAGCACGCTAGTGGTGTGCGTTTCATGTTTTTCACAAAATCGTCATGTGCGCGCATGAATAGTATGTGCCGCCATTGGGGTTCTACGAGTAGATCATACATAGCATATTATATGTTCTATGAATCATTCTTGTAGGGCACCGCTTCTATAATTATTCTGGATATGTGTTTGCTTGCTACCGGGGGTCGGACCCCGTGTTAGCGAATATTGTCTAGATGTTTTTTCTTCTGTGAGTGGATAGGTTTTAGAGCCATAGTTGGGCAAGTGGTGGAAGTTGACCACCCTTGATTTCCAGGCTTGTTATTAGGCTTGTTTTCCTTTTCTTTCTAGGAAATTGTGTACGAGCGAGCACTTGCTCGAAGCGTACTAGATCTTTTTCGGTTACAGATTGAAGAGGAGGACCTGCCGCGAAGATCCACCACCAGGAGGACGAGCATAACCTTGGAGGACGATGGCGATCCGGTGAAGCGTACACGATGACGGCAAAGGGTAAAAAGCGTCAGGAGATCGTATATAGAGGCTTGCACCGGATCGAGGATCCTTGCGAAGAAGACAAAGAGCCTATGCTATGCTAGTCAGGTTCAGGGGTCGGACCCTAAACTTGATTTAGTTGTGTGGTTGTTTCTTTCTACTATTCTTTATATTTCTGTAGAGAACCCCGATGCGATAATTTGATTATTGGTGTTAGAGGGATGCCCTTTCCCCTCGGGTCCTAGCGACCTTATTAGGATAGGATTCCACTAGTGACGCTTATTATTTAATTGACCCTTGATGATAGCATGAATTCCTCACATTTGGTTATGCCACCATTAGGTCAACACCCGATTAGTCGGGTGTGCCTATTTGGCCAGCATCGAAACCTAGAATGAATTGGAATTCTACTATGACATCATTCATCAAATTTATAAGCGAGGTGCCATGGTAGTGGAAGACCCTTCCTGTCAGTCTGACCTTAGGCTAGGCTCCAGAGCATTAGCGTGATAGCCAAGTTTGCGGAACATCGATGTTCTTGGGATATGTAATGTGACCCTTGAGTGGAGAAATCCACTTGAGGCAGGGACTATGATATTCCGAGATCGATTAATGCTTCGCAAAAGGCTTGAAACGCTAGTGGAAGCACGGTATGACCAGCTTCTAATGTATAGGTTGTCGTGACCTTAGTGTACACTCATACTTGCATTAAATAACCCTCAAATTTAATAAGGGATGCAAGAGAGGACTTTTAGAGATCCTCTGGCCTCCACGGCCAATCACTTCGTGCTCGGGTGGGAGGGCATAACTCAACAACCCCCTCGGGTGAGAGCTGTGTTTTTCCATGCCAAGCAACTTAGTGATCTCCCTCAGGATATGGCGATTACGGCGCCAAGGGTTCAGGCTTTTACTCACCCTCGTGGGGGCCGTTTGAACTTCCGTTCCGTAATTGCCTAGGCTCATGGTTAAGCATCCGAAGTACACGTGAGGTATTCATTACGAAGACAATGGTGATCACGTGGTACTGGCCAAAAGATAACCATGGTTCATCAAAGCCCTTAGTTGGCAGATTTGGATAGGGTCAAGGGAAAGACCCGTGTAAGCGGAAGACCTGCACACTGGCCCCTCGGACAGGTGTAGCCGATTCCGAGATCTTACATACATGGTTAAATTAATCCATAGAGGTGTCTTTGCTGTGAGGGTAGCGCTGATATTTGGATATAATTATCTTATTTTAAAAATCCATAAAATAAGTTATTTTGCATTCGTTTTTATTCAACCATATAGTTTCCCTATCCGATATCCCATAAGAGAACCAGTTATCGGGTCTCTAATTACGTAGAGCGGAAGTGCTTCTTTAGTTTATGCTTAGGGTAGTAAACGTACATTGGCTTGCAATCTAAATATCCCTATACTAGACCTAATGGGTCCAGATATCACTAGTGCACTAACTAGGACACATAATGACTAGCGAGAGTCTGAGGAGATATGCAAGTTCTGTGTCATAGCAGACTTGCGGACAACTCCTTAGAAGCAAGTCAGAGATATACCGGGTCTTTTGAAATAAAGTTTTACTTGCATAAGATGTCTGCTAGGCGAAGTCGGTAGACTCATCGCTTATCCACCAAGATACTTGTCGGTACCGAGATATCAGTGGGTATTCTTGTTCGGGAACACATCTTTGAGTTCCAGATCAAACTAGATTCCAAAGACATGGTGCCAGATGACGAGGTGGTGGAAGACGTCTGTCTTGCATCCTTGTCTGGAACCTTCGAATGCGTTATCAGAGACTTTAGCTTTAACAAGTTAGAGATGATAAATGCAGAACTTCTAAGGAGATTTCCAAGAGACAAAGGATGGGATCAAGATTAAAGGCAAAGCCTTTAGTGCTTAACCTAGGTCTTCTTTAGAAGAACCTAAAGGAGTAACTTATCAGAGATTGAGAACTATTCTAGTGCAGAAAATGATGTGGACTCCTAAGTCTAATGACGCCAAGGACGGAAGCGTTTCCGCTGTGGCAAGAATATGGGGTATTTGAAGATTGAGTATAGTCTCAGGGTGTTAGGGGTAAAGTCGCTATCTAGTAGCAGTTCTTCTGCTTCTTGAAATGTGGACTTCGGGTCTACAGAGATTCAAGAAAAGCAAAAGGCTACTTTATAGTGAAGTAATCCTAACATAGGTATTGATGCCATAAGCCGCTGCAGAAGCTGTTAGATATGATTGCCTTAGTTTTTCGGAAACACGGATTTTGATCTTTAGAGATTTCATTCTGTTTCCTCTACTGTAAATGAAGTTTTTTAGTTTTAGACAGCACCGTAGGTATGTATCTTAAACTAAATTGATAACTTCATAGTTAGAGGAATAGATCAGAAAAATCTCTTTGTATTTAATCCTAATTCGAAATAGATTTCATGACAGCTGCAACGTCTAATTGAAATTCATCTAAATCCTTCGAAGTAGCTATCCTATTTGTAACCCCTCTGATTTAGATATTCCGCCTTAGATAAATTCAGAGATAAAAGAAGGCTGAGTTTCTATTCACAGATTCATCGGAGATTCTTCTAACCTATGAGTATTATTTGGAAGGCAGAATAACTAAAAGGGCCGCTAAGGTATTGGTGTTAGTTATTTTTGACATCTATGGTTCCAAGAGCGTCCAGACAATAGGAGTCTCTTCGATTTAATCAAAGGAACGAGAACCTATCGGATGGGTTCCATAGGATCCTGAGGGAGTATGGGATTATCTCCCAATTAAATGCTCCAAGGATCACACGTCATAATAAAGTCTCCGAGAGAAGGAATCGGACTCTGTTTGACATGGTCCGTAGTATGATGAATATTGCCAAGTGTACTACCCACCTTTGGTAGGGTTGTACCTTAAAACAGTAACTTATATCTGAAACTATCTTCCATCTAGATCAGTGCCTCAGACCTATAGAGAGCAATGGTCTAAGCGAAACCTGACACTATAGTGTCTCGAGATATAAGGTTGTCCTGCACTTGTGCAAAAGGACAAGATGGATGAGATAGAGATGTAGTTCCAGGTATATCTGTTTATAGGTTACCCTAGGAAGGCATAAGGTGGACTATTCTATGATCTTGAGGTTTTGAAGGTAATCGTTTCTACGAATACCATCTACCTAGACCAGGATTATATTATAGACCATAAGTTTACTGGTAAGGTAGTTCTGGGTGAACTACTGGGTACTGGTAGAGAGTGCGCATCTGAAAACGTAGTGGGAGTAGATGATACAAGAAACTAGTATACCAGGTACTGTAGAAACGATTCACTTTTGTACCACCACCACCTCATCGTTGTGGGACCATCAGACCTCCTGAAAGATACTATAGAGAAACTTCGATAGTTAATCCAGAGGTTCAGGAGGATGATCCCTAGAGCTATGAAGAAGTAGTGGGAGCTTCCTTTGTACCACCACCACCTCGTCGTTGTGGGATCATTAGAGCTCCTGAAATATACTATGGAGAAACTTCGATAGTTAATCCAGAGTTTCAGGAGGATGATCCCTAGAGCTACGAAGAAATAGTGAGAGCTTCCGACAGCTCTGGCTGACAAAAGACCATGGAGGCAAATTTGCATCAATGTCCCCTGGAACAGTCTTGACACTTATAGCACTATCACCCTTCGGGGTGTAGGAGGTGTATAAGAAAAGCACCCGGTTAAGACTTAAGTAGCTAGATTAGTTACCAAAAGAGAAGGGATTGACTATGTCAAAACTATCTCACTGGTAGCTATGCCTAAGTCTATTTCGGATCCTCTTAATCCATCACAGCCCATTATAGTTGGGAGATCTGGTTGATGAATGTCAAGACAGTTATTCCCTAACGGGAATTTGGAAATGACATATGGATGAGTAGCCCCAGGCTTTGTGTCAGTAGGTCAGGAAGATTTGGAATGCAAGTTGCAGCGGTCCATTTATGGACTGATGCAAGCATCCAGGATGGAATGTCTATTTTGATCAAGGGAATCCGCTCACACGGATTTGATCAGAATGAGGATAAACCAAGTTGGTACAAAAAAGGTGAAATAGGTACAAGGGTGTATTTAGTACTTTACGTTAACGATATTCTCCTGATTGAAAATGACGTAAGAATATTGTTTACGGTAAAGGTTTGTAGTCATCACAATTCGATGTGAAAGACCCTAGTGAGGCGAGTTTTGTTCTGGGAATCAAGGTAACTCGAGATTACCAGAGCAAGATTCTCTTGCTGTCACAGGCTACGCATGAAGATAAGATTCTAGCCAGATTTGTTTTACGAGGCTAGATATCTATTGCGCAGCAGGATTCATGGGTCGGTTTCAGTCGAACCCGGGTCCAAATCACTAGACTAAAGTGAAGGGTATACTCAGAAATCCTCATTAAGTAAGGATTGTGAGTTAGCTTGCACTTCACAGGTCCTGATATCGATTAGACACACAGGGTCTGACTTTGGTGTCAGATGTGCGTTCCAGAGAATCGATTTTAGATATTGTTTTTATCTTGGGATTAGAAGCGGTAGTTATAGAGTGTGAAGCAAGTGCATCACAGACTCCACCACAAAGACTGAGCACGTTGTTGCGTGCGAGGTAGTCTACCAGGTGGTATAGCTTAGGAAGTTCTTAGAGAACTTAGGACGCGTACCAGAGGCTCAGTTATCTGTTGTTACAACAGAAGAGCGATAAGCAAGGTCCAAGGAGACTAGGCACCACTTAAGGGGAAACCCATCAAGTACAAACTCCACTTGATCTGACAGTTATAGGAGAAAATGCAAGTAGCGGTACTGAGGTGGAATCTACAGACAATGTTGCCAATTCCTTTAGAGAATTCCTGCAAAGGCTTTTGGGCAGCATGTAGAAGCTACAGAGCTCAACACCGTTATTCCTTGTTAGACCTAGTGGGAGATTGTTAGAATTGGTGAGGTCTACAGCTCGTAAAAATCTATAGTTTAGCTATATATGGTTGATAGTATAAGATTGCATCTTGGTACGTACCTTAGTACGTGTTCTAATTATAAAACAGAGAGCCATAGCTACATGATAATCCACTTGAGTGGGAGACTCAAGGGACTGGTCCCATGTAACCTAAATAAGTTCGCAGCTCTGATTAGGGTTGGTCGCCCTATCAGGATAAGCTGTTGGGATAACAGAGCGTGGGTGTCTCCACCAAGGTCATTACCAGGCACAGTGTCTGTGGCCGAACGGAACCAACACGGTGCATAGATCTGTGAGCAGACACCGGTGCACTAAACCGTGTTTTTGCTTAGGATAAAACGGTCCTAAACCCTGAGGAACCATGTCTGGTAGACTAACCAGTTGTATGGTGTTTTGGCGCACTAATGTGTGAGGATCTGGATGCAGTGATCCAAAACCACGGTGTACTGGGTTACCCGGCTGGCGTTGCATCAGCGTGTCACTCCTGCAGGCTATCTACACCCCTAACGGGAGGTGCGTTCCTTAGTCTGACCTACATCGTATTAAACCCTGGCTAGGTGGTCATCAGTTGAACTGGTGACGGATCCGGTTACTCGGCAGAGTAATCGGAGGTACGATGTATGTGGTCAACCACGAAGGAACCGAGTCATATGAGCACTCGAGTCTGACGGTATTCTCCACCGCTCGAGTTGCGTCATTGCACCAGTTGGAGGGACATCGAGTTTACCATACTAAGCGGAGAGCAGGGGTATGAGGGAGAACATAGTAAGTCCGGGGGAATTGGAGTATAGCCTGCGTCGCACTCTGGGTGGCTATACAAGTTAACTCGGACTCAGAGGATCGATGGTACACTCGGGTAGTGTGTCGATCGAGTCTAAGTTGGAAGCCATGAACCCTGGTCCCTGAAGGTTCCATCTTATCGACATTATGTATGGTTCTTATACCATCTCATCGAAACACAGAACGTAGTTAGAGGAAGCGAGAAGTCCAAGCATACGCTCCATGAGTGCTTTGCACTAGTGCACGATAGATGCGTAGCTACGTGTGTGCACTAAGGGAAAACCCTAGGTTAGTGCAGAGATGCATGTAGCGATTCCTTGCCATATGTGGACTTTGCCACATGGGTGCGATGCACCGGGACATGTTGTGAGTTGACTAGTTGACTTCACTAGGGGCACCCTACGGAAACCTCAGAGAATAGTGAAATCACTGGTGCACTTCACTTATGTGTGCCTTGCAAAGTCTCGTACACGAGGAACGACCAACTAGTGACATAAGGGCGTTTTGGTCATACCATGCACCACTATGCACTAAGGTGGTCGGCCCTAAATGTTGGGAGACTGGTCAAGGCCGGTCCTATTGGTTTCAGGAGGTTGTTGCCTCCGATGAAAGGGTCGGTCATGAGGCACAGAAAACGGGCTGGTTTTGACCGTTTTCAAAAAACAAGGAAAAGATATAAAAGAAGAGATATATAGGGAGAGGTTTGAATCAGTCAATCCTATCCGCACTAGGCTTATCCATAAGCCTAGGGCCGGCCCTATATAAGGGATAGGGGAGAAGGGGGGGGGGGGGCGGCCATACAAGCATGGGGAAACCCTAACTAGCCGCCCCCACTTCTCTTCGCATCTCCTCTCTCGTCTCTCTCCACCTCGCTTGCGCCATTGGATGACAACTCGTCTTCCTCACATGGTGTTTTGTAGAAAGAGAAGGCTCGTCATATGGAGGCACTCAGAGATCCATCGACGAGGTGCCGTGCATCGTGTGAGATCGGGTGAATTAGAAGGCATCTCCCGCAACCTTTTGCTGTCCAGAATCTGCACAGAAAATCAGCGTTGTTTTTGTGATTCCGGGAGCTACAAAAATCCAAATGAGGTAAAACTTATTGGAAAAGTTGCATATCGAAGTTGGCTACCTGTAGTCCAAATTTCAGCCCAATCGGAGTTCGGAGAAGAAAGTTATAGCTATTGCACCGAAACTATGTCGAGCAGATCCGAGCCCGTCTCCATCGACAAAGAAGAAATTTGTCGCGGTGAAAGAACCCGCACGCATGTATGATCTCTAACATATAGATCTAACATAGATAGAATATGCATACATGCTAGATTGTTCTTTCGCGTTAGATCGTCGTTAGGGGTTCGCATATTTGCCATGCTAGATTCATACACGCACGTGTAGATCGTTTCGATGAAAAATTTTGATATGTAACGCACACCGCTCACGGTCTTCGGACCTTCTCTTTGCTTCTACTGCGGGCCTCAACCATGGATTTATTTCCAACAGGAGCTACCAGTACCAATAGCTGGACAAGGTAAACTTTAATGTTTTGGAAAGCTTCTTCACAAAAGCTATCCCATTTGGAGTTGCTACCCTTCCGAAGCCTCTCGAAGAAAGGCTTGCATCTGTCAGAGTGCTTGGATATGAAGCAATTCAGTGCTGCTAGATGACGAGTCGTCTGACTTCCTGTTCATTGGTTGGTGACGATATCTCCTGGATGGCTCTAATCTGGTCCGGATTGGCCTCGATCCCTCTTTGCGTGATGAGGAATCGAAGGAACTTTCTGGATTTCACATCGAAGACGCACTTTGCAGGGTTGAGCTTCATCCGGTTGTGTCGCAAGACGTTGAACGTTTCCTTCAGGTCCTTGAGGTGATCTTCTCTTTTTTGGCTTTTGGTGAGCAAGTCGTTTATGTAGACTTCCACGTTCCGGCCAATTTGCTTCTCGAATATCTTCATGACGAGTCGTTGATATATTGAGCCAGCATTCTTGAGGCCGAAAGGCATCACATTATAACAATAGAGCTCACAATTCGTCACAAAGCATGTTTTCTCCTGATCATCCTTGTGTAGTGGAATTTGATTGTATCTGGGGTATCCATCTACAAAGGACAGTAGCTCATGTCCTGCTATGGAGTCGACAAGTCGATCGATCCTTGGCAACGGAAAGGGATCTTTCGAGCAAGCCTTGTTGAGATTAGTGAAGTTAATGCAGACCCTGATCTTTCCATTCTTCTTTGGCACAACGACGACATTAGAGATCCAAGTCGGGTACTTGACCTCTCGAATGAAGTTAGCCTGAAGGAGCTTGGCCACTTCTTCCTGGACTGCAACAGCTCATTCTGGCTTCATGGTTCTTGACTTTTGCTAGACAACGACGACTCCTTCTTTGATATTTAACCAATGGCAAGCGACCTCAGGGTCGATTCCCAGCATATCTTCAAAGCTCCAAGCAAATATATCGATGTTGGCTCGGAGAAAGGTTATCGTCTGCTCCGCCTCTTCCTTGGACAAGCCAGCCTTGATGTATGTTTCGCGCGGCTACCCACCTCCCCCGATCTCCACCCCCCGATCTCCACCTTAACGATGGGCTCGATCGAGAGTGAGTCATCACACTCTCCCAGCGGTGGAACTGGAAGAACTGGGTCTTTCAGTAATTGCTATTGCTTCGAGGTGCCGGCCTCGTTGGCCGACCTCTTGGAAAGAAGGATGGATTATACTTTTTTGCTTGGTGGCGACAACTTTCACAGGATTTGCTGGCCACCTGATTCCCTCTGATGCATTTGATGCCTTCATTGGTGGGGAATTTGAGAAGCTGGTGGTAAGAGGAGGATACTCCCCCAAGCCGATGCAGGAAGGGCCTTCCCAGGATGATATTGTAGCTCAATGTACTGTCACATACAGTGAATCGAGTGGAGACTTGAGTCTTCTTTGTCAATTCAACAGTGAATTTGGCCTCGCCAAGGACCTTGCCTTCACCCCCATCGAAGCCGGTGATGATCAGAAGCAAATGCTCGAGACTCTGGGCTCTGTGGCCAAGGCTTGAGAAATAGTTACTGAACATGGTATCCACGAAGCAACCGGTGTCGATCAGAATCCGACTGACCGGCACTCCATCGACTTTGAACTGCAGGATAAGCGGGTCCTGGTGATGTAGGAGTACTCCCTCCAGATCGTGAGACATGAAAATAATCGCTGGCCAAGGCTGCTCGACACAAGTTTCTTATGCATTGGTTAAACGATGGACGTTGTGAATTCACCTTTTGAGGCATTCCATTTTTTTGCCAGAGGGTGCTTGACAATGCAAGTGTCCGTGAACAATGTTCGCTCTGAGGCTCCTACACCCATGTATCATGTTGACCCCCTTCTGCTGTTGCTGCCTTTTCTTCTCTTGCCTTGGTTCTTTATTAGCGATGTAGCCATCAAGTTGTCCTTCTTGGACCAAGTCTTTGATGTGGTGCTTCAGCCGCTAGCAGGGTGAAGTCGGGTGCCCGTGGTTGTGATGGAATTCGCAATAGACAGTTGTATCCTTGGTCTACTTTGAGTTTGGAGGAAGGGGTTGCGACCACTTGCAGAATGACTCATTCTGTATGTAGGGGAATATATCTTCGATTGAGGTGTTCAACTCGACGAACACCCTCTGCTCCCTCATAGCTCTCCTCTTTCCTGCTGGAGAAGCTTTTGGTTCCTCATTTTGCCTCTTGGTCGGTTTCTTCTTGTCGGGTGCAACGTTAGCGTGCTTCTTGTAGCATGCATCCCTTGGGGCTTCGTCAGCCTTCCTGTGTTGGGAGTCGCGAGGTTCACATGGCTTGCGCAAATTTTCTGGTCCGCTGGTTGTCCTCCACATCTATCTCCCGCTATACGCGTTTGAACATTGCCTCCAAGGAGCTCAGAGGATGTCGGATAAAATCGATGTAGACGTGGAGTTTCGGCCGGATAGCATTCTGGAATGCCAGCATAATAGCCTCCTCGTTTTGGTAACAGCTAGTGAGCTCAAAATGCTCATTGTGAAACCTGGTTGTGAAGCTCCTCAAGGATTCATCGAAGCACAGCTTTAGCCGGTAAAGAGTATCCAACTTCTTTTCCGGCTTCAGGTTGAGCCGATAATGATCCATGAAGAGTTCCGCCAAATATTTGAAACTAGCCACCACACCAGCGGGCAGTGTGTGGTACCAATCGAGGGCAAGTCCCTCAAGGCTTCCCGCAAACATACGGCAAAGAACATAGTTCTCTTACTCGTATGGTGTCAGGGCCTGTTTGTAAGCTAGGATATGGAGAGCAGGGTCTCCCTTGATACAGTTGAACTTGGGTAGGCTCGGTGTTTGCCAACTCACAGGGAAAGGGGTTGCGAGCACCTCGGGATGAAGAGGCCCCGCTGAGGCGATAAATAGCCTGTGATCTTAATGGCAGCATCCTACATCGGTGGTTTGCCTTCGTCAGTTAAATAGCTCACGTGCATCTGGTGTTCTCGCATGTGAGTGAATGGGGAGTCCAGTGGACCCCATTGATTCTGGTGATCTTTCTTGACGGTGGCTTGGTGCACCATCGATGTCATGATGATCCCTCACCGTTTGCTTAGGTGCTTGTGGATACCTGACACCTTTCGGTATGACCCCTCCTTGGTTCTTCGAGATGATGACTCGCAGTTGGGTGAGTCTTCAGTAGGTCTTCATTCGCAGCGGGAGAGTTATGGATCATAACCCCCACCCGTCCAGCCGCCTTCTTCAAGGAGTTTCTCTCTTGTTCGAGAGATGTATTCTTATTGAGGAGATTTAGCAGCTGGAAGTCAGCAGCCGAGATCTCGTATGTAGCTTGAGGCTCGCTCCCTTGAGTAGCGTGTTCTTTACCAGATCGACACCTCGGGGATAATGGATCCTGTCGATCGTTGCGCCCTTCTGGATGGCTGCCTTGCGGCCCCAGCTGCTCCTAAATATTTCTTCGATTACTTGCAACTGAGACTTCTTGTTCTTCTTCGTTCAGCACATCGTTTGTTCATTGGCACCCGCCTTTGGTGGGTTGGTGCTGGCCTTCATCATCGAGCGTGTTGATGTGGGTGTGATGAAGGCGTTGAGATTGACTTGAAGGAGGACTTGTGGCACGTCACCACAAGTTGAATAGGAGTCGGTAGATGTATGCGTAAGACCTTTAACAATATCCCACAGACGATGCCAAAGATTGTGGGGGAAATTTTTGAGCCGCCTTGATCGAGAACCCCACCCCACAGCCTTGATGGTTGATTTGCAAGTGGTAGAGATATAGATTAGAGAGTAGAGAGTGTTGACATAAGGATTATTGATGGAGTTCGATCTTGCGACCTACGTCTTCAGGGGAGAGGTGCCACCTAGTTTGCACTATAATGAATGATAGATGGAGTGAACTTTCTCTTGACAGACTGAGAGAAGCTTCTTACAATGAGATTGTAACATCCGCCCCAAACACACAAGATTTTGTCAGCTTTGCCCGTGCCCGCATGAGAACTTCCCAGGGGGTCACCCATCTTGGTACTACTCTCACCCGAGCACGCTTAACTACGGAGTTCTTACGAAATCCGTAGCAGCGCACGGTTTTAAAACGCGTCTTCTATATTTGAGAGGGGAAATTATATAAGTAGCTCAGGATCTCCTTCTCTCCAGGCTATGTAGAGCTAACTCGTGACCTTGTACACCTCACCTCACCTCATCCATCTTGGCATCCCTGCCTCAGGAGTCTTGGCTCTTGGCTATTGGCCTATTGGATCTTGATTATCACAGAGGTTGCATGGGGCAACTAGAAGAGAGTTAGAAGAGAACGAGCTTTGGCTCTGAATCCTCTCTCCCCTCCTGATAAATTCTCCAACCAACCTCATTTTTCTGAATGCCATGGGGGTCCTTTTATAGCATAAGCATGTGCCCGATATGGCAGTGATGACGTGGCGATGATGATGTGGCACTGGTTCTGGGCCTCCTTGCTAGGCCCCTATTGGGCCGTTATTCGGGCCCAATAAAGGGGGCTTGATCTGCGGGTCATGTAGAGTAGGCCTATGAGCCTGGGCTTGCCTACATGGGCCATTGCATTGGCCCAAATGGGTCAGTGCCGGTCCGGTACGCTTTTTGCACCCACAGTATCAGAGTCAGATCCGCTCTGTGAGCTCCTTCCGATAGTGTCCTTGCCACGCGTGTCCCGCGTGAGGGGGTGTTGAGATGGTCATGCCTCGCACGTGTTAGTCCCACATCGGTAATGGGAGTGAGTGATGAGCTCTTATATGCTCGTCTTGGACCTCCCTTTACAAACCGGCTTCGTGAGGAGGCGGGTATCGAATGTCTGGGTTCGTCACAACGAAGATTGTAAAAACAGCTGAAATAATTACAGAGAGATTCATAAAAAAATATCAAACAAAATATATAATTTTTAAATAAAAACAAGTAACTGTATGACAGTCAAGTAACTATAACGTATCAAGCATACTAATCCATGACTAACCTATGTGAGCCATCCAGTTTTTCAACTTGTTTCGAAAACATTACTATTGGGCCTTAATTTCGCACATGCCGACCACTGCAATCCCTACACGGGAATCTCATGTAGAACAATTATCCCAAATGGCCAAGTGGGGCTCGAGGCTTTTCACCTCAAGGCTCTGAGCCCTTCTTGTTTTTCTTTGGGGGCAATGGCCCCTAGAACTAGGCTGTCTATCAACAATTCATCATAATTTTCTTTTTATTTTCATTCTATAACCATAGCCTCGTGATCCTCTGAAATCCAAGACCTACTCATCTTCTGTCTCGTGCCACAACCCGGGGTTCACGTCCGAAGATGTGCACGAACGATCAAATTTTCATTTCCATTATTCCACATATGCAAATGCCATGCCAACTAAATAACTTCCATAGTTCTCAACCTTGCAAATAATAGTGAATTAAAGCATCTAAAAATAGACTGAACTTTTAAATAATACTTAGAATAATCAAAGGAATATCAAGTAGAACAAGCACACCAACTAAGTATAGTGCAAGGGTGCAACGTACAGATATGGTATGTCAAACTACATAAATAAAAAGGGGGGCTTAGTGAGCCGTCCATGGTAAAGAGACCGATTAAGCTACAGGACTCTGAAAATCTGTTGACAAAAATACCCTCAATTGTGTTTTAAATTTTCTTTGCAATACCACCGAACCAGTGAACAACGAACCTGGCTCAGATCTGCCCGCCGCCGCTGGACCCCACCTCCTCCCTCCTCACCGACGGTGGCTGCCATCGAGTTGGGTAGCGATGCACCGGTTTGCGATGGCTGCCGTCGGGGTGGGGTGAGATGCACGATCGGCGGTGGCTGTCGGCGGGGTGGGGTTCGATGCACCAACCGGAGCCCCACCTCCTCACTTCTCACTAGCGGTGGTCGCATCGAGAGAGAGAGAGAGAGGGGGATGGAAGAAGAGAGTGGAAAAGGGTCATTTTGGGTTTACTATAAAAGGCAGGGACCTTAGACTAAATTTTTTTTAAGGAGTCCTGTGTTCAAGGGATGGATCTATTGTCAGGGACCTCCCACACATTAACCCTAAATGGAATCCCTAATCAGTGAAGTACTCACAAATAATTAAATTCTGTGGTGGATATTTTTCCACTATGACAGATGTCAGACTCCTCATAGCTTGGCAAAGCCAAAGTGAATAATATGGGCTCAAGTGCAACATGGTAGAACCAATGCACACCCCTCATGCTCAGTCTTTGAAACTGTGTGTACTACTAATGGATAGGAGGTGAAGTAGGTGATGGAGACGTAGTATGGAAGGTGGAGAGGTGGTATTGGGGGTGCAGATGTTTGGTATGACCAACGGGCTCTTGGCCGGCCTGGTGGAACTAGCTTCCTCTCTTTCCTTGTTGGAGAGGTTCCATATTCCACTCCCGATATGGACACCGTGGAGTGAACTTTTCCTCAAGACCGTTGTGTCTTGTTTGTGTGTGTGAATTCAGGCTATTGATGTCATGTTCACGGGATCCATGGGCGGCGCTACATATCACAGATTGAAATGTATTAAAAAATTTATTATTTTTTAATTATTATTATAATTTATTTAGTTTTGACTATTGGTTTGAGCTCACTCCATCAAATCACCAAACCCTATTTAATGTCGTCACCTGAAAAAAAAAAATTAATGTAACTTTTGACTCCACTAATATAAATTCATGGAGCCGCCATTGACGGGATCATGAAAATAATAAATAGCAGCTGCTGACTGTCTCCCTTCGTTTCGATCTTCGGACCTCATTGAGCCAGTGCTCTAGTGCCCAGTCCTCTAACCGTCTGGTCGGTCCAGCAACAAAAACAAGTTTGGTATGTGGAGGAGTTGGTAGTGGGGTGGTGATAGTGTTGGTTTAGTGAGGGGGTAGGTGAAAGATGGTGGGTGATGCTGGAGTTGGTGTAGCCAGAGTCGATGATGGTGCCGTGTATGGTGGTGAGCATGGTGAATGGGATGGAGGTGAAGGTTGTGTGGTAATTCTAACGGTGATGTTAAGGTGGTGGTGTTGGTTGGGTGGTGATGGTGGTATGGTGATGTGCGACCAGTGATGTTGCTGGTGAGGAGGAGGTGGGGAGGGTGATGTTATTTAGCCCGAAGGTTTTTCCGATTCCGCTTAGCCCTATTGACATGGTCATGTGGAAGAGAAATGCTATTAAGTCCGAAGGTTTTTTCGATTCTGCTTAGCCCGATTGACGTGGCAGTGTGCAAGTGGTGGTTGAATCTTGATCATTAGTGACATTTGAATCCGGTGTTGCACCACTTGCATACGGCCACATCGATCAGATTATTAAACGAGCTCTGGTCTGCTTGAGCTTGGCTTGTTTATTAAACAAGCCTAAATTATAGGATTAATTGGGCTTGTCTCGATTAATAATTGAATGAGTCTTTATCGAGCTTATTTGCGAGCCACTCATGAACAACTTGGTTTGTTTGCAGTCCTAGGTCTAGTCAAGCCTTTTATGAACCTATTCACGAGCCCACTTCCGAGCCCTAAGTAAGCACATTATCGAGCCCAACTGAGCTGAACTTTGATCTGCATGAGCTTGGCTTGTTTATCAAACGATCCTAAACTTTAGCCTTGGGCATGGCTCAAGTAGTAATCAAACAAACTTGATGGAACTTTTTATCAAGCTTTGTTTGCGAGCTACTCACAAGCAGCTTGGTTCTTTTGTAGCCCTAGACTACGAAAAGAGAATGATTTTATTCACCCTTCAGTGTGGGCCCGTGAATCTATATTATAATACTAAAGTGTAGTCCCCAAACAACTGGATACCATGTGGCAACCTTATCATCCTTCTCTAGGTGCCATGTGGCAACCTCAAAGTGACGGTTCATCTCCGGAAACGCTCATACTCAAAGAAATCGTTCCCCCCTCTCACTAGAGGTGAGCGTCGGTTTTGTCGGTCGGTTTCGGTGTCAGTTTTGTCGGTTTTCGAAAAATCAAAACCGAAACCGAAATGGTCGATTTTTGTGGTTCGGTGTGATCGGTTTTTGGTTCGGTTTCGGTTGATATGAGGTATGCTAGACCCCTTGGCTCTTGAATCTTGATCACCAGTTCATCACAAATCAGTGGATGATTGTGTCCTTACATAGTGCCAAAATGAAAGTTAAAAAAAAAATCAACCGACGCTCACTCTTTTGAAGCATTGTAGATGTAACATAATTATTTCATACTTGTGGAAACAAAAGTATTATGGCCGTTGGGTTTATGATTTAAGGAGTCGGGTCGGTATTTTCGGTTTCGGTTCGGTGTTCCATACCCGGGAACCGAAACCGATTTAATCGGTTTTGTCGGTTCGATTTTCCCCGCCTCTTTCTCTCTCTCTCCCCGCGCTTGTGAAACTAGGCCAAACAACTTGTTATCCCAATAAAAAGGAGGGATGAGTGCAATGCAAAGGCATATGGTACTTGCTGGTGTACATCCAACAGATCCCAGTAGCAGGTAACGTTTGCCCACTTGCAAGTTGTTTTTTGATGACATGGCCCATGTATTATTAGAGCATCTCCAACGAGGCCCCTATCCTCGACTTATTAATGGGAGAGGCTAGGTCAACCCCCAATAATGATCGAGGATGACTATTCAACCCCCCAAGATTGGATTTGACTCTTCTCTATTGATGATGTCTCCCCTATCGGTCGCTGGCTATTTGGTGAGCGGTACGTGGCGATCACATTTTTCAATGGCCATGATCTATGGGTCATGGGATGAACCTTAGGGGGATGGCACCACCTCCGGTCGCCGCCCATCACTTGCCACTACCACCACGTCGGCCGGCGCCGCCAGCAACCACCTCCCCACGGGCCATGACCGCCGCTATCCACCGCCATCACCGACCACACCCCTCGCCAACCACCGACCGCACGCTGCCACCCCGATGGTCACCACCTGTAGCCACCCGTCCTGGTGCAAGTAGCAGCGGGTGGTGGCCGACATGGGCAGAGGTGGCGGCAGGGGTGGTGGCTGGTGGTCGGCTAATGTAGACGGTGGTGGGCGCGATAGGAGGTGGCGACATTCCACTAAGGTTAATCCCATAGCCCATAGATCGTGGCCATTGACTGGGATCGACACATGTCGCTCCCCAAATCGTCAGCGACCGATAGGGGAGACGATCATCAGTGGAGAGGAGTCGAATCCCAATTTTTGTTGATGACGTGGAAAGATAATACAATCAAAATTTGGTAGGCATCACCAAACGTGGTTACGTTGATGATATTGAACGACTATGATTTTTTTTTTTTTTAACGACTATGATTTTTATTGGTTAAATAGGATGAGGGGACCTTTGGAATACACTTGGTTGAGAGTTTAGAGCAGTGTTTTCAAAACCAGACCGGAAAGCAAACCGAAAAGGCATCCGGTCCGATCCAATCCAATTCAAACCATTGATTCAACCGTTTGAACCGAATTAGGAATAGATATTTTAATATAGATACTTAATAAATACTTCGTTAAAAAGTGTGTTTCCTTTGTTAAAAATGTTTGTTTAAAGGTTTTATAACCACAAATTTTCCCCCTAAAAATGGTATGTATGTAGTTTATTTTTTAATAGAATTTCACAAACGAACCGGTTTATTCGAAGACCGAACCGAAACATGTTCCGGTTCTGATCCAAACCAATCGAACCGTCTGATCCGATCCGGTTTTCAAAACACTGTTCTAGAGTCCTTGAAAAACTGATTTGGCATCCCCTCAACCTTAACCCTAGAGAGTCCCCGTAAACCTGATTCAGCATCCCCTCATCCCCAAAAGAATGGGGGTGAGGGCATCGTCGGAGATGCTCTTATGGTGATTGCATCCGGATAACGTGGTCCTCAAGAGAAATGGTATTCATACTTTTACTGATCCTTTTACACATAATGATGTAGCATCCGACACAACGTCCATTTGCCTGTCGCTCCGGACTGAATGCAATTTACCAGCCGGGGCTGGTTGAAATTGACGATTGTGAACGAGACATGTCATTCTGTGTGAATGAATCAGTAAGAGCTTTGGGGTAAACTAGCATTTTTCCCTCTCCTGCATGTCTTGCCCTTGTCAATCACACGGGCCCTTTCGTCAAGTTTATCCGGTGAACGTTAACCCTACTAGCCGGTAATCATAACCGGTGTTATACAAGTTGTTTGGCCCAATCTCAACCCGGGTTTAAAATATCAAACACCACGTTTAGAGAGAGAGAAATAGAGAGTTGGTAGAAGGATGAGAAAGTTGCCATGTGACACCCAATTGTTTGATGATGTGACAGAGAGAGAAGCCAGTTGTAGAAGGATAAGAAAGTTGCCACGTGACAATCAGTTGTTTGATAGACTACTTTTATTGATTCCTTAGCCAAGAAGACAATGGCCTATAAAATGAGGGAAGAGTCGGCAGCGGGGAGGAAATGAGGATACATCTGTCGGTGCCGGTAGTACTGCCACTGGTGTTATTGCTTCTGGTTTCATCATCGATGTCGGTCTCAAAGGAGGGGGAGGAGGAGATGTCGGTCTCGAAGGAGGGGGAGGAGGAGGGTGAGCTCGAGATGTCCGCCGACGGCAAGTCCATCGTCCACATCGTCCACGTTGACCGGCCGGAGGGCGAGGAGGCGGAGGCGTTCCACATCAGGACCCTCGCCTCCGTCGTCGGCAGGTCGGTGCATGTCTCGATCATTACAGCACGCTAGGGTTAGGGTTGGGGCTTTACTGAGCACGGCTGAAGTCTTTACCGCTGTCTACTTTCTTGCAGCGAGGAGGCCGCGAAGGAGGCTCTGGTGTACCACTACACGCACGCTGCAAGCGGTTTCTCCGCCAAGCTCACACCTGAGCAGGCTTCTGCTCTGTCGCGTGAGTTCCGTCTTCCATCATCCGATCCGTATTTCTATGTTGTGAACTGATATTTCTATTTTGTGTTCTAATCTTCTCTCATCAGTTTGTTTCAAGGTTTTAAATTTCGGTTTCACGTCGGGTTTCGGTCCAAGCCGAAAGATCGAAATTTGGACCGAATTTGAACGAAATTAGCCGAAATTTGAAAAGTATATTTTCAGTTTTGGAACCGAAACTGACCAAAATTGATCGAAATTTCGACCGAGAAATTGGTCAAAATTGACAGAAACAGTTCCGGTTCTGAAAGCTGAAACTGAAATTGTCCGAAATAGGACCAAAATATGACCGAAATTTACCGAATCAGGGTTTCACACATACCTTCGTTTCGGTCCCGACTGAAACCGAAATATTTGACCGAAATTTTGGTATTTCGGTTGAAATTTCAATCCATGGTTTGTTTTAGGTTTGGCTAAATTTCTTAGGGTAAATTACACTTGCCCCCTGAAGTTTAGCTCAAAAACACTTAACCCCCCTGTAGTTTATTTTATTCCAAATCACTAACTAAAGTTTGAAATGTTAGCACAATACCCCTTTTGTCAACTACGTAATTGTCTCATTTGGTAATTTTTATCTAATCAAAACTGAATTGAAGGGGGCAAAATGTAGTTTTTTAACTATAGGGGGTTTAAGTGTATGTTTTTTAGCTAAACTTCAGGGGGGTAAAGTGTAATTTACCCAATCTTTTATTGAACAAAATCATGGGGTTGAATAATAATTTGATCCCTCAAATTAGGGAAACATATTAAAGAACTACATGCAACCAACAAGAAAATTTGGTTGCACATATGCAAAGGATATTGTCGAAGCAAACCGTCTACTCATTTCAACCCCATCGGTTATCGGATGTCAAAGAAATTGAGCAGACCCCTGTCCATTGCATATGTTCAGTCAATTAACTTACCAAGTTTTTCATTCTTATCAAGTGTTTACATTTTGAATGGAAGTTGAAGCGAATCTCTATGCCTGATTGGGATTAAAGGGTTTCTTCACCACTTAGAAGATTAGCACATTGAAATTCTTTGAAACAAGAGCACGAAGCCTCTATACCGGATTCGGATTAAAGGGTTTCGTCACCAGTTATGAGATTAGCACATGTCAAATTCATTGAAACAAGAACAAGGAAGCCCATTTTGATTAAACCTCCTTCAATTAAACCACGACCGAATGTTGGAGATACCTTGAAATGTAGTCGACACTGTTCATTGATCAATCAAGGACATACAAATTTAGTCATCCTAGTCTCAGAGCAAAAAACAACTTCAGATATTGACGCTGTGTTGAATACCTAAACCCTTTTCCTTTGTCATAATTTAACAACGTTTTTCCATAACTAACAAACAAATAGTTCACTGATCAATCACTTCGATGAGCATATATAGGCATTTGTCTCAACCTTGGGTCCATCCAACGGTCGGATCCTCATCATAGGTGAGCCTTCGAAGGTGTTGGACAATGATTCTTTTGAGAACTAAACAATTTACTATGATAAAATTTGTGGAGAAATATTAGATACGAGAAACCACATTTGATTATGGCATGAAACCACATATATATGGTTACAATTTTTCACCATTATTGCTACAATCAGGGAGTATGTGGATACTATAAAGACTACCATGTACAAAGTAAAAAATCTAAAATGATAAACATGTAAAAAATATAAATGTACACCAGTACAATCGAACAAATCATTAGTCATAATGGTTGTACATATTTATATTGGTTGTTTAATTTGAATAAAGAATTGTGCCAGGCAAGCAATACAAAAATTAGAGTGGGTTGGAGCGAGGATGGGAAAGGATAGAGCTCATGATTGGGTTTTTTCTTGCTTATAAATCAAGAACAATAGCAGGTTTAATAAACTAAAAATCTAAAAATAAATCCTACCACGTTGATCAAGGTTATCATCGAACCAGGGGAGGTCATCGTCACGTTGAACTATTAGTGTTGCTTGTTTGACACATTGATATAACCTTTGTATCTGTGTCCATTAGATTCATTAGTATTTTACCCTACTGCAAGTGAATAAAGTTTAAAAGATTTGAAAGATATAAAAAGTTGGAACAATATTAGAGAGAATAGGAGCATAAGAGACCTTCATTGATTGTGTCAATGTGAACTGGAGAAGGAGTAGTCAGAGCTATCACCTTGTCAAGTTTTCCAAGTTGCGTCCGGATTCGTTGGATCTATTGTAACGAGAGAAGGGATCTATAAATCATATACACGACTGCACGATAGAAACCTTAAATATTCCAAAACCTGAGAGGACACAAATGAGGTGAAGACATGACAATAAACAAATATAATGAATGCTTCTTATGATGATTTTATTAAGATTTACGTATCCAATATAAAATATTATCAAGGAATTCATTTCGTATCAACCTATGAAATAATTGCACTCCATATTTATTATTGATAGGGTATTAACCTTTGTAAGTGAATGCCGCAACCAAATCTTATTGTGGTGAGAAATGAGCAAGGGTTTGGCAGGCTCCCCATGATACCGAACCAGCACGCCTGATCATATTGTGGTGAGAAATATACAAGGGTTGTGATGTCTCTTAAAAGCGATGTGTTGCAATGGCAACCAATTGGAGCCTCAAGAAGACATTGGTTTGCCCACCTAATCAAACAAGAACATGTAACGAAGATAGTCCACAAAAAGAAGAGGGTTAGATTTGCCACTTGGAACATTGGGCCTTTAAGTGGAAAGAGTAGAGAATTGGTGGATATATTGTTGAGGAGAGTCGGTATTGCTTGCTTCCAGGAAACCAACTGTGGAAGAGGAAGACATAAGAAATTGGTGGTCTACAAACTTCAGTATGGAGGGCGGGATAGTGTACTAGAAAAGAGGTTGAAATACTGGTTTAATAAAGAAATGAAGGATAACATTGTCGAGGTTAAAATGATAAATGATAACTTTTAGCAATAAATTTATTTTTAGGCGAGGATATAATTGTTTAATTGATTAGTGTGTATGCCCCACAAATAGAATTGGACGAAAGAGCAGAAGAATCAACTTTGGGAAGAAATGGATGGAGTATAGCAAGTAATTCCTAAGGGGGAAAGGATATTTATGAGTGATAATTTATATGGTCATGTTGGGAAAACAGTAGATGATGACAAGAGTTTAGAGTTAGGGATGCAGTTGGAGAACCAATGCTCAAGTTCACACTTCACACTGGTTTATGATATGGGGATAACAAATACATATTTTAAAAAAGGGAGGAGCATTGGCTTACCATCAAGAGTGTCCAAGAGTTATAGACTATTTTCTTTTTAGAAGAAAAAATTGACCGAGATACAAAGTTTGTGAGTTGATACCATGAGAACGTTTGACTACACAACATAGACTTGTAATTGTGGATGTGTATATAAAGAGCGAAAAGAAAAGAAAAAGAAACTACAATAGACCCAATAATAAGGTAGTGGAATGATGATGTCTAAAAGGCAATCAAGAGAAAGTTTTCATGCTTTAAGGAAATGCAGAGAGTAAACTCTAATTTTTCGGGCCATAGATCATCAATACCCACCAGTCTGAGTGTCTCAAGTCACACAATACAGAACCATTGCACAACAATCCGGAGTATCTCATTGTTCGGGCCACAGAACTTGTTGAACATGTTACAATTGAACCATAATGGAGGCAATTACGGTGTAATGTTATATACATTTCATTGGTTACATTGCCTTGTTATTTATAAACATGAGAATCGTCGGTTCTGTGTATAAGCTTCTACATTGTAGTATTATCTAGAATCCTGGACCGTGCTGAAATTAGTACATGTTCTCGATCCTCCTCCGGTTGGAGATGACGATGATCCTCTGGTCTCAGAGCATGCTCATGTTAGGGGTCAACAACCGTGTATAGTGGTCGAAATACAGAAGCTGATTCATGAGAATCACAAACTCTTGTTGAAATTTCAGCCCGTACGATTCGCTTACCCGGACCTGTAAAAAAAGCACATGAATGATCGAAATTTGAATATTATATGTGTGCCACTTATTAAAACAACTACAAATTACTACAAATCAATGTACCACATCAAGAAATAGGGCATTTATCTGCGTCTCGTCGACGACTACGTTGGCGGAAATAGTTGTTGTGTTTGGCCCTCTCACCGTCGCAACAATGATCTCTGTATCTAGATCCTGTCAGGGTCCGACTGTCCGAGTACACGAGGTTAGATGAACATGAAGGTAAAAAAAATTAATGTTACCAATAACCCTAGGAGAGAGAGAGAGAGAGAGAGAGATGGCTAGGGTTTTGGGAGAGAATGAAAGACGATTCTCATTAGTCAATTGGCAACATATAAATACAATATGTATGTCCAGGGAATGAGTCCCATAAACCAGACAAATGTGTATAACCTACAATATACACATTCTAACCTCCTCCCTCAAACTCTTGGTAGATTAAACACTGAGAGTTTGCTTAAAACAAACCGGAAACGAGAAGAGGGGTGCAACTTCGTGAAGAAATCAGCAATTTGCTTTGTGGATGAAATATAAGAAAGCAAAATAGTCCCGGCTTCATACTTCTCACGGGAGAAGTAATAGTCGATCTCAATGCGCTTCGTCCTCTCGTGAAAAACTAACGCTTGTATTTATATAATTATATCCACTAAAATGGACAAGGAATACCACACTGCTGGGACGTTCAGGAATCTCAAACCACGCAAGCGAGGCATTGTTTTATCGTTAACAACCGGTAAAAAAGTTTTAAAAACTTTGTCCCTGAAAAAATGGTTGTCGTATAGGGATGCCATGTGGTACTATAACCTCGTGGAGAGGCCCATCTCGAGATCGAGTGCGTGCGCGCATGAGAGAGAGAGAGAGACCAAAGGCCTCAACTTTATAAGAATATTATAGATTTGTTGATCAACCTAGATGCAGATTTTTTGATTTCCCACGACCGTATCGTGATAGTCAAAGTTGTGTATGATTGAGAATCTCTCCTATTAATTAACCAATGAAAGTTGTGTTCCATCAAGAGAAAACACTCATTACTGGTATGGCAGTCTAAAAGAATGGGGCGTCAGTGTTGAAAATATCTTAATAGATTTTCCTGAATGCTATGGGTCCCTGCACACACCGAAACCTCATCCTACTGTTTTCTGGAGACCTAGATCGAAATGGGTCTGAGATACCTGAAACAAGTTATGAATTCCTTAAAATGTTCATGAAGGGGTGGAACAAGAGGCAAGATGGACCATCAGTTGCTGAGTGAGACTTGCACAATGATCCCAAAATTGAGTTTTGGAAACACCGGGATCTTAGACTGGTGCCTCACACGAATCAAGTCTTACCTAACTTGAATGCACCGGTAGAACGCCTTTGTGGAATTGGGACACGACTCCTCTCTTATTTTACCGAGAAAACAAGAATATCTTTCCCTGTGTATCAGCCGAGATCTTTTTCTGCTTCTTTTTTACCTTTTTTTTTTTGTTTGATTGCCTTGCCTAGCTGTTGAGATTGCAAGGTATATTTATATTTCTACAGCTTGTTCCATACCATTTTATTGTTTGTAATCCTCCAAGCTATTCTTGGTGACTGTTTCCATCTTCTGGCCATAGATCTCTCGATCGGTAGGAGGGTGCTTGTTTGTTTCCATCTCGTGGTTCAATTGCTTTTATGTTTGGTGCCTGCAGTTAGACTGTCTCGTTCATTCACGCGCAGCTGATTGTGGCTTGAATTTCGGATTGTGTTTGCAGAGAAACCTGAGGTTCTTGGGGTGACGCCGAGCAGGATCTACCAGCTGGACTGAAGACCGGGCTGAGGCGGCATCGGCATCCGGCCCGCACATATATAATATATGAAGGCTTCTTATCTAGCAACCTTCACCGACTCTACCTAAAACTCCTCTTTAATAATGGTTGGTTGTACAAAAATAAAGGTTGGATGATATGCACTTCGGTATTAAGAACCTAACGGTATTATCTTCGTGTGGTTGTCTACTTTTGGAGTTATCTGTACTGGCTGCGAGGATTGTGTACAGAAATCTATGGGCAGAATGAGTGTGTGAAGCCTTTGTGATGCTCTCTCATGGGTCTAGTCTGGATGGCGGAGGTAGAACGAGGATTTGTACTTGTATGGAGACTAGTGCATTGGGCACGCGCATGCTCATCTATGGACTCTTTTAACACATACACAAATTAAAGTTATTTTAGTATAGGATATGGATACATGAAATAATGATAGGGGCATAATGGTAATTTTTGTAGGGCTACAATGGGAAGTGCAAGAGTGCAACACTTGCTCTTGTTTTAGTGACAGGATCCATATATGGAGTGTATGTACACTATATATATGTCATATTGAGATACCATATCTGACAGTTAATCGGGTAGAGTTTCTATATCCATACCTTACCTAAGCCTTGTATAAAGTATTAAGGTATCCATACCCAAAAGTTTATAGGGTAGAGTTTCTATATCCATACATACCATACCAGGTAGTGTTTTTATACCCATACCGTCTCCAAACTTTCTCATACCCAGACCTTGTACAACCCATACCCATATGCATACACATACTTGAAAGTACATTTGTACCTATACACGTATCAGATGGTAGGAAGGGTTAGTGGGATTTATTTCCATAATAGCCCTTGGTTTTTTAAATGGATATATAAGGCTCAAATTGATTAGTGGCAAAAGGGTAATATTCTTGGATAGTATATGTGATTTATGTAGGGATAGAATGGGGAAGGGTAAAAACAACATATTACGGTCCTAGCCCTTGTGTTTGTTTCCATGACATAGGATTCAAAATACTGGGAATGGATTAATGGATAAGGTGAAGGGTAAAATGGAAACTCATGCAAAAGGATGCATAATAGCTGTGGGTGCAAAAATTGTACTGGACCGGACCAGACCCACATGGACTGGTGCAACGACTCAGGATCAACACCACCTCAGCACTGCCATGTCATCACTGTCATATCAGCGCTATAAAAGGACCCCTTTGGCATCCAAAGAAGGGTTGGTTGATTGGTTGGTCGGTGGATCAGAGGAAGAAAATATTCTAGAGCCAGAGCTATCTTCTCTCCTTCTAGTTCCCTTCTAGTTGCTCCGTGCAACCCTCATTGTAACAAGCTTCTCTCGGTTTGTCGAGAGAACGCTCACCCCTTTTTACATACATTATAGTACAAACCAGGTGTCACCTCTGTTGTAGCTCGTATGTCCTTAGCGTGGATTTTCTGTATTAACATTAATAAAGATGCCTTTGGTTATTGCTTTAATTAGAATACTACTATGGTATATGTTAATACACATATAATAAAGGAACCTAGGGAACACAGTAGGCCACTGAGGCGCATGGTGGATCCATGCTTAGGAGACCCAGTGGACCAGTTATGTGTAGACCTAGAACTAGTTCACAACTTAAGTGATGCTGGTCGGTTCACCGAGAATAAGTTGTTGGCAGGTAGAGGATGTGGTGAAGTCTCCACCACGGGAACACGAGATTCCTATTCACCTGACCAAGCACGATGATCATGTTGAACAGGAACCAAGACGGTGCACAGTTCAGTGATTCAGACACTGGTGCATAAACCGTCTTACTACTATAGATAATCTGTCCTTAACCCTGAGGGACCATGTACACTGGGCCAATTAGTTGCGTGGTGTTTTGATGTGCCAACGTGTGCGGAGCTTCCATAGTCCAATACCACAGTACGTTGAGTTACCCGGCTGGCGTTTGAGTGACATGTAATCCCTACAGGTTATCTGACGTCCAGTGTTGGATGGGTGCGTTTTGATGAGTCAATCTGTCCACACAGTTAACCCAGGCCTGGTGGTTGTCAGTATGACTGACGATGTTCCGGATGCTAGGCATAGCACCGGAAGGTGTGGTGTTATAGATGACAAGTCATCAAACCCTAGTCAGATGATCGATCGGGATCTGACGGTGCTCCCCACCGCCCAAGTCGTATCATGCAACCAGTAATAGGAGGGACTGAGGATTATCAGAGTATAGTAGAGAACAAGGTTACGAGAGAGTAACATAAGTTTAGGATCACTAGAGTTCAACTCGCGTCACACTCTAGGTAGCTACGCGGGTTAATCGGATTAGGACTTATTAACGAAACTTTCGGTGTGTCACCGGAATAATTAATCAGGGATCCGGTTGGAGCTAGAGATCCCGAACCCTGAAGGTTCCACTCTGTCGTTGCGTATAGGAATTGTTCCCCGACCTGGTTGGATACATTGGATGCGAAGTAGCGCGATAGAGCACAAGCCCGGAGCCTAAGAACCTAATTCACATGTGTTAGGGGTCGTAGGGGTATTTTGGTAAATATTGAAATATGGCTCAGAACACATTGAATATGGATCTTAGAATGAGTGGAATAATTCCAGGAGCTCATAGGCGCTGACGGAACTCGATTCCGAGTAGCGTACCTCATTCAATCTCTCTTTCAGTTTTTCACTTTTCGTGAAGGGCGTTTTCGTCCAAAGTTCACGATAGACACTTGGAAACCCTAAAACCGACCCCCCCTCATCCTAATCTTATTAGGGCCGGCCCTAGCTTGCGCATGGCACTAGAAGACCTGCCCTATATGAAGAATGGAGGGGGAGGGGCCGGCCTTATGTGTCTCCCCTCTCCTAATACCCGAACCTCTCCCTCTCTGTGTGGTTTCGGCCAAGGAAGAAAGAGGAAGAAGAAGGAAGGAGAAGGAAGAAGAGAGAAAGAGAAGGAGGAGATCTCGCGGCTAGCCATCGTCTACGCAACGAATTCCACCGTCGGCTCGTAGTCCTTGCACTCAGAGGTAGGACTTTGAGGATTCCTCTCTTCGCAAAGGACAAGGTGTTATCCGACAGTTTTCCTTGCGATTCACGTGCGGTTTATCATCGTTCCGTTCTCTCTGGATCATAGATCCATAAGGTATGATGATTCTAAACACCTAACTAGATGCATGCATGTCTTCCGTAGATCGTAGTATGCCTCTAGGGTGTTCGCACATATGCTAAGATCATAGATTTGCATGTAGATTGTTTTGTAGAATTAATTGTAATGAAACTTACACCGTATGATCTTCGGATCTATCTTTTGCTTTCGCTGCGACTCTGATAAGCGGATCCAATTCCAACAACTTCTCGCTAGGAGACATAGGTTGTAAAACCAAACTTCGGCAACAACTTCACGTGTCATCTCTCATTCTCTACTTTCTAATTTCGATCTCTACAAACCATATCATTCAATTAAGAATTGTGCGGAAGTTGAAGATAGAGCTGGAGCGGCTACTAGAGAAGTAGAAGGTTGATTGACTGCTGCAGCATCCCTCGCACTTAGCTTTTGAAGCAAAGTATTGATGTGACGGTTCTTCACCTCCATCAGCCGAGTAATTTGCGCCATATGCTCACTTATTTGCATGACTTGGAGCTGAAGAACAGACGAAGGATGATGACGTAGTACGTCTCGGTGTTGCATGCCTATATCCTCAATGTTATCGTCGGAGACGCGCGTAGTTGCGCCGACTTGCTTCTGCTTGATGGCAGACGTTTGCCCCCTGTAGAGGAGGTGCAAAGTCCATTGAAGAACCCAATTGGGCTCGGGGTTGGGGCTGGTCCTTCCTAAATTTCTGGACATGGATTCCAGGACCAAGGCTTATTTCTTCATGCACCAAGACCTCGTCAGTGCTTTGGTGGGCATCTTCAGCAGTAGTTTCTGGTATGAAGATGTCCATAAGTGTTCGAGTACGCCGAATGTAAATGCGTACTACCAGGGAAGTATCATCCTCCGAATTTTCTGGATCGCCATGCTGGGGTAGCGAAGACTCGACGATAGCCGAAAAGCTTGGAGCAAACGTGGTGTCGCTTGTCCCAGCCATGGCGAACTTGAGGCAACTCTTTCAGATGTATGGATGAAAGGAGAGAAGGTCCCATCGGGCGTGCCATAAATTTGTATGCGCAGAAAAAGATTCGGGTCATTTTTATTGCACAAAACAAGATTACAAAGGTCGAGACCCAGGGACTCGGGGGTGGTGAGCTGGGTACGGCAAAGATTTGATCAGTAGATTATGGGAGAGATCCTCTGGAGGGTCCCTTTGATCCACGTCTCCACGTTACTTCATGCTAGAGCTATGAAGGGGTTGCCCAGGATAGAGATCTTTACAGGGTGAGGGTTTTTTGAGAGGCTAGCTAAGGGGTGTTTGCCGCTGCTTTTGTCCCTTCCGTGCTTCGCGCTTTCTCGGCTAGAGGGTTTTTAGCTTTGTTCCTTGGTCTTCGTGTCTCCCTCGGCTCTGGCTAGATCTCGACGTCCTTGATCGTCAGTTCGCGACGTCGATCATGCTTCGGCTTCGGCTTTGGCTGTGCTTTTGGCATGGCTCTAGCTTTTGCTTTGATTTGGCGCTTGCAGTTGAACGTAGACGGGATAGAGGCTTGCAATGTTTTAGTTCTTTCGGACTTCACATTGTATCGGCTAGAACGTGTGGTGCTTTGCTCGTGGCCATCGTAGTTGCTTGGCTTTGGCACTGGCGTTGCTTTGGCGCGGGCTTTACCGGTGTTTTTGCTTTGGCTTCTTGTGTTGGCTTTTGCTTTGGCGTTAACTTGATCCTCTTCTTGAACGATGATGGCTACTTTTTTACCTCTTCTTTATTCTTCCGTCTTTCTCGATGGTTGTGGCATCAACTTGACTTCTCCTCTCCTCCAGGCTTCTTTTGTGTGATCGGAGTTGAAGACTTTGTTTTGAAGACGACGGGTGTAGCGACGCTTCGGGTGTTCTTCTCTAAGCTTTCTACTTCGTGAATAGAGCGGATGTTATTGAAGACGACGGGGTAATACCGCTTTGATCTTCTTCTCCGGGCTTTTGGGCTTGATTGGAATCGAAGGCTTGATGGAGATGACGGGGTGTAGCGGTGCTTCGAGTATCCTTCCCCAAGCTTTCTTCTTTGTGAATGGAGCGGACGTTGTTAAAGACAACGGGGTGATGCCGCTTCGATCTTCTTCTCCGGACTTTTGGGCTTGATCGGAGTTGAAGGCTCGATGAAGACGACGGGGTGATGCCGCTTCGATCTTCTTCTCCGGGCTTTTGGGCTTGATCGGAGTTGAAGGCTTGTTGAAGATGACTAGGTGATGCCGCTTCGATCTTCTTCTCCGGCCTTTGCTTTTGGTGTCTTCGGAGTTGAATGTTTCTTCTTCTCCGAGCTTTCTCCTTCGTGCACGGAGTCGAAGGGTTGATCCTTTTATGCAAGGGTTTTTACATTGATGAGGACTTATGATGGACTAAGCCTGTCCCGGAGGGATAGGCTTGCCCGAGCCTCGTGAAGACTTGGGTCGTTGAAGGCGTGTCTTCTCCTTTGCAGAGCTTTTTTGTTTCTGTCTTCGACCTTTTGAGCCTTCCCCCTCCCCCTCTATTTATAGGTGAAGGGGGGTGGGGAGAGATATGGAAAGGTTCATTTAAATCCCTTGATTATCTCTCCCATAACTACCCAAGATTCATTCTCTCATTTATGGGAGAATAAACCTTCATTTATTTTTCTTTTCTGGTGGAGTAGTTATGACCAAATCTTTTTGAATTTTTATTTGAATCTTGCATATTAAATCGATGGCGACCCGGCTTCATTTCTTGTCTGTCAGATCGAGGTACCGGCGTAGATCCACGCTTGTGTAGACGTCTACGCAACCTCCCCTCGCGCATGGCGGTTTTTCTTTTCTTTTTCTCCTTTTTCTTCATTTTCTTTCTTTCTTTACTTTCCTTTTCTTTCTTTCTTTTCTTTCCCCTTGGCCGGCCACCCCTTACCTGAGGGTAGGGGGCACGATTTTCCAAAAAAGGGAGGGGGGGTGGTCCCCCACTTGGGGATGGGTCCACCCGACCCCTCCTATGGCTCGGGTCATGTACCACACTACCATTAAACACCTCTAGCCAAAAAAAATTATGTAGTTAATTAGCTTTATGAATAAGATGTGACATTTATTCCTTAGTCCAAACTATTATCTTAGAAATAGAGATTCTACCAAACATCCAACCCTTATGTAAACAATATCATGAAAATGCAGAAAGTTAATCAACAAAATCGTCATTATCAAAGCCCTCCAAAATATTATAGAGTTTTATTTGTTTACAATATGGTCATTTATTCATTTATTTCTTCTTCTCCTTAATTCCATCCCTCCATCTTAAATCCATTCACTCTCATCCGTTCCCCCTACCCAAATGAATCGCACTCACCCTTACATCAGCATACTCATTTTTATCTCAGTCTTTGTGTATATAGTTGGACGGTCTGAAATATCTATGTCATAGTGGCGTGCTTGTAAATAAAACGAACACGCTGTAATCTGTATTATAGACTAGTGCATGCCCGTGCCTGTCGGCACTGCAGCGGGCCGCCTTCGGCGGCAACACACCTGTCAACAATGCAACGGACCGCCTTCGACAGCAAAACACCCCCCGGGCATCACCACCCCCACCCCCTCCCCCACCGTCGTATGTGACGACAACACACTTGACCGCCTTCGGCATGCCCATGCCGATTAGCACGAAGTGGGAGCCTTCGGTGCGACGACAACACACTTGGCCGTCGGCACTGCAGCGGGCCGCATTCGACAGCAATACACTTGTCAGGCCGTCTTCGGTGGCAAGACACCCCCCAACTGACACGAAGCGGGCAACCACCACCCCACCCCTCCAACCCCGAATCCAAATCTTCTACATCATTTATCTGTACCCCAAATCATAGCCGTCTGTTGCACCCATACCCGACCCGTGCATCGCACTCAGTCCGAATTGACAGGTAAAGAAACAGATGTGATTAGCCCTCCAATGATCTACCCAACATCCGATCATAGTATGCAATGGGTTCAATAGACGCCTGTGATCAAGACACCCATGATGATGAGCTGCAACGAAAGATAAAATTAAAAAAAAAAAAAAATTAAATATTTAAACGGATCTTACTGGGTCTTAGCGGGTCTACCCGTTTTTTTTAAAAGGAAAGTGCATGTGCCCGTCGGTACTGTAGCGAGCCGCCCTATCGGCACTGCAGCAGGCCGTCTTCGGTGCCTACACACTTGAACGTCTTTGGCAACAAAATACTTTCGACGACAACAATGACATTCATAGGGACACCCATTTTCTCGCCCGTGCCAATTGGCACGAAGCTAGCGCTTTCGTTTAGGGATGGCAACGGTGCGGTTTTGGGCAAAACCGAAATCGCACCGCAACACCGAAACCGCACCGCACCGCGATGGTATACCATATGTAAAACCGACCCAATACGACCCATTGCCACCCCTACACATATGTCTCTCTCTCTCACACACACACACACACACACACACACACACACACACACACATCACACGTGCGAATTACTACTAAGTCCACTGTTCTTTTTTCTTCTCCCCACCTTTTTGCCATATCTGTAGACATCTCACCCAATCTCAAAGTCATACACGTACGAACTTACTCGCTATTAGCCGTCGACCCATCCTTACCAGTTCATTCGAGCTCTAGGTAGTGAACAAAAAATCCAACTCTATGCAAGTCCACATCTCATGCACATGACTCCATCCTTTCTCTCTATCTCTTGAAACCTAATCACAGCTCTCAAAAACTCATCCCAAGCATTACGGCACACATCATAGCCATCCATGGCCGTATCAACCCATGCGAAACCATGCATGCATGCTCTTATCCAAGTCTCTCTCTTTTAAATCCCAACCGCCCAACCTGATAACAACTCCCTACTATCCCCTATCTCTCTTTTTTCCTTTATTTCCATTTAATCAAAACCTGATCGCAGCCGTCCGTGTTATTCAAAACCATCTGATTGCACCCCCTCCTATCTCTCCTATTTTCTTTCTAATTGATTCTCTTTTCTTATTTTACCATCTCTCTCTTCAGATCTCTCTCTCCCTCTTTTGCCATGTAACCGAACCTCCCTCCCTCTCTCCTCATCTAAATCCCGCAACACCCCTTGTGATCCTCTCTCTATCCCCATTAATCTCCTTACATAACCATCCCTCAAACCCAGCCATTAATACCTTATATGCATGCAATTAAATACAATTAATATTCTATATAGAGCATTTATTTAATTTCTGAAGGAGCCATCAAGTGCAGCTTCTATTCCTTTATGTATGGATGGTTGTGATGATGCGTAGTTATTTTTTTTGTCTAGTCAACTTGTTTCGTTTTGTCTAGTCATCAATTTTTTTGTCTAGTCAGCTTTTAGTGCCATTTTGTCTAGTCAGCACGAAAGCGCCGTGCCATGTTATATAGACTAGTGCATGCCCGTGCCTGTCGGTACTGCAGCGGGACGCCTTCGGCGGCAACACACCTGTCAACAATGCAACGGATCGCCTTCGGCAGCAAAACACCCCCCGGGCATCACCACCCCCACCCCCTCCCCCACCGTCGTATGCGATGACAACACACTTGACCGCCTTCGGCATGCCCATGCCGATTAGCACGAAGCGGGAGACTTTGGTGCGACGACAACACACTTGGCCGTCGGCACTGCAGCGGGCCGCATTCGGCAGCAATATACTTGTCAGGCCGTCTTCGGTGGCAAGACACCCCCCAACTGACATGAAGCGGGCAACCACCACCCCACCCCCGCAACCCCGAATCCAAATCTTCTACACCATTTATCTGTACCCCAAATCACAGCCGTCCGTTGCACCCATACCCGACCCGTGCATCGCACTCAGTCCGAATTGACAGGTAAAGAAACAGATGTGATTAGCCCTCCAATGATCTACCCAATATCCGATCATAGTATGCGATGGGTTCAATAGACGTCTGTGATCAAGACACCCATGATGATGAGCTGCAACGAAAGATAAAATTAAAAAAATTAAAAATTAAATATTTAAACGGATCTTACTGGGCCTTAGCGGGTCTACCCGTTTTTTTAAAAGGATAGTGCATGTGCCCGTCGGTACTATAGCGAGCCGCCCTATCGGCACTGCAACAGGCCGTCTTCGGTGCCTACACACTTGAACGTCTTTGGCAACAAAACACTTTCGACGACAACAATGACATTCATAGGGACACCCATTTTCTCACCCGTGCCAATTGGCACGAAGCTATCGCTTTCGTTTAGGGATGGCAACGGTGCAGTTTCGGTGCGGTTTCGGGCAAAACCGAAATCGCACCGCAACACCGAAACCGCACCGCACCGCGATGGTATACTATATGTAAAACCGACCCAACATGACCCATTGCCACCCCTACACATACGTCTCTCTCTCTCTCACACACACACACACACGTCACACGTGCGAATTACTGCTAAGTCCACTGTTCTTTTTTCTTCTTCCCACCTTTTTGCCATATCTGTAGACATCTCACCCAATCTCAAAGTCATACACGTACGAACTTACTCGCTATTAGCCGTCGACCTATCTTTACCAGCTCATTCAAGCTCTAGGTAGTGAACAAAAAATCCAACTCCATGCAAGTCCACATCTCATGCACATGACTCCATCCTTTCTCTCTATCTCTTGAAACCTAATCACAGCTCTCAAAAACTCATCCCAAGCATTACAGCACACATCATAGCCATCCATGGCCGCATCAACCCATGCGAAGCCATGCATGCATGCTCTTATCCAAGTCTCTCTCTTTTAAATCCCAACTGCCCAACCTGATAACAACTCCCCACTATCCCCTATTTCTCTTTTTTCCTTTATTTCCATTTAATCAAAACCTTATCGCAGCCGTCCGTGTTATTCAAAACCATCTGATCGCACCCCCTCCTATCTCTCCTATTTTCTTTCTAATTGATTCTCTTTTCTTATTTTACCGTCCCTCTTTTCAGATCTCTCTCTCCCTCTCTTGCCATGTAACCGAACCTCTCTCCCTCTCTCCTCATCTAAATCCCGCAACACCCCTTGTGATCCTCTCTCTATTCCCATTAATCTCCTTACATAACCGTCCCTTAAACCCAGCCATTAATACCTTATATGCATGCAATTAAATACAATTAATATTCTATATAGAGCATTTATTTAATTTCTGAATGAGCCATCAAGTGCAGCTTCTATTCCTTTATGTATGGATGGTTGTGATGATGCGTAATTATTTTTTTGTCTAGTCAACTTGTTTCGTTTTGTCTAGTTAGCAATTTTTTTGTCTAGTCAGCTTTTGGTGCCATTTTGTCTAGTCAGCACGAAAGCGCCGTGCCATGTTATATAGATTGTGACTCACCATGGATGAAGAGTTTTGTCCCTTGATCGTGTCTCCTTGATTCCCAAACCAATCATCTAAATTGCTTGCTAGCATGAGGAAGATCAAAGATTGCACACATAAATATATTTGATTGTTGTAGTTATATTATCATTCCCATGGCCCAAGGCACGGTATCAACGGTACATGATCCATCATAACATTCTTGATTATTGACCTCTAACATACTTTTCAATATGAGCCGAGGTTATAATTATAATTTACCAGAGATCCAATCGGCTATACTTGTGGTCCTCAAATCTTTGATTTAAATTGATCCGAATTAAATCCAACTCCAACCGACACCAAGACCACTCCAAGGAATATCCGTCCTTCCGATTCGACTCCTCCCCACGTGGGAAGTATTTCCAAAGGAGTAGTGATTCCATAAGGTGTCTCGTACCATAAAGTGGCATAATTGATGCATCTACGTCATCAAATCGGGCTGGAGTGCATTTTTAATTTGTTCCCAATTGTGCCCTATGGAATGGATAGCGTGGCACAAGGCGATAGCTTTAAACAAACGTAGCAAATCGATCGGGTGCATTTTTGCTGCCCGCTTGGTCTGCTAAGTTTGCTTATGTCCAATCATCATGTACCACGTCGTCCATTCAAAGGGCACAACGGACAATACTTGGCCGACCCTTTCCCCATTATGCCTTTGGAATGGATGACAAAAGGCGATTAGGGTAATCAAACGTAACAAATCAATCGGGCAGGAAAAATGCACTTATTGCGTTTGCTTCCTGCCCAATGGCACAATTCGTCCAGTTAAATAGCCACTTGATGACGTGGCACATTGTGATTGGGTCGGTTGGAAGCAAACGCAACAAATCAAGCTGACATCAAAAATGCACTCGGTTGCCTCCTTTCTACTGCTAGAAACAGTGTACTGGAAACTGGACTAGATCGGGCGGTTCAACCGGTTTGGACCAAAACATGAACATGTTTCGGTTCAGTTTTTGAATAAACCAGTTTGTTTGTTAACCCATGAATCAAACCTTGTCATTGAAGAATTTAGTAAATATCTATTTAAAAACCATAAAAAATGCTGCTCAGTCCTAAGGTTTTTTCGATTCTGCCAGCCGGATTGATTTGGCAGCATACAACTGGTGGCTGAAACCCACTAGCGATATTTAAAAACACTGACCGGAAGGGAAAAAAAAATGATCCAATAAGACGTCCCTTAACTAAGGTGGACCCATCACAGCCGTTCCATAGCAGGCAACATGGTCGATGGCTGTGATGCGTCTCCGTAATCACCACTACTCGGGGAAAAAACGAAGGCAACATCCACGAAAGTCATTCAAACCTCACTCCATGTGGGCCCATCGTGACGAAACACGCATATGGAACAGACTTTTCCAACGTCTTTTTGTTTTGTCTTTACTTAGAATTTTTTCTTTTACTTTTTTGAAAAATTTAGCCTTTAATCCTTTTAACATATGCTATATTAGCTAAATTGCATATAATATTTCAATATTACACCAAGTCCCTTCTAATATTGTGTGCTACAGCAAGACCCTTGTCCTTATTTACCCCTCATTAGCCCTAGAAAAAAAGTATCCGTTCGTCTCCAAAAAAATATCTATTCACTAATTGACATTGTGCATATATCAGCTGCTATAATGATTTCACTATAGCAGACAATGATTTTCACTGTAACTGCTATAGTGAAATCACTGTAGAAGAGTATCAATTTAGCAAATTGTATGTTGCTACAATGATTTCACTGTAGCAAGAGTATTAATTAGCCGAATGGATACTCTTTTTCTGAAGACGAATGGATACACTTGCTACAGTGAAATCAATGTAGCAACCGCAATATGTATAGTGTTACCCGGTGTATAGATACTCTTGTTGATGACAAATGAATACTCTTTTCCAGAGCCAAATGTATACTCTTGCTACAGTGTTTCCACTGTAATAGCTACAGTGAAATCACTATAGCAATCGCTAAATGTATAGTGTTAATCGACGAATGGATACTCGTGCCAAAGACGAATGGATATTTTTATGGGGGACTTTGTGATAAGTCCTTTTTAGGAGATGGTTTTGAGCTGCAGTCCTGACAACCTTCCAATTTGAGCTCAAGTCCATATGGACGAAAAAGCCCCTCACCTTAATTCAAATTTATGTTTATACCACTCTTCCTAAAACAAAACCAAACCCTAAACCCTAAGCCCTAAGATCTTTAGGCCATGGGATCAACCTTAGATCTAGAAATCATAAACTGAACCCCTACATCCTGTGGCTTCTCGTCTCCACCGTTGGGATGGTGATGGCGAGTAGTTGCGACTTACGCCTTCGCCATCGCTGCCGTCGCCCGCTTTGCAGCTCACGCTCCTTGCCATCTTTCCCTCCGCCGCTTGCCTCCGCTGCCTCTGTCATCATTGCGTGTGGCCGCCTCCGTCATGTCTGCTCGAGAGAGAAGAGGATGGTTTCGGGATTTAAAGAAAAGAGGGGATTGTGGCTTTATCCGAAATAGTATCCAGTGGCTTTAGCTAAAACTGATATATTGGCTATCCTTTATGCTAAGCCGATTTGTTGCTACGGATCCTACACACATTGCACCTATTTTTATTGGAAACGATACTTTTGCTGGAGGGGATAGTTTTATAATTTAAATGATAAAAAAAGTCAATAATTTTGGTTAAGGATTTGCTGAACAAACTTGCCATTCGGGACTCGTGAGGGACTTTAGCTAAAATCCGAACAACTTGTATACTTTAGCTTAAATAAAGACAACGGGAGGGATTTAGGACTAATGAACTCTTTTTTTTTAAAGACGGACCCGCCCCACCCGTCCGCGAGTCGTCTTCTTTCCCTCCACCTACCCCTTCTTTCCCTCCACCCGATCTCTAATAAATCCAGGCTTCCCACTTCTCCCGATCGCCGGAAACCATGGCTTCCTCGTACGCCGGCGGCGAGGACTCCGTCACCGGGCTCCTAATCAGGGCCGCCTCCATGGTGCCGACGTCACAATACCTCCTGGCAGCTCTCCTCCTTCTTCTCGCCTTCATGTACAACTTTCTCGAGTTGCATCTCGTCGGAGACATTATCCGTGGATACAGAGGAGATCCGGTGGCCCTCACCTTTGATCCCGCATCCGAGATCTACCGCGGCGTCGTGTCCAAGTGCCGGGTCCTTCACGGGAGGTGAGACCTACCGATTCTGTGGTCTTTGATCCTTCTTTGATTGGTCCTGATCTTTAGGTCGTCATCCGGGGATGATCGGTGCAGGTACCAAGCCACTCCTTGGCTTGCAAGTCCCCATTTCCAAACCACCTTTTTGAATTTTTTTGGAAGGCCTCCGGTTGTAAGCTACAGAAGGTCAGTAGTAGATTTGATGATGATGTTTACATTTTTACCCCATCTCATTATCTGCTGTTTCATATCCAATGCAAAGTCCTATGAAATAGGAACTCGGAAGTGCGTTTAAACCCCATGATTTAAAACTTTCGGACCGTCTTTGGTCTAGGGAACCAAAAAGGGACAAAAAAGAGAGGATAAACTTGTTTCGGCCTTCAGATGAATCACTTTCAGTTTCTTTGAAAAGCATTGATTTGGTCAACATTAGTTGGGTTTTGTCCAATGCATTTGAAATAGAACATTGTCTATCAAACGAGATCAATTGTAATTTTCTAGTCACTCTTAGCGCTTAACATTGAAACGGGATCCGCGGACCCCTGTTTCAACGTTTTATCAAATTTTGTATGTGTTAGGAGACGACGGCTAGGGTTTGGAGAGGAACAGAATAATTCCATTGAGGGACTCAAGCCCAATATATATGTACAGTAAACCCGACCCGACTATACAGTAAACCCGACCCATTACATTACATTAACACTCCCCCTCAAACTCACGGTGGATCATGAACCGAGAGTTTGCCTAGAAAATGTCTGAAGCGAGCAGTCGTCAGTGGCTTCGTCAGAAAATCAGCAGTCTGCTCCGATGAGGGAATGAAAGGCAGGGAGATGATGTGATCAATAAACGCCTGGCGAACATAATGACAGTCAACTTCAATATGCTTTGTTCGCTCATGGAAGACCGGATTGCTAGCAATCTGAATAGCACTCCGGTTGTCACAGAAGAGAGGGGTCGGCCCGGATATCACCACTCCCAAGTCAAGCAGAAGACGTCGAAGCCAGACAATCTCGGCGGTGGTGGAAGCCATAGCCCTGTATTCGGCTTCGGTGCTGGAGCGAGCAACAGACTCCTGCTTCTTGCTGCGCCAAGAAATCAGGGAGTCACCCAGAAACACACAGTATCCTGTAGTAGATCGACGAGTGTCTGCATCTCCTGCCCAATCTGCATCTGAGTAGGCGCGCAGTACCAACGGAGAGGTGGAGGGAAACAGGAGTGAACGGGTGATGGTGCCCCGGAGGTAGCGGATAATCCGCAAAACAGCTGCATAGTGTACTGACCGTGGAGCCTGAACAAACTGACTGACAATGCCAACAGCATGAGCAATGTCTGGCCGGGTCATGGTGAGATAGACAAGCATCCCAACCAACCTCTGGTAGCGGGAGACATCCTGGAGTGGCTCACCATCGGTAGCGAGAAGCTTCAAATTGAGCTCCATGGGTGTATCAGCAGTACGTGTGTCAGTGAGGGCAGCATCAGTAAGAATGTCGGAGATGTACTTCTGCTGGGAGACCAATAGACCACGAGCTGACCTGGCAATCTCAAGACCCAGAAAGTAGCGAAGAGAGCCCAGGTCTTTCATCTCAAACTGACTCTGGAGGTGCCGCTGGAGAGAGGCGATGGTGGCACTGTCATCCCCAGTGATGATCATATCATCCACGTAGAGGAGAAGGACTGCAATGCCCTGACTGGAGGAGCGAGTGAACAGGGCATAGTCGGAGTGACGCTCAACAAACCCGGCGGCCAGAACTGCACTGCGAAAGCGCTCAAACCAGGCACGAGGAGCCTGCTTGAGCCCATAGATGGCCCGGCGCAACCGACACACGTGTCCTGGAGGAACTGAAGTGCCCGGAGGAGGAGCCATGTAGACTTCCTCGGAGAGATCACCGTGAAGAAACGCATTGGTGACATCCATCTGATGGAGAGGCCACCCTCGAGCAGCTGCCACAGCTAAGAGGGTGCGCACAGTAGTCATCCGAGCAACTGGAGCAAACGTCTCCTCGTAGTCAATCCCATAATCCTGGGAGAAGCCACGAGCAACGAGGCGAGCCTTGTGCCGCTCAATGGAGCCGTCAGGTCGAGTCTTGACCTTGAAGATCCACTTGCAGCTAACAGGCACCACCCCGGGGGGACAAGGCACCAACTCCCAGGTCTGGGTCCGCTGAAATGCCTCAAGCTCAACTGACATGGCCTGCCGCCACTCTGGATGTAATGCTGCCTCACGGTACGATTAGGGCTCCCGGTGAGTGTGAAGAGCAGTAAGGAAGGCCTGAAAGGATGGTGAATAGGAGGCACTGGCAGAGAAGCCAGAAGAGTCAGGAGAGTCAGTGGGAAAAGCAGAGTAACCAAACCTGTCAGGAGAGTAGTCGTATCTGGCAGGAGGGTGATGTTCGCGCGCTGGGTAGCGCCGAACAGGAGCAGGATCCACGACCGGGGAGGAGGGAGCAGCAGCATCAGGCGAAGGAGTACCAGGGAGAACCGATTCGGGAGGGGGAGGTGCAGACCGACGTACATAGACACGAGTAATGGGTGGTGGAGGTGGTGGGGGTGGTGGCGTGGGGGACTGAGGAGGTGGTGGTGGTGGAGGCGATGGATACTGAGGAGGTGGTGGTGGTGGTGTAGTAGGCGTGGATGGAGCAACAGAAACCGGGGGTAGAACAGGGATGTGAAGATGCGAGGAGGGCGAGGAGGATGACGAAGTAGGCAAGGAAAGATCCCGAGACTCAGGAGCAAAATACGGGACATCCTCAACAAAGGAGACGTGACGGGAGACACGGATCCGACGAGCTAAGGGATCATAGCAGCGATACCCCTTATGCTCACGACTGAGCCCCAAGTGAACACACCTAACAGACCTCGCGGAAAGTTTGGTGCGCTCATGGGGAGGAAGAAGAACGAAGCACGTGCAGCCAAACGTGCGAAGAAGAGAGTAGTCAGGTGGGCTGGAGTGAAGGCGCTCGTGAGGGGTGGCACCGGACAGAGCAGATGACGGAGTGATATTGATGAGGTGGACAGCCGTCATGACAGCTTCAGCCCAGTAGGAGTGAGGGACAGACGCAGAGAGAAGCAAGGCTCGTGCAGTCTCAAGGACATGACGATGCTTGCGTTCGGCAACGCCGTTCTGCTCATGGGTGTGGGGACAGGACTGCTGGTGAAGAGTGCCGTGAGACTGAAGAAGCTCACGCATCTCAGAGGAGAGATACTCCTTGGCACAATCAGACCGAAAAGTCTTGATTCGCCGACCAAACTGGGTGTGTATCATAGTGGTGAATCGCCTAAAGATGTGGGGAATTTCAGACCGATGACGCATGAGATAGACCCAGGTGCACCTAGAATAGTCATCGATAAAACAAACATAATACATATAACCAGATAGAGATGCAACAGGAGCAGGACCCCAAATATCCGAATGAACTAAATCAAATAAAGCATTAGACTGGGAAGTACTAGCAGAAAAAGGAAGAGCTAGGTGCTTTGCCAGTCGACAACCCGTACAGACAGAGAGGGGGGAGAAAGACGCTCGACCCAAAGCGCCCGAACGGAATACGCTTTTGAGTCGATCACTAGATATATGACCTAACCTTCTGTGCCACAGGTCGGCATCAGAGGTGACAGACATGACAGACGCAACTGAAGACACATGGAGATGGTCCAACTGGTAGAGTCCTCCTGCCCTACGGCCCAGCCCAATCCTCTGACCCGTCCGCGAATCCTGCACAACACAAACAGAAGGGGTGAAGGTGACAGTCAGGCCAGAGTCGCAAAGAGAACTGATGGAAATCAAATTAATATTAAGACGAGGGGCATGATGGACATGGGATAGGGTCAGGCGACCAGAAGGGTCAGAGGTGGTGGTGATGGAGCCACATTGCGGAATAGGGACGAGAGTCCCATCCGCAGTGCGAACCTCCTGGTGGGTGGTAGTGGGAGAACAGTCCGTGAGGACAGTGGAGTCAAAAGTAAGGTGACAGGAGGCACCCGAATCGAAGATCCATGGAGCAGTAGTACCAGAGGTGGCAGACAAGCCGTGCGCAGTCGCGGAGCCGGTGGAGGCTATGTGGCGGAGAAGGAGCTCCTCGAGGCGCTGAAGACGGTCCGGCTCAGGCGGCGAAGGAGCTGTGGGAGCAGTGGGGAGCGGCGAGGCCTCTGCAGTAGCCGCTGCACCACCAATGTGGCGAAAGGAAGACGAACCACGTCCTCGGCCCCGTCCACCTCGACCGCCGCGTCGATCGTCGCGAGAGGTCGAAGACCAGCGGGGGGATCTCTCATCCGGACCCCAGCGGGGGTTGCGTGGAGGACGTGTAGGGCACTCGCGCTTCATGTGGCCGGGCTCCTTGCAGTAGTGACAGAAAACAGCCTCATCGGAGAACCCGGCTGCCAGGACAGAGTCGGAGCTAGGAGCAAGTGGAGGAGCACGAGCACCCTGAGTCTGAAGGCGGGTCTCCTCGTCGACCAAGGCGAGTAGGGCATCCTCGAGCCGAGGGAGGGGCTCACGGTGCAGGAGCTGGGCGGCTATGAGAGCAAAGTCTGGTCGAAGTGCTGCCAGAAACTGGTGCAGGTGGCCCTCGTCGAGGTAGCGCTGGAAGTCCCGGGAGCGGGGGCAGTCACACCGCTCCGGAATCAGTGAGTCCAGCTCATGCCAGTAGGCACTCATCTGACTGAAAAAGTCCTGAATGGTACGCTCCCCCTGACGGGCAGACTGCGAGTCGCAGATGAGCTGATGCCGGCGGGCGCCGCCGCGCGGGAGAAAACGGTCCCGGAGATACTCCCACATCGCGCGCGCAGTAGGAAGGCGGCCGATGGGAGCAAGGAGCGGACGAGCAACCGAGTCCAGGAGGTACGCCCGGATGGCCTGATCGTGGCGGCGCCACGTAAGAGCAGCAACGGGGACGGCCGTGGTAGTAGTCGCTGCAGAAGATGCAGCACTGCTGGTGACAGAGGACGAGCCGGAGTAGTCAGTGGGAGGAGGATCCTCGCCGGTGATGTGACCCCACAGATCACGACTTGAGAGGGCGGCCTCGACGGTGAGGGACCAGTCAGGCCAGTCGCTGGCCGCCGACAACTGGAACGCGACCGCCTTCAGCGGTGGAGAGATCGCAGCAACGGTCGGGACAGCTGGAGATGCCATGGAGGAGGCTGTAGGGTGTCGGGAGGGAACCGGGTCGGCTGAAGGGGATCGGAGGGCTGTGGGGAGGGGATCGGAGGGCCGGTGGGGACTGGAGGGTGTGCGAGGGAGGTCGGCGGTGATTGGAGGGGCCGGGGGGGGGTTCGGGTGGGGTCGGGTGGGGTCGGGAGGGGTGCGGGTGGGGTCGGGTGGGGTCGGGGGTGTTCGGCGGTGGCTGAAGGGGCCGGGGGGGGGAGCCGACGGTGACCGGAGGGGCCGGGGGGGTGCGGGAGAGGTTCGGGCGGTGGCTGGAGAGGCCGGGGGGGGACCGGCGGTGACTGGAGGGGCCGGGAGGAGTGCGGAAGGGGTTCGGGTGGGGTCAGGAGGGGTTGGCGGTGGCTGGAGGGGCCGGGGGGGGGGCCGGCGGTTGCTGTAGGCCGGAGGGGGGGCTGCCGATCAGGTGAAGGCCGGAGGGGGGGCTGCCGATCGGATGAAGGAGGCCGGAGGGGGTTGCCGGAGGTGCTGCCGTCGCCCTAGAGCTCTGATACCATGTTAGGAGACGACGGCTAGGGTTTGGAGAGGAACAGAATAATTCCATTGAGGGACTCAAGCCCAATATATATGTACAGTAAACCCGACCCGACTATACAGTAAACCCGACCCATTACATTACATTAACACCACAGGGGGTATATTAAGCGGGTGATGGGTGCCTCCCTTACCGATGTGGGACTATCCGTTAACACTCCCCCTCACGCGGAGCACGCGTGGCAAGGATCCTCCCATGCGGAGCACGCATGGCAAGGCACGATCGGTGGGAAGCACCCGGAGCAGGAGCAGGAGACAGGCTAGCTCTGATACCATGTTAGGAGACGACGGCTAGGGTTTGGAGAGGAACAGAATAATTCCATTGAGGGACTCAAGCCCAATATATATACAGTAAACCCGACCCGACTATACAGTAAACCCGACCCATTACATTACATTAACAGTATGTTTGATAACGCAGACACGGTTTCGCACGGACCCACTTTTTATCAAAATCGTGGAAAATCCTATTGCAGCCCCAGGCTCGGATGCACATTTCAGCGAAATCAACTGCAGTGGTGCACGTTTCAGCGAAACAACCATCCGCTTGGATTTCCACTTACGTTACGTGTTATCAAACAAAGGCTTGGTTACTTTCAAAGATTCAATTTCTACAATTTTATATACTAAGATGTAAGTTTATTTGAAGTATACTATGCATTTCAGCAAATGCCACTAACTTCACGAAAACATGGAATTCCCAATTAGAGTATACAAACTATTTGTAGTGTGCATACTAAAATGCCTAAATGTTTGAATAATTTTATACTCAATTAATTTATTGTAACCAAAGTTTTTCTAGAGGAAAATTTTAGCACAAGATGAGTAGAAGAGTGGAAGAGGAGAGTGGGGATTGGTCGAGTACACGATCTGGCTTGAGTCCACTATCAAATGTGAGATCCCCGACAAGAAATTATTTGCTAGTAAGAGAAATAAACATAAACTTCATTCACCCCCATGAACTGATTGTTGGGTAAAGGAAGCTAAAATCGAATACAACTCTTGTAGTTGGATATCAAGGTGAGGAGGAATAAATTTGCAAATTGACTGACCCACGAGTGGACCCCGTTACTGAAGGTAACTTGCGATCTAACATAGGCCTCCCGATTCTAGTCTAGTTCAAAAGGTCCGAGAAGAGGGTACCAAGACTAATGTGATCCACCCAATAATCAATCCAAACCTTAATAGTGCACCCATCACCTAGACGAAGCCTGGTACCATGTTTGAAAGTGCCCGAAATTCTGCATACCCCTCTCAAAAAAGGGGAGATCTTACCTGATGTTCTGCTTCTAGATTGTAGTGGAGAAACATGGCAAAAGTATCTATCTTTGATAACTTATGTCTAGCAATCTCCTTGGTTGCCTTGGAGCCTCCACCACCATTTCTCCAACATAGCTCTATTGAAACCTTGTAGGTTAAGAACACCTAGGCCTCCATGTTCTTTAGACTTGCAAACCACTCCCCAATTCATCAGATGATGGGAAGTTGAGTTTTCGTGTGCTCTCTTCCACAAGAAACAACTACGAATGCTGTCGATTCTCTTGATGACACAAGAAGGAGAATGACATGCAATTAGAAGTGATAGCTGAGAGAATTGTATTGATGAGAGTTAAACGCCCTTTGATAGAAAGGTGCTAGCCGCCTCCCTTTTGCCAGATAATAACCAACATAATATATGGAACATTTAGAGAAATTGATTCAAAGAACTCAATGTCAAAGAGAATAATCTTTCGAACGACCACTTGCTCTTCTTTAGCTTTGCAAAAGAGATTAATGTCATCAGCAAAATAGAGATTAGATATGGACCAACTATAACCTTATAAAATCTCCCTCCAATACTCCCAATAGTCTATTTAAGTCTCTTACACTTTAATCCAAATCCATGACCCCACCTTTCTATCACACCCATGTACACATCCCATCTTAGGTATTTAGAGTAGGAGGATTGACGTGGACCATCCGATCAGCATGCTTGATAGAATCTAGACCCTAAACATCATTAGTGCTCTTTTTATAGCCTTAGTTTTTCTTAATTCTCAAGAGGAGCTTTCTATAAGCATTAATTAGCATGCAAATTATTAAAATTTTAGGAAACTTGGGGGCATGTTTGCATTAAAAAACCAACCATATACATGGTTCTAAGTTTCGGTCAAAACTGCAAAATTTTGGCAAAATATTTCGGTTTCGGCCAAGACCAAAATGAAATGCAAGGTCGAAACTAGGGGCTTGGTCATTTCGGTTGGGTTTCGGCATTCCAAGTAAATTTTAGTGAATTTCGGCTGAAATCTGGGAGGCCCGCAATCGGGTGGTTTTGAAATTTGTGGGTTGGTTTTGGTGGACATTTTGACGAAATTTTGGGGGCATTTCGGATATTTTTCGATGAAATTACTTGGACATGTGAAGATGATTGATTTTGACTTTTTCGTGATGAAAACAATATAAATAAATGTAAATATATAGGGGTGTAAAAAAAGCCCTTCGGCCTGAACCCGGCCCGGCCCGAGCATACCAGGCCGGGCTTGGGCCGTCATCTTTAGCCCGCAGTCTGGCCCGAAAGGAAGCATGAAAGCCTGTCCCGATCCAAATACTATATACTTGTTATATACATACTGATTGCATACATTAAGCAATAAAGAAAAATAGTGTAGTGGTAGGTGTGTTGTCTAAACTTGTAGAGGCCAGGCTTTCAAACCCCCACATATATATTGTGCACCGATTTTTTTATTAAAAAAAATACTATTTTTAGTTCAAACCTGGCCCGGCCCAAAATTTTGAGTGGAGAAACGACTCATAGCTTTTCTTTGATGGAGTATTATTGCTCTATTTTGATAGAATAATATTATTTCAGCTCTTTTGTACTTAACTAGATCAATAACAACCTTATTTGCTGATTTATTATCAACAATATTTGGTTTTTCGATTTTCCTTGAAGCATTAATATATATGCACATTGATCTACAGAGGGCTAACATCAAGGTTTGTAGTTTCGGTTTCGGTTTCGGATCGGTGACACTCAAATCAAATAGATTTCAATACTTTGCGGTATCATTTTTTGATTTGAGTGTCACCATCTATTTCACTTAGATATATCTGTAGCTTTAGACAGTAACTTCTTTTGCTCAATCACAAACTTTTAGACACCGATTTTTCTGAATTTCTTACTATTCTCATTCTTCACTTTCATGAGTTCCAAATCCCTACGTTTTTGTAATGAGCATTTTATTGCATCTCAGGCAATTATTCTCGGCACATGATGGTGGAACTATTGCTTTGGATTGGTTGCTTGCTTCTGATGGTAATTATTAATGTTAAGTTTGAGTAGCATTTGATAATAATGTACTGTTTTTTGGAGTTGACATTGTCTGAGTACTTTATATTGGTTATGCCACTATCACATAGCTATAATTGACATCCACTTGGCATTGATCATGATTAGGCATTGTTTGATCATGATTAGGTTTATTCGAACTTGGTGAGAGTGAGAGTCACTCCTGAAATCAACACTATCTTCCTACAAACATGGCAATGTTGGAACTGCTCATAGTCTCCGACTAATTCAGAGCAATCGTCTATCAAACAACTCTCCTTTCTATTGTTGAAGCTCCAATTTGCGCATTGGATCAATTCTATTCACCGGCATATTAGATTTGCGTTAGGTACGAAATCTGTCACAATCCGAATTGTTTGTTGTGGTGGTAGTCTCCTTGGTAAATCTTCTGGTGCAATCTCTGTGAGTTCTTTCAAGGGTTCGCGTGAACGACGCTAGCATATAAAAAAGACAAGAGTAGTCTGCCGACCGTCTATAGACAGTTGTCAAATGAAAGAAGTGGTATGGTATGAAGCAAGTAAAGTGAAGAAGCGGGTAGCCATAGTTGTTGGAAGGCAGAGTTGTTTTCCTTTGCCTTTTCATTGATTGAAGAACCATTACTCTCGCAATCAGGAACAACGTACGTAGTCCGGTCTATTCTCCTCTTAATATTGACTTTTTATTTGTCAATGTGTTAAATTTCATATACTATCTACTGAACTGCTATCAGTCGGTAAGGCTTCGTCGTTTGAGAACAATCTGACTTTGTGAGTGCAGAGACAATTGAATAGCTACCCCCAACAGTTGCTTTAGCTGCTTGCCTTGAACAAATTGGAATAGAACTACCCGTATAGGTAAAGACTAAGACCGATCAAATTGGATTTAAACGATTGACTATCATATGAGTAGACATCAATAGAAATTTTAGGAATACATGGGGAAATGAGAAAATGGCTTCTAACCTTGAAACCATGAAACAGTTCATTAATGATGATGGGCTTACTAAAGCACCAAAGTACACCTATTATTCCATAATTGACTAGATTTGCCCAAAATTTAGCACTAAAGTGCCAAATAGTTAACTAAATTAACTAACCCAAGGATACTCTTGCACGGAATTCCTCAGATGGGAAGATTCTTAACTTCGTTCGAGAAGGTTTGACTTTGGATGAAGAAAAATATTAAAATTTATTACTGTGGTCGTCAATGTCATCGGGCAACTCGTACTCCACTTTTATCATAATAATATGGGAATCCAATTCTACTACACTATTATAATTGATTTATCCAGTTAGATGCTTTATCAGATATTTCTAGTTATCATCAAGGGAAAAATCTTATAGGTCCCATAATCGATGTAGACTCCACATCTTTAGCTTCAAAAAGATATAGTCCTCGATGACTTGAAGTAGTGCTTTAGCTCTGGTTTTGCTGAATTGAAGAATAATTATGGAGGATGGACTCATCCACAATTAATCATGTCGGCTTCGAGATGTCCTCCGAACATGGATAATCATCCATAATGGTCATCACATGCTCGCTCCTCTTCGGGCTCTCCCATGATCATTTCATCTGCTTTCTCCATGGGCTTGTACTCCTTCGTGGGCATCTCTTGGAGATAGTCATCGAAGGGAGGAGGTGGATTCCAATCAGGGATTGGAACTTCCCTCATGTCAGAATCTACGGAGTATGAATCTCCGTCTCTGCAGATTCTTCCACAAGCATCTCTTGGAATATGCATTGTATATGAAATGAGCTCCAATTAAAAAATTGAAATTTCCTTGGTTTGTCTTGTACGAGATAGATTCTTCGTTTTCCTCAAAACGTCCTTATGTAAAATTTGTGGGTTTGGCTTGCAACGAACAACATATATTATTGTTCGTCCCTTCACCTTTCACACTTCATCTTTCAGATCTCTTGTCTAGTTGAATTTGGGATTCAACAAATATAACCTCTTGCATGAGATGCTTGATTTGTTTATGTAACTCCGTCATCTCCTTACGTTGAACTCTTCCTGCCATGGTATCTAGACCTTTTTCTCAATAGAACAAGAAGAAAGCCTCACTATGATACCAGATGAAATAGGGGAGTGTACCACAAGATTTGGATACTGTAATACACCATCCGTAAGACAAGAAGGGAGTGACTAAAAGGCCAATTGACCCTTTAAACTAAAAGCACCAAAGCTAGAATGTTATTCATAACCATAGGATGATTACATTGGTAGAGAAGCCCACAATACTCAATCGATACAAAAAGGACAATTCATTTACTTTGGAGGAGTCCTAACTTTAGGCTTTAGCATGCAATGCTACAATTTCACTTTTCTTCATTGTTTACATCGTACAAAATCCCAAGAAAGCTTTAAAAAAAAAGAAGGGAGAGAGAAAATGGGGTAAGTTGCCTATACCGTGCGGCGTGGCCTAGAAAACTCTTGTTGCAAATGAACTATTGATAAACCCGTGCAATGGCCTTTTGTGTGGAAGAGAGCACATTGAGATGGTTTCTCGCGCCTCTCGGTCCTCGTGTCAAGATCCATGGGTAAGGGAATTTGTCCCTTATTAATGCAGTCCTTTTTAGTTTGTATGTTTAAATATTTTATTTTTGGCAGTAGGTCCTTATAGTCCTATAAATTTAACAATAATTCCTAAAAGCCCTTATTGGTTGAATAAAACTAGAAGTTAGTTCATCTTAGCCACCTAGATTATGAATATAATGGAACCCATAATTTTAATTCCAATTGACCCTTATCTGCTCCCACATCACTTAAATTATATGTACGTTGTTGGCATTATAGTTCCTTCCTCTTGGTTCATTTTGTTGAAAAAATGCATTCTTATTGCATAGAAGCATGTTTTCAAATCGTTTCTAACATTTCACATCTTTGTTTTCTAATGTTTACCCCTTCTTTTTTACTATTTTGTAGATTTCCATGTTTCAATTTCCTCTCTCTCTCTCTCCAAAGACTTGTTTTTGTTGCACATGACCTTGTCACTCTCCATTAGTTTCTCTATCGGTGTAGCTCGTTGGTCTATTGGGTGAAAATTATGTCAAATTGTCTGTCACAATGGTTATTGGATGGCTTTCAAATTTTCACTTATAGGCATTGCTTGATAATCTCTCGCTCCTTATCAGTTGGTGGATATCTCTTACAGGTCTCAAATTGTTGGTAATGTTTTTTTTTTTTGAGCAATTCATCTCCAAGAAGGAGAGGATGGGGTTAAGCCATACCCCAAGCTAATTTATTAAAATAGGAGAAAAATTGCAGATTACAAAGTATAGGGCTTATCTCCTTGGAATGTCTGGGGGAGAAACCAGCTGACCAGGCTACCAGCTTCTAGCTAAAACAATAATGTGGTTCCAAACCACTTCAAATTGTTGGTAATGTTGGTGCTCAAGTTGTGGTTCATGATTTTAGTGTGCACGTGCTAAATCATACTTCTATGACGTGGTGCATATCTTAGAACTCAAACGTATTAGATACTTTGAACTTTTACACTTGAATAAAGCAACATTGGAAAATTGACGTACTTTTATTCTTGGACATTTTTAAACATATGGCATGATTTTTGGAGAGATCTTACTACCTCTTGTGATCTATATACTCTACAGTTGCAGGTGCTTCTTCTGAAACAGTTAGTGCTATCTCTAAAGATGATATAACCCCCATTGTGGTTGTGGTTCCTGGTCTGACTAGCGATTCTTTTTCTCATGTAAGTCCCTTATTTTATCAATTATCATGTCCAAGTGTTATTAGAAAAAGCTTTCTATTGTTTCTTGAGATCTGTGGATTGAGGTTCTGCAAACTTGATCGAGCTTTAGGATTCGCTATGAATTGACTCATTCAAGAGTTGTGGAGTAAAAAGTGTAACTAAATACTTCCATGAAGTAACATAATTATTAGCCTGGGAAATTATAAGTGATTTATAGGACTTAATCAACTAATTAAATCACTTGTATGTTTAGTTTTAACTTCAAGTATTCAGAATCCTACAGTATAGGAGCAAGCTATGTTAACTTGGCAAACATGTAATTGTCTGTTATATGATATTTCTCTAACACAGACAGTGTTGTATATTGTTTAACTTTTCACAGTACGTTTATTACTTTATTTATTCTAGATACAAGAACACCACTTCGGACATAAATGAAAAATGTTTCCTTTGTCCATTCGTTTTCTGTGGTAATAAACAACTATGCACTAAAGAAGTTGCAAGGCATGTATTTATGAGTTATGACATTGCAGAATAAACATGAAGTCTAAAATACGTGCCCTCTTTAGTGCTATATTATGGGCAAAGTTCAAAAATTCGAGCAATTCTGTTTTGTTTGAGGGAACGAAAGATGCACCACTACAGGAGATGCAATCTCATAATTCGTTCGATACGTATAGTGAGTGAACGTAGATCGTGGGTTCAATAGCAAAGCTAGACACTAGATCTAAGGTAGAATGTTCCTTGATCGGTTTAGACACTTAATGTATTAATTCACTCAGCCTCTCTGTGCGCTCGTCTCTCGTTGGCAACCAATAATATCAATAAGCCAACCACATATATGTGACAATACACATGATTTTTTAGGTGGAAAACCCCAAAGGGAAAACCACCTCGAACAAGCTTGGATGCAAACCAATCCACTATGAGGTGCATGGTGGATGCATGGTTGGGAGACCCAGTGGACCAATCCTGTGTAGAGCTAGACTGAGTTCACAGCTTTGGTGATGCTGGTCGCTTCATCGGGAATTAGCTGTTGGCAGATAGAGGGATGTGATGAAGTCTGGATCTCCATTCACCTGACCAAGCACGATGATCGTGTTGAACATGAATCAGGACGGTGTACGGATCAGTGAGTCAGACACTGGTGCATTAACCGTCTTATCACTTTAGGTAATATGTCCTTAAACCTGAGGAACCATGTCCACTAAGCTAACCAGTTGTGCGGTGCTTTGATGTGCCAACGTGTGCGGACCTATCATAATCCAATACCACGGTATGTTGGGTTACCTAGCTGGCGTTGGAGTGGCATGCAACTCCTACATGCTATCCGACATCCAGAGATGGATGGGTGCATTCGATGAGTTATATTGCCCACACATTAAACCCAGGCCTGGAGGTCATTAGTTAGACTGATGATAGTTCGAGTGCTAGGCATAGCACCGGAGTGTGTGGTGTTATGGTTGACAAGTCATCGAATCGAGTCAAATGACCGATCGAGTCTGAAGGTGCTCCCCACCTCCCGAGTCGAGTCATGGCACCAGTACTGGAGGGACCAGTGATTATCAGGTTAAAGTGAAGAACAGGGGATACGAGGGAGTAATATAAGTTTGGGATCACTAGAGTGCAGTCCGGTGGACATACTAGGTTAAACCGTGGGTTAATCGGATTCGGACTGATTGATTGAACTCTTGGTGTGCCACTGGGACAGTCATTCAGGAATCCGGTTGGAACTAGAGATCCTAAGCCTTGACGGTTCCACCTTATTGTCGCGTATAGGAATTGTAAACCTTGTCCAGTAAGGTTTGCTAGATACGAAGTAGCGTGATGGAGCGCATCCCTAAACGCCGGAAGTATATTCGCATGTGTGTATGAGCCATAGGGGTATTTTTGTCAATATTTATTTATGGTCGTACACATATGGAATATGGGTCTTATATGGACGGGAATAATTCCAGGAGTCCATAGGTGAAATCGGATCGCGATTTCGCCGAGTAAATCTCTCTCTCAGCCAAATAATGGGCCTCCTCTATAAGGGCAATTGTGCCCTAGATTATAGTAGTGGGAAAGGCCACATGTTATGAAGATAGGGCATGGGAATTTCGTGCTCCCCTCTTTCCCTTGGATATGTATGGCTGGCTACAACTCATAGGGGTTTTGACTTAGTCAAACCCTTAAGGGGGCCGACCCTATATAAGGAAGAAGAGAGAGGGGGCAAACCCTAGCAAGCTCTTATCCAAAACCCTAGCCGCCCCTCTCATCCTCTTCCTCTCTCTTGTGGTTTCGGCCATGGAAGAAGAGAAAGAAAGAGAAAGAAAAAGAAAGGAAGGAAAGGGAAGAAGAAGAAATGAGAGAAGAAAGGATCCTCCGACGTAGGGCTACTCCATCTTCTTCGTTGTAAGCCGACCAATGGTGGGCTTGTTGGTTTTGCACCTAGTGGTGAGCCGTCGAGCGTTCCTCCCTTCGCGAAAGACTCAGTGCCATCCGACAATTTTTCTCAATCCTCGACATAAAGGTCGTCATCTTAGACGATACATCAAGAGGCGACATCAACAATTTCTATTGCCCAGATTTTGGCAGACATGCAGTCAGTCCGGAAATTGTTTTCAGAGCTACAAAACTCCGATCGAGGTGATTCCACTTTGAGGAGTTCCATAACGATGATGCTGACGTCCAGTAAAAATTTCAAGTCAATCAGAGATCTGGAGAAAAAACTGACGACGTTTTTACTAGACGATTTTCTGCAAGTCGTCATCAGAATTTGTTCTCCTTGGGTAAAAGATCCGGTCAAGGTTTGATGATTCTAAACACCTAACTAGATGCATGCATATCTTTTCGTAGATCGTAGCATGCCTCTAGGGTGTCCGCTCATATGCTAGGATCATAGATTCATATGTAGATTGTTTTATGGAATTAGTCATGATGAAACATACATCACGAGATCTTCGGATCTATCTTTTGTTTCTGCTGCGACTCTGATAAAAGGATTTAATTCCAACACAAGGAGCATCAAAAAGGCACCAGAACGACCTGACAGCCTCATGTTGTCAAAAGGGCATGCACATGCTCAATGTCTGAAATACGACATGCGTGTGTCTTGTTGACACATGTACATGCTCTTGTGTCTAGGCTTCGTTTTTTAATCCGGAAAAGCCTGAATTGTGTAAATCCAAATCACTATGCATAGGTATTCATGTAAATCATGGATTTGAGTTTAAACATGAATGCATGATTATCGAGAAATCTGTTGAAGCTTTGAAATGCGATTTTTGGGTTCATTGGCCTCACATACACATTCGAGTTCCATTACAATCCTTAGATTTTTTTTACTTTTGTTACAAAGGATGGGATGCATTGAGTCTTCAAATTGGCTTTGATGCACCGTGTCCGCTTTAGATCTTCAGGGTTGTGTAAGAAGGCATGAACATAGTACCAAAAAATTGTTTGGTCACTCAAGTTTTACCAACTAAGGGAGAAACCTATATGGTTTCAATAGTGGTGGTGGGGATACAGGTTGTAGGGAAACTCTTCCTATGAACCTCTCTTTGCATCGATAGAGAACCTGAAACCCTTCACTACTTCACCCTCCTTTTTAAGGAAGACCTCGACAATATCCTGAAATTTCTGGTTACCGGAACTGAGGATATAGTGCGATAATCTAAGAAGCACTGACACTGGTACGGGGACACGGGTACGACACGACACGGGTTCGCCGACACGGCAAATCCTAAAAAAGGTGGACACGGGTACGACGGGGACACGGAAAATAAATTTATATTTTATGTATGTTTGCAATTCATATATATTTCAATAACCGAAAAAACCTCATAGAAAACAACTAAAATGAAAATTTAATGCATACTAAATCGCTATCGTTAGTTACATCCAGCCCAATCGGTGAATCGCAGACAACTCTAAATGGTATCGAAAATAACGGTTGTGTTTTAGTTTTGACTTCAACCTATCTGAAACCTCAGAGGATAAGATAAGTTAAAGCCAAACCTGAATCGTAACCGTCCATCATAACCATCCTGACAAGTGAATCACACTCAGGCCCAAATGCCATGCAAAAGAACGACTGCGATTCAGTTTTGGCTTCAACCTATCTGATTCTCTGAGGTTATAATCTTAGAGGATCAGATAGGTTGAAACCAAAAGGCCCAAAACTGAATCACCACAGCTTGTAATCCGACCCTATATCGAACAGTCCTTCAACCCGTAGTGTCCCGAGTGTCCGAGGAGTGTCCGACCGTGTCCGGCTTCCGGAAGCACGTAGGACACGGCACATGCGTGTCCGGTGCGTGTCCGGCGTGTGTCTGACGAGTGTCGATGTCCGACACGTGTCCGACACGGGTACGGGAGGCCTGGGGAAGTGTCCATGCTTCCTAGGCGATAATGAAAAATGGTGCCGAAATCACCGGCATGTAGTGGTGGTAATGGCATATCGAATCGAAAGCACGAAGATAACCCCTCCCTTCCCTCCTTGATGTTGTTGTCGTGCATGTTTGCTTGAAGAAACAATATCTCTCACCGAAAGCACCCACATGGCGAACTTTTGCGATCTGTTGCACCCGTGAATGCCCCCTCCCCCCCTTCCGTTGAGCCGAACTTTCATCGGCCCACATGAAGTTGGCCCGTTATGTTCATTGATATATCATGATATAAGGGTAGGTTGTCGTATTGACCGATATACGACGATGTTTTAGAAAAAACCAACAAACAATTATGTAGGCTTTATTTCGAATCGGACCTTGCCCTTTTTGATCCTTGATAACGAATAACCCCCCCTTCTTGAAATTCTATACTTGCACCTAGAATTTTGAGCATTTGCAGAATACCCCTTGTTAACAGTTTTTTGCCTTGAGCTAATATTGGTTGATTAACAGTCACCACGAGCAAGAAATGACAGTTTTCACTATTTAAAGCATCCTCTTTACAACTAACTCCACTTCTCTTTTAAACTGGTTCTTATTTAAAGATTCTCCCCTCATGGTTTTTTCACAAATGAAACAATATCCCTCATCCTTTATTTAAGAGGCCTTCTATTCCCAACCCATGTTAGAGTTCCAAATTGAGAAATACAATACACTCTAGCCTCTAGATTATGCCAGTCATCCCTCCACGAGCCTTAGAGAGGAACAATACAGGGTACATTAGGAAGACATGGGCATAGCTGCCAGTTCCAAGAATCATAGGCAAATTGGTAATCACACAATATGGCTATCTGTAATTGATTATTAAAGTGGAATATCTGCAGAAAATTTCAATTTCCATCTAAATTATTGGAAAGTGTGATATTTTTTTATGATACTAGTTTTTTGGGGGACATAATATAATGTAGGTTATATAACGTCCTTCATTTGCATTTTCTACTTCATTGAATACATAATAGTCTTATATGAGATCAACTCCTTTACCATTGAATGTTCGGAGATTGTTCCAGTTTGTCTCATTAATGAATGTTGTTTTTTGAATCTTGCTATAGTTAGTGCTCATTTCATTGGTACACGATGTGCATTGCAGTATATAAAACATATAGCCCATGGGATGGCAAAGCGGGGATGGAATGTTGTTGTTAGCAACCATCGAGGTCTGGGCGGCATCTCCATAACTGTAAGTTCTTCCTTTTTAGTCAGCCTTGTCTGTTTGTTTTTAGATCGAGTTCTAGATGTACTTGATATGAAGATCTATTACGTGGTAGTTGCTTTGGTCCCCTTGTTTTTTATTAGAGAGAGGCTAGGGTCATGTTAGTAATTTAATATAGAGCTACTGGAATCGCGATGTTCAATATGCTTCTCTTTGATACTTCTTAGTTCTTGCCAAGTAGTCGAAATGAGGGATTTGAGTTGACCGGCCGGCCCCTTGTTTAATAATCTGTATTTTCTCTTTAAGTTTGTGAACTTTTCGAGGAGATTGTAACATGGATTCTGGAGCCACACATATGGCACCCATGTCATTGGATTCAATCTCATAAAACTGGGAATTGGGATTAAATCAGCATGATGAACAGATCACAGTTTAGGAAAATGACTAAAAATCACCAAAAGATTGAAGAAGCATCTCAAAGGTTGACAAATATGCTCATAACTGCATTTCGTTTGGTTGAAATAGCTAAAAATCAACAAAGGATTGAAAAAATTCATGTTTTTATCTTATAGTGGATATATTGCGAGAGTTTTTATTAAATCATAATTCTATTTCTTTTCAAGATCATTGGATGTATGTACACAAAAGGACGGCTGATGAGAAATTCATGACTCAAACACTCTTCGTTAAAAATCCTTGACTTTTGTGACGTTCCTGGAGTTTAAGTTCTTATACATGTATATTTGTTAATGCTCGCTGATTAATATGCAGGCACTGTATTGTCTGGTCATAGAGCAATATTGTAAACTTTAGGCTAAAATTCAACAAGTGTGAGTTTTGCTACTGAGAATAAGAAACTTTATTAGCATTCACACAACCTGTCATTATACTTTTAGGGAAAAAAAGAAAAGAAATAGACACATTGAAACAAATCCCTGTGGACAAACATTTTTTCCTATTGTTGATATGCAAGGGGATTCTATTACATTGCTTCATTGGATATCAGCATCTTTGTGCACCAGTGCATGCATGTCTACTAAAATACTACTTGTAGGATTTAGCCCAAATTTACTGGCACAAGTTCCCCTTCTTGATCTTATTTATCTATAGGCCAAAGCAAACCCTACTAAATCATAACCAACAACTCTCTCTTTGTTGAATTTTGGTGGTTTGAATGCAAATTTGGAGTCTGAGATCTATAATGGATATTGGAAATAACTAGTTTGTTTTTAATCTTAAATGGCTTTAGACGAAGCGGATGCATTTGTTGTCTCGGTCTTCTAAATGGATCCACATGCGAGAAGTGGGGACTACATAAGTGACCACCAAGAGAGTTTCCCCCGGAAATCCCTCAATTTGCAAGGGGGGTTTAGCCTTGAACGCTACCAGTTTGTTGAGCTAAAAGGAACTAGATGAGAGAGAAAAAAGGAGTGAGGGTGCTGTAAAGGGATTGGGAAGGGAAGAAGGGGTTTTAGCCTGGAACCCTACTGGTTTGCAGAGAGTTTCTGCTTGAGTGAGAAGGCCCCTTGAGAGTCATGAGATTCAGTTTCTGCTTGAGTGAGAAGGCCCCTTGAGAGTCATGAGATTCTTAACCTAGAGCTTGACCAAGTTGCAGATGTGCTTGAGAACTGCATCCGTGGAGATGGATTGCTAACGAAAGACCACATAGTTCTGGTTAGCCTAGATCCCCTAGATGTTGTGAATACTAGGATGTTCCAAAATTGCCTGAAATTAGGAGGAACTCTCCTCCATCTCTGGGAAGTCCAAAGAGGTAGGAGGCTTACTGCGGTGCATTGAATTTGGAGTCCATTTCTGAGCGAGTTTTAGATACAACTAGAGAAACGGCAGAGAATGGGTAGGTGATTTGAATCTTAAGATTTTTAACTATGCAGTTCTCAAAGGATGCATGCTGTATCTATAAGTATTGGGAGCTTTCTTCTTATGAGGGCAACTTTGGTAAGGGTTTTGTCTTGAAGGGCTTGCCACATGAAGATCCTAGCTTTGAGGGGGGCTTTGAATTTCCAAAGTTTGGCACTGAGGGGCTGCAAACCCCTCCAAAGTTGATGAAGCTATAGTAGGAGTGATAGAGAAGGAACCCCAGATAGGCCATTTCCATTGAATCGAGTCCTAAGAGTTGGACAGATTTAAGTTGGTGAGGATGAAATGATGTGATTTGGTTGCGTAGTGGGTTAAGGTGAGTTTCCAGATGACAAGATAGTCAACCAGTTACATAAAGATTCAACTTCCTATGTTGTAGGTATTGGGCTGCTACAAAAGCCAATATCTCGTAAAGAGGAGACAAAAGTCATGTTAGAGACTGTACATAGAAGAGATGCCAAAATCAGATTAGGGTTTATTGCAAACCCTAATCACTATTTATATTATTAATAAAGGCAGAATTAAAATTAAGTCCAAAGACATATACTAATAAGTATAAAGGACAAACTCTCTAATACCCTCTCAAGCTGGAGCAAAGATATCAAACATGCCCAACTTGGATATAGTAGAAAGAAGACGAGTAGGTTCAACAACCTTGGTAAAAGCATCAGCAATCTGAGCAATAGATGGAACGAACATCAGAGTGATGGTACCAAACTGAACATGGTCTCGGAGGAAGTGAATATCAACCTCAATATGCTTTGTTATTTCATGAAGAAAAGAGTATGAAACAAGCATAATTGCAGACTGGTTATCACAGAAGAGGCGCGAACAGTCGGATATAGGAAACCCCAACTTTGCTAGAAGAGAGTGTAACCAAATCAACTCAGTAGTCCCCTGTGCCATAGCACGATATTCAGCCTCAGCAGAAGAACAAGAAACAACATGATGCCTTTTGCTTTTCCAGGAAATGAGATGCGCTCTATAAAATGTGCAAACTCCAAAAGTAGAGCGACGATCTGTAAGGGAACCTGCATAATCTGAGTCAGTATAACAAGCTAACTCTGATCCATCTTGAGTCCTATAGAAAAGCCTAAGTCCAGGAGCATCTTTAAGATAGCGTAGAATTCTCAGAGCTGCCTCCATGTGTGATGTGCGGAGAGCGTGCATAAACTGACTAACCATACTAACTGCAAAACTAATATCAGGGCTAGTATGTGTCAGATAGATCAATCGACTAACAAGACGCTGATAGGAACTAGGATCAGAAAGATCACCAGACTCTGCATGAAGACGATGATTAGGATCCATCGATGTACTCACCGATCTACACCCAAGAAAACCAGTGTCACGAAGTAGATCAAGGGTATACTTCCGCTGAGAGATGGAGATACCATGTCGAGAGCGAGCTATCTCAATCCCCAGAAAGTAACGAAGGGGACCAAGGTCCTTTACTTCAAAGGCTGCCTGAAGAGTAGTCTTGACAATAATAATCCCAGCTGCATCATCTTTTATAAAAATAATATCATCAACATACACCAGAACAATAGCACGTCGATCCTCTGCAGTGGTCTAGATGAAGCACGTTGAATCAGCATGACACCGCGTGAATCCGTTTCGAAGAAGCACCGTACTAAAGCGCTCAAACCAAGCCCGGGGAGACTGCTTTAAGCCATAGAGACTTGAGCAAGTGACAAACCTTCCCCGAATACTCCCCATGAAGACGATACCCGGGAGGGGGATCCATATAAATCTCCTCGGCCAGGTGACCATAGAGAAACACATTCTTGATATTAAGTTGATGAAGAGGCCAAGAGTGACTACCAGCAAAAGAGAGTAGTAAACGAACACTAGTTAGCTTGGCAACAGGCGCAAAGGTAGCACCAAACTCATCAGCAGTCTGAGTGAAACCACGAGCAACCAGTCGTGCTTTATAGCGATCAAGAGATCCATCAACACGATACTTGACAGTGTAGATCCACTTACAGCCAATAGTATGCTTTCCAGGTGGAAGAGGAACCACCGATCAAGTGCTATTTTGATGCAAGGCAGACATCTTAGCATCCATAGCTTTGACCCATTCCGGATCACGAAGCACCTCAGTAGTAGAACGGGGAATACGAATGGAATCAGTAGCAGTAAGGTACGCATGATAAGCAGTGGAAGGACCCTGATAAGAGACAACACTTGCTAAAGGGTGATTAGTAACTCAAGCACACTTGCCCTTGCGAAGAGCAATAGGCAAGGCATCAGAAGGAGTAGGAGAAATGATAGGGGAGGAAGGCATACCTGACTCCGAAGGAGGCTCTGGCACATGTAGAGAAAAAGGCTGGACAACCGAAGGCTGATGCGATTGCTGGTGATATGTCTGTGTAATAGGTGGACGAAAAGGCAGCATACTTGGAGTAGGAAATATAGGCATAGGTTGACCAACAGTAGACCGCACAAGTGCAGGTAGCGAGGTAGGTGAAGGCAGCACCCGAAAATAGGACGCATCCTCATAAAAGACGACATCCATAGAATGATAAACCTGACGTGAAGTGGGATTAATGCAACAATAGCCTTTGACACCAGAAGAGTAACCAAGAAAGACATACCGAATAGACTTGTCATCAAATTTGGATCGAGAAGGACTGCGGTCCTGGACAAAACACACACAACCAAAGACACGCAACGGAAGAGGAAAAAGAGGCTGGTCAGGATGAAGAACCTGAAAGGGGGGTTGCCCATTAAGAGAACGAGATGGAGTGTGGTTGATTAAATAAGTGGCAGTAAGAAGAGCAGAACTCCAGAAAGATTTTGGAACTGACATCCCGCGAAGAACACACCTAACAATATTCAACAAATGACTATTCTTCCGCTCGGCCACACCATTCTGCTCAGGTGTATAAGGACGGGAAAATTGATAAAGGGTACCCTATTAAAGAAGTAATAAAACGAGAAGTATATTCACCACCATTATCAGACCGAAGAACACGAACACAAGCACCATACTGAGTTAGTATCATAACATAGAATTGACAATACATAGTAAACACATCAGACTTGCTTTTCATAAAATAAACCCAACAATAATGAGAAAAGCCATCAATAAAGGTAACATAGTAACAAAAACCATCATAAGGCGTCATGGGAGATGGACCCCAGACATCAGAATGAACCAATGCAAAAGCAGAAGACGACCGACTAGTAGAAGGAGAATAAAAACTATGTGTGTGTTTATAAAGTTCGCACATATCACAACGAAAAGAAGAACTAAAAGATAAGTCAGGACAGACAGGCGCCATAGTTTGAGGACTAGCATGACCAAAACGAGCATGCCACAAAACATTAGACTGTGAAGAAGAGGAGTGAGCAGGAGCAGCAGTAGTTGCATCATCAGCAGGTGGGAGAACAAGCGGTTGATCGAGTATGTACAGCCCATCCTTCTCACAGCCCGTGCCAAAAATCCTCCTTGAAGTCAGGTCCTGAAACACACAGCCACCAGGAAAGAATGTCATAGAACAATGCAAAGAACGAGTCAAACGGCTAATAGACAGTAGATTAAGGGCCAATTTAGGAACATGCAAAACAGAGTCGAGACAAATAGAAGGAGAAAGAGGGACAACACCCTTGCTGAGGATAGGAGTAATAGACCCATCTGCAAGGCTCACGTTCCGCTAACGATAAGGCTCAATATGTGAAAGGAGACTTGGCTCACCAGTCATATGATCAATGGCCCCAGAATCGATGATCCAGGGAGAAGGACCAGGATCAACCTCTGAAACCTGGAAAGCGAATGGAGTACCTGAGGAGGAAGCAGTGGATGCTGAGGACTGAGAATTCTGCAGATGCTGAAGTTGGCTCATTAGATGCTGCACTTGGGACACCACATGGCTCAAATCCGAAACACCTGGAGGCAGAGAAGGCAGAACCGAAGAGCTAGGGAGGTCTGCAGCAGCAACTGTTGGTGGACGAGGAGAAGATACAGATGAAGTATGCAGGTGTGGGTATAGCTGGAAGCATCTCGAACGATCATGAAATGACTTGCCACAATAGGTACAAGGGCCAGAGGACCAGTAGAGCTCCTGCCACCAGGCAAGCCATGACCACCAGACATAGAGCGACCTCCACGGCCGCGACTGTGTGAGACCGGAGGGCGGGAACCGGAGGCAAGAGCCATTTGCTTAGTTGGAAGATCACCGGTAGGAGGGACAAGCACCCACGGAGTACCAGTAAGACGAATACGGCTCTCCTGGTCAGCAGCAAGAGAAAAGGCGTCAAGAAGATCTGGTAGAGGAGACATCCCAACGATCTGAACACAACTGTCTCAAACTCTGATCGAAGTCCCATAAGAAATTGATATGTTTCTCGTCTCTTCTGTCGGCGCTGAGCAAGAGTGCATCAGTAGGATCCTGGAAGGCACTCAGAGGCTCGAGATCCAAGAGCTCGAGAAAACGACTCTGAAGAAACGAGAAATACTCCTGAACTAAACGATCGCCCTGAGTAGAGGTAATAATCTCATGGTAGACAACATAGATCCGAGCATCAACCCGAGTATGGTTATAAGTCCATTGGAGGGCAAATCACAAACCAGAAACAGAGTCATACTGCAAAAACTGCTCATAGATCTTGGGATCCATGGAGCATTGAAGCCAACCAAGAATCTAAAAGTTTTCGGTGGTCCACTTTAACACCTTAGCAGTCTCGGTAGCCGGTAGGTTTCGAGACACCAGTCAGCCAGGCAAGTTTATCCCGACCAGCAAGGTAGACCCGAATAGAATTTGACCAAGAAAGAAAATTCTTGTCATCGAAAAGAACCGTAGTAATGCGTCGAGCAAAACCTTCTTGGGAGCCAACAAGTGGGGTGACCTTGGAGTCCATGGGAGGTGGATAAAAGAGGAAAAAAAAAACGTTACACAAAAGCAGCAAAATTGGTAGAAAAACCACCAAAACAAGATCACCACCTCTCCTTAAAGCAAAGGCAAAAGAAACCTAAACCATCCCAGGCAAACGAAGCATACAAGCACCAACGAAAAGCGCAACGAACACAGATGGGGTTGTGGACGGCTGGAAAAACCAAAGAATGGACGACGGTGGGCCTGCGAGGAGACTGGCGGGCTAGCGAGGGCCTGCGGGGGCCGGCAGAGGCCTGCGAGGGCCAGTAGAGGGGCGAGGTCTTGCAGAATCAGGAGGGCCTGCGGGGGGGACGGTAGGGGGGGCAGAGAGATTTGGCGGGGTTAGGAGGACCGGCGGGGGGTTCGGAGGGGTCCTGCGGGGGGGCAAAGGGCCTGCGGGGGGGGAGGGGGGGTCGGAGGGGTCGTGTGGGGGGGTGGAGGGGATTGACTGGGTTGGGAGGGCCATCGGGGTGGGCGGAGGAGTCCTGCGGCGGGGGGGGGGGGGGGGGGGGTGAGGGGGGGTGGAGGGAACCGGCGGGGTCCGCGGGGTGGTCGGGAAGAGGGAGAGGGACTGCGAGGTGATCGAGAAGAGGGAGGGGGGCTGCGGGGTGATCAGGAAGAGGAAAGGGGGGGAGGCCTGCTCTGATACCAAGAAGAGGTGCCAAAATCAGATTAGGGTTTAATGCAAACCCTAATCACTATTTATATTATTAATAAAGGCAAAATTACAATTAAGTCCAAAAACTTATACTAATAAGTATAATGGACAAACTCTCCAATATACATATGTACGTATATAGCTTCTACATGTTAGTATATGAGTTTATCTTTCTTTTCGTTTCTTGTTGGATGTTCACCATGATGGTGACCACACTTCTCTTTGTATATATACCTTGGGTGTCCTAAGAAGATGATATTCATTTGCTGCATACGTTTCACCTTATCAGAGTCAACACCTCTCTGGGCTCTTACTCATCTGCAACTTCCGCCTCATAGCTAGGGTTTGAGAGATGCTCCCCCTTACATATTTTCTTGCTCCATACAGTTTTCACCATTGTCAGCCTCCTGTATGCCGGTTTCCAATCACCGCTGGCCTCCTCCACATCTGGTCCTCTTATATCATGTTGTATCATCAGTTTTTGCAGGCAATAATAAAATAGAATGCTACATAGTAGGAAGGAATAGCAAAGAGTACATCATTAACAAGAGTCAGTCGGCCCCCAAGTGACAGATGCTTTCCCTTCCAGCTTTATAGACGGACCTCAACTTTTTTCACCACCTTGTGCCAGTCTGATTTGGAGAGCTGTTTAGTACTAATAGGGAGGCCAAGATACTTTATCGAGAAGGTATCTAATTTGCAATTCAGGATAGTAGCTACTAAGCGACCAAAATCCGGGTTGCTTCCCACATAGAAAATAGAGCTCTTCTAGAAATTGAACCTCAAGCCGGAGCAATATTCTAGAACATATAAGATGATCTTCAAGACAACCACTTGTTCTAATTTATCCTTACAAAAAAGAATAGTGTCGTTAGCAAAATGAAGGTTCAAAATGCACCAAGAATTACCTCGGATATCATGGAGAAGGTCCCGAGAACCGGCACGTTGGAGGACTGCATCGAAAGCATTGACCGCTAAAATAAAGTGGAAAGGTGAGAGAGGGCATCATTGTTTAAGCCCTTTCCTCATAAGGAAGTGGCCACCTTTACAAAAGGTCAAAAGTCACAATTGATCGTCTTTTTCCCACTAATAGATTTATAGAAGTCTCGTAGTCTTGTTAATTATCCTGCTCAGATTTTAATATACATTAGTTGTCACTAATAACACTTTAAAACACTTGGATCCTGAATTTTATGTTTTCCCCACTCAGGTAACAATTATAAGCTTTTCATGTCATTTGTGTAGTCTGATATCTTTTATAATGCTGGATGGACGGAAGATGTACGGGAGATCGTCAACTATCTTCATCATGAGTATCCAAAGGCTCCTCTATTTGCTATTGGGACGAGCATCGGCGCCAATGTTCTGGTATATAAACTGACCTATTTGCATATCATTGCATGCAGTTCTTTTTCAAAAGCCTTGACTGATGGGGTTGATTCTGAATCTCTGATTTTTTGGTGATTTTTGAATGGTGATATAATGTGAATGTTGTATTTATTTCGAAAAGTATTTTCCCCTCGGCTTTGGAAAATGGATTTTTGTTGTCGTTTTGAAAGTTGTGTGCTCTGGTTTCATGGAGTACAATTTTTTAGAGGTTTGGGAGTTCGAGGTTGAGATATATGTGACTTAAATCAAAGGTTGAGAACTGTTAGGTAGGTAGATTAAGGAGTGCCATCAATTTTTGTCTTGAGAAATTTTCTCATCTATTTCCCATTGACTTTAATTGAAGTGTTTGTGTGAGGTTTCTTATCCAGTTTTTAGTTGATCCATCTGTATCCAGCTGAACTTTAACTGGTAGATCTGTTTGCCTTGTAGATGTCTTCTCTATGAAGACCCTGCAGTTTCAGTCATATTTTCCCTAGTTTGATAATTGATTACTGAATCGTTTACTTTAATATGTTGTCAACTAGTCCTAGTTTTTGTTTGTTGGTTTCTTTCAGGTCAAGTATCTTGGAGAAGATGGGGAGAATACTCCTATCGCTGGAGCTGCATCTATTTGCTCTCCATGGGATCTTCTGGTTAGTTAGCCTGGCTTTTAACTGAATGTTGCAGATACTTTGTTTTTTTAGTCAAACAAATTTTATATGTGAATTTAGGTCAGCTTTTTTTTTCTTGTTGGAATGATCATAATGTTGTTTTGAGTAAGCACAATGAGCACATACCTGATCAAAATTTTGGCATCCTCCTACTTGCTTAGTTTTTGTTATGTAGACCAATGACTAATTTCCCTTGCCAGCTCTAAATTTCTTAGGTAAAGAAGCACCTTATGACATTCCAGTAGTCTTTATATTATCTATTGGACCTACGTGATGGGGTTTTTAGGGTAAATTTTAGAAGAACGTTGAGAACATTTCATTCCAAGTGGACACCAAGAAGCTTTTTTTTTTTATCAAAAATGCTGTATGACTATGTGGATTGTACAGAAGGTCAAATAAGAAAAAAGTCAAAAACGTTATTCATGCTTATAAGTTAATTCGTAGGATTTTCCTTGTGAGATGCATAAAATTAAATTGTGACATATTTCCAACTTATATTTTATTATGTTTCTGTATTAACATCATTCCAAGTTTCCAACTCATAATTTAGTCAAGGTGAGTTTCAAATGTATCCTCCTTTACTATCTTTTAAAAACTGAAAGAAATGAAGAGTGGGATAAGTTATATTCTTGACGTATGTGATATCATCCTTACATCTTTTGCAGTCAAGCAAATATGAAAATAACTTGAATAATCTTCGAAACTTGTGCTGTTGGAGATAAAATTCTAGAAGACCACATAATATCTTCCAATAAACAAGCAAGTCGAGGATACTTGGTATCTTTTCTGCATTGGAAGAAAATGCAGTTAATAAAATAATTGTTCTGATTTTTCTTGATAAGTTATCACAATGTGGCAATAGAGAATTTTTGCCTGCAGACTTTCTGGTTCTATCATGAATCAACAGACATCTAATATGTCGGAATCTCTAATTTGTCTTGCTCTTGTAGGACATGATTCTTGGTCATCTATAATACATATCACAGCGTGTTCGTTTTATTTACAAGCGTGCCACTATACCATAGATATTTCAGACCGTCCAACCATATTCATAAAGGGTCAGATAAAAAAGAGTATGTTGATGTAAGGGTGAGTGATTCATTTGGGTAGGGGGGAACGAATGAAATTGAATGGAGTTAAGATGGACAGGTGGGATTTAGGAGAAGAAGAAATAAATGAATTAAGGACCAAATTGTAAACAAATTATACTCTATAATATATTGGAGGGTTTTTATGTAAAAAATTAAGGATATATTAGGTATTAAATTTATTGTTGGCACATTTTTCCTACCAATGGTTAATTTTCTAGGGATGCCACCTATGTGTGGTCCTCCCTCCTCCATAATTGTATTTAGCCCATCTCTCTCTTCCCCCAATCTCTCTCTCTTTCTCTCTAATCGGTTGGATCCAAAGCCTGCGGTGGATTAGATGTTGAGGGGGTGTGGGCATCGTCCGATCGAAATGTATTGAATCACCTGAACAACACAAAAATCATTGGGGTGTGGGCACTGTCCGATCGGAATGAATCCAATCGCCCGAACAACACAAAAATTGTTGGCGGTGTGGGCACCGTTCGATTGGAATGGATCCAATGGATGCGAATCACCCGAACAACACAAAAATCGTTATTACTGTAGCGGCTACAGTAACCGCGAGTTTTGTTTGTCCGGGTGATTCCCATCCGTTGGATCGATGGGAATCGAATGGCTTGAAAAAAATTCGCTATTACTGTACCCGCTACAGTAACAACGAAATTTGGTTTTGGCCGTTCGATTCCCATCGAGGTGTGGGCACCGTCCGATCGGAATGCATTGAATCACCGAACAACACAAAAATCGTTGGGGTGTGGGCACCGTCCGATCGGAATGAATCCAATCACCCGAACAGCACAAAAATTGTTGGGGGTGTGGGCACCGTCCGATCGGAATGGATCCAATGGATGCGAATCACCCGAACAACAGGTTGTTACTGTAGCGGCTACAGTAACCTCGAGTTTTGTTTGTCTGGGTGATTCCCATCCGTTGGATCGATAGGAATCGAATGGCTTAAAAAAAATTCGCTATTACTGTACCCGCTACAGTAACAACGAAATTTGATTTTGGCCATTCGATTCCCATCTGTTGGATCGATGGGAATCAAATGGCTCAAGTCAAATTTCGTTGTTACTGTAGCGTGTACAGTAACAACGAATTTTTTGAGCCGTTCGATTCCTATCGTTCCAACTGATGTGATTCTTCCGGACAATAAAATTCCGATCGGACGGGCTCTCTTTGTCTCTCACTCTCTTCCCCCGATCTCTCTCTCTCTCGTCTCTCTCCCCAGATTTCTCTCTCTCCTAAAAACCTGGCGCCTAGTGTGGGCTCTCTTCGTCTCTCTCTCTCTCTCTCCCCCGATGTCTCTCTCTCTGTCTTTCTCCGTTGCTCTCTCTTCCCCTATCTCTCTTTCTCTCTCCGTCTCTCTCTAACTGCATACTATTACTCAATCTCTCTCGAGCCCGCATCACAGTAGTCCCTTCTCTCTTATCTAGGAGTGCAGCACCTGCATGAACCATATCACAGCCGTCCCTTTTACTCTTTTCTCTTCGTCTCTCTCTCTTCTCCCGATCTCTCTCTCTCTCTCTCTCTCTGTCTCTTCCCCAATCTCTCTCTCCGATTCTTTCTCTCTTTAATTCTCTCTTTCCTTATCTCTCTCTTGAAACCCATCGTAGTCGTCCCTTTTCTCTCAAGTGTTCTGATCCCGCACATCCACAGCCCATGCACGCCCTCCTCACACGATCGTCTAGACTCCTCCTTTCTCTTTCTAAACCACTCACTCTCTTCCTAACGTTGATCACAGCCGTCCGTTGAAGCCATCACAGGCCCGACCCGACCATTGAATTCCATCACAGCCGTTCGTTTAAGCCATCGCAGACTCGACCCGACCCATTGATTTTTAAACGGGTCTTAAACGGGTCGGAGACAAACCCGGACCCGACCCGACCCGTTTACTAAACGAGTTAGTCGTGATGACCCGTTTATGACCTTAACCCGTTAAACCTAGACCCAGACTCGCTAATTTTGTGTCGGGTCCAAAATTGTCATCCCCATCTCCTGCTCTTTCTCTTCAGGAGAGGAGGGGGGTGTGTGAAGGGGGGGGGTTGGTCGCACCGAAGTCTCTCTCCGTCTTTCTCTCTCTCCGTCTTTCTCCATTGCTCTCTCTTCCTCTGTCTCTCTTTCTCTCTCCATCTCTCTCTCTAACTGCATACTATTACTATCTCTCTCTCGAGCCCGCATCACAACCGTCCCTTCTCTCTTCTCTAGGAGTGCAGCACCCGCGTGAACCATATCACAGTCGTCCCTTTTCCTCTCTTCTCTCCGTCTCTCTCTTTCCCAATCTCTCTTCGATTCTCTCTCTTTAATTCTCTCTTTTCGTATCTCTCTCGCTTGAAACCCATCGCAGCCATCCCTTTTCTCTCACGTGTCCTGATCCCACGCATCCACAGCCCATGCACGCCCTCCTTGCACGATCGTCTAGACTCCTTTCTCTTTTTAAACCACTCTCTCTCTAAATTTGATCACATCCATCCGTTGAAGCCATCACACTGACCTGACCATTGAATTCCATCACAGCCGTTCGTTTAAGCCATCACAGACTCGACCCGACCCATTGATTTTTAAACGGGTCTTAAACGGTTCGGAGACAAAACCCGGACCCGATCCGTTTACTAAACGAGTTAGTCGTGTCGACCCGTTTATGACCCGAACCTGTTAAACCCAGACCCGCTAATTTCGTGTCGGGTCCAAATTTGTCATCCCCATCTCCGGCTCTCTCTCTCTCTCTCCGGGAGAGGAGGGGGGTGTGTCGGGGGGGGGGGGTTGGTCGCACCAAAGGCGCCCGCATTGTGCCAATCGGCACGAGCATGCGTGCCGCGCTGAAGGCGCCCGCTGCGTGCCAATCGGCACGGGCTTCCACTAGTATAAGACACAAACTACTCTATAATTAGATGAATTAAACAACCCTGGACTGTTTACTTGTATCCATGCAGATGTAGATAATCGAAACATGTCGATTGATTGATCTGATTTCAAAAGACTGAACACATTATGTATAGACGTTGGTTGTTTGAGGAAGTAATAATCAGGATGTTTTGTCACATCTCAATGGTTTATTAATCATATTATACATCAGGTATGAGGTCCTCATGATCAAAGCTCTAGTAACTATCTCAGGGAGTTGTTGCAGGCTAAGAAGCACGGACACGGACACGGGACACGGACACGACACGACACGGACACGCCGACATGATATTTTTCAAAAAACCAGGACACGGACACGTTAGGGGACACGCTGAATTTTATATATATATATATATATATATATATATATATATATATATAACAAGTCTTATATTATAATTTATAATCAAACATAATGCTAATAGTTAACTAACAAAGTCTCCAACAAACATCATAAATGATTCAAGTGTATAGTTTCAAACTTTCAAAATACAAAAAAACAAATAGAACACGCATAAAATCATCATTCGTCAAGGCCAACATCAAGTGTTACCACATCATCACCATCGACGTGAAGGCCACGACTTCCATATCCGGCTCATTGATGGAAAGATCCGCAATCTCAAGAACCCCAACATCTTCAAATGAGAAAAAAGCCTCTCCGGTAATATCCGACACACTCCAACACACATCCGACACGCTCCAACACGTGTCGGACAATCTTTCTTCATAGAAGACATGTTTTTTGGTGTGTCCGACACGTGTCGGAGAGTGTCGGACGAGTGTCGGTGTTCGACACGTGTCGGACACGGACACGTTGAGGTCCCGAGAGTGTCGGTGCTTCATAGGTTGCAGGCACTAACGGATTAAATGGCTTTTCTCCACTCCAGTCACAAGTTCAACACATAATTTTTATTATGTTCTAGCGCACCATCTTAGTTTATTATTCCTAGGCTAGTAATCCTATAATAGATGAGCTGACCTTTCATCATGCGATATACACCATTTGTTTGTTCATAAAAAGTTTGACTAATTCATGTTTTTCAATCTATACTTTGGTTTCTGTGATTCTATTATGTTCCCTTTCCTGTTCAATGTACTTCATTAACTAAACTCTGATAATAAGTATCTCGAAGGGATGATATTCTTGTTTAAACTATTATTTTTTCACATAATTTTTGAGACATAAGTTGCCAAGATGATTGTTGGCAGTGTGAGGTTTATTGATTGGGTAGTAGATGCTTCTTTGATAAGCTAATAATGGCTTATTTATAATATAATCTTGTTTTATCATGTGCACCCTTATTTTTTTTAGTATATTCCTTGAAATAAAGATTCAATTCCTTATATATATATATATATATATATATATATATATATATATATATATATATATATATATATATATATATATATATATATATATATATAAAGAGAGAGAGAGAGAGAGAGAGAGAGAGAGAGAGAGAGAGAGAGAGAGAGAGAGAGAGAGAGAGAGAAATGCTATAATGCGGTAAGTGCGGCACCTACCGCATGCCGTCTAATGCACCGCTGCGTGCATGTGATGCACGCAGCGCGTGCATCGGACGGCTGCGGTGCGGTGCCGCACGTACCGCATGCCGCAGCATAGCATGCCCCTATATATATATATATATATATATATATATATATATATATGAGTTGTACTGGACTAATGTTAGGATTGGATCTTCCACCTTCCCCTTTCCTGTTGGATTCATAGTCCAATGAGAAATATTTACCACCAGACCTTGATATCTTCTTGTTTCAATCTTTTGTATCGCTCTCTCTCTGAGGGGTGGCAATTAATAAGTTGGACTCCTAACCTGACTCGATGAGCCATCAATCCGATATACAGAATATAGTGGTCAGATTTGGATAGACAAGTGATGCATGCAGGGTCCTTAAAATAACACAAGTGCTGAGTTTTATCAGTTAAAAATAATTTTCTGCACTTATTTATTCAATTTTAAGCAATGGTAAAGAGAGCTAATCTTCATCCAATCATGCCCAAACAAATTGACTTAAGTGAAGAGTTAAAACTAGCATGTGAACAATTAATTCCAGATTTCAATTAGTAAATTCAAGCAATAATGTGATGAACAATATCCCAACACGAGCAATAGTCTCAAGAAAAAAAACGTAGGTCTAAGCGAGTTATAATCTAATGGATGAAATTTGTTAGAAGCCAGCAGTGATGAAAGCCCAAGTAAAATTCAGCAATAGGCCAAGATAAAGAGACGGTTACCACATGAAAAGATTGAGGGATGATTCAAAACCGTGCTTTGGTCGATATTGGTCGCTAACGATGTCTCCGTTGTTGTAGATGAAGTAGGCGGAAGAGGAGGGGTGGATTGGAAGAGAGGGGTGAAGAAGCCGAGATGAGTTGATATTGAAGAAGAGATGATTTCTGCGTCAATCTTCCGTGAAGTTGTAGACGGAGGTGTAGCGGTGAGGAAGAAGCTTGCGGAGGGAAGAAGACTAGAAGCATAAGGATCCGTTGAATAAGGTTCTCGAACAAGCGCTCACCTTTCTCCGATCGGGGCTGTGGATGGTCAATCAGGCTTTTCAGACTGCAAGTCTGTCATGTAGTGGCTAAACACCACAACGGGAAGCGATAGGTGGCACCTCTGAGACGTTGATAGGCTGCAATGAAAATTTGAACGGAGTTGATCGGGGCTATGGATGGTCAATCAGACTTCCCGGACTGCAAGTCTGTCCTGTAGTAGCTGAACACCACAGCGGGAAGCGGCAGGTGGGGACTATAGGTTGCAGGGAGTCTGGGGGGGCACCGAACACGGTGATTGCTGGTAAAGAGTGCACAAATACACCGAGTTTTCTCACCTTCATGATCCCATCTCATGAACGCACAAAGCTTTGGGTTAATCTTTTCATTCATTCATTCATCGTTAATAAAATAAAGGGCCAAGGACCTCTTTAAATAAAAAACAATAAGATAAACTTCCCCATTCAAATCTAATAAAAGATAATGACTTCCTAATTTAAATATTAACAACCAGATCCCAAAGATAATGATGACCTTCCTAGTTTGAATCCTAACCAAATCCTAAAAGATTTTGATTATTCAAACTTACCAAATTCAACTAAATTTTAATTTTGATTATTCTATTTTATTAATAATAGCTTGGGGTATGGCTTAACCCCATCCTCTCCACCTTGGAGAGGAATTCCTCTAAAAAAAAAAATGTGTCCACATTTTCATGAGGTGTATAGGCTGAATTTGACCCTTGTGAGCATACCTGCTTTATTTTTGCCTCTGTCCCTTTTCATACTCGACTTATTTGAAATTCTCTTGTAGACTTGTAGTTACTTTCCCTTAAACCTCTTGCCTTAATTAGTTCAATTCGCTACCAGATTTTCTATTTAAGAGAAGTTACATCATGTATCATGTCTTTATGAGGTGTTTCCATCTCTTGAGCAATTTGTCTGCTAGCCTTTCTGACCAGGTCCTTTTTTCAGGACATGTTTTCTTCCATTTATTTTAGACTTCGGAGACCATTTACTCTATCATATCTAATGAGCATCGGATGATGATCATATCAACATAAACTTCTCTATTCATAGTTTATAGACATATCTTCAAATTTAATTGTTGGTACTAATTACTAGTTTTATGAGATCATATGCATTTCATGCCAACTTTGTAGGTCGGTGACAGGTTCATTACTCGCAAGCTTGTTCAGCGGTTTTATGGCAGAGCTCTCGCAATTGGTCTTAAAGGTTATGCTCAATTGTATGTTCCTATTTAACTTTTACCTGATAAATATTTAACTTTGTTGAAATCTCTTTTTAGGATTTTCTGGTGACATTCACTGTTTTTTAGATGACTGACATATAATCACCTTTGTTGTTATGATATGTTCTGACTGCAACTGATATGGTCCTTTGTTGCAGACATCAGACTGCCTTAACTCGACTTGCAAACTGGGAAGGTATTAGAAAGGTATGTTATATTTTCTTTGTTCCTAGATATTATTTGGTCCTACAAAGATTATCATGAAGTGCATGATGTCCCGAGGAAATTTCAGTAGTTAATTATCATAGCGGGGCTTTTAGTAAACTTGTATGATGATTTTATCCACAAACGCCAGTATCTATTGATAATTGGAAAGGAAATAGTCCCAGAGCTATCATTTAAGGACAAAAAAAATAGATAAAGGAAAATGCTAGATTAGTTGAGTGTTACGATATATTTTGAATAGCGTTTCACCCGGTCGACTGAAATTAACTGCACAACCAACTTTAATGTGTGAAATCTTATTGGTCTAGTTGCGAGGGTGCCTGTCCTGCGCATACATGCTCACCATGAGCACCTTATTCCAAAAGCACATTTGTGACTACAATGGTAGTCGAATAATCTATATTTTGTTTTGCTATCAATGGCTATCAACATCCAGAAGTATTTAATTGAATATTCGGATCGGTGATCGTAGCAATGTAATGAATGCCTGTTCATGGCAAAATTGGCAATGTTAGGATATCTTCATGTTGTGGTGTATTAATGTACATATTGTATATATTATGTTTTCCACTATTTTAAAACTCGGAAAAACTCGGCCGAGTCGGAGCGAGTCAACTCTACTCAGACAGATTTCGAGTTGAGTTATTTGGCCGAGTCGGAACGAGTTCACACGACTCGGTTGACTTTCGAGTCGAGTCCGAGTTTTTGAACAATGATGTTTTCTATATGTCTGTACAGAGTAATATGGTGTAGAGGCATATACATGCCTAAAGTGTGGTGTAGCCTCATTTTGAAGTGAATCTTTTTACATATATAGCCGGTTTTTCATGCCATGAAGTGACTTTGTTTACATTTCAAACTTTTCTCCTCAAGTGTCATACTCATAGTATTCGAGCCCCTCTTGATTGCGTTTGAAATTTACTGACGGAGATTCAGGTTTTATATGGGCTCCACCTCCTTCACAAACATGATCTGTCGGTATCATTGGTGGGCATCTTTTCGATTTCAATTGACATTCCAGCGACAATGGAAATACCTCATGGTTCTGATCAAACCTCGTAGCTTTAATCACCTCAACGAGACTGTTAGGAGATGACGACTAGGGTTTGGACAGAATGGAATGCTTCTCTATTGAGGGACTGAAGCCCAATATATATGTACATGCATACACACATAACCCGACCCGATTGTACATAGAATCCGACCCGGTATATACATTAACACTTCCCCTCAAACTCACGGTGGATCATTATGAGAGTTTGCTTATAAAATGACGAAATCGAGCAATCATCAGGGGTTTGGTGAGAAAATCAGCAGTCTGTTCTGTCGAGGGAATAAACGGCAAGGAGATGATGTTTGCAAGAAACTGCTGCCGAATATAATGACAGTGACCTCGATGTGTTTGGTCCGCTCATGGAAAACCGGGCTGCTAGCAATCTGAATGGCACTTCGGTTGTCACAGAATAGAGCTATAGCTCCAGAAATCCTGACTCCCAAGTCGAGTAGCAGACGTCGAAGCCAAACAATTTCTGCAGTGGTGGAAGCCATAACCCGGTATTCGACTTCAGTGCTGGAGCATGCAATAGATTCCTGTTTTTTGTTGCGCCAAGAAATGAGGGAATCACCAAGGAACACACAGTAGCCGGTGGTAGATTGACGGGTAGCAACATCTCCAGTCCAATCTGCATCGGAGTAAGCACGCAGAACCAATGGAGAGGTAGAGGGAAATAGCAGCGAACGGGTGACAGTGCTGTGGAGATACCGAATAATCCGAAGGACCGCTGCATAGTGAACTGAGCGAGGAGTCTGAACGAATTGGCTGATAATGCTAACGGCATGGGCAATGTCAGGCCTAGTCATGGTGAGGTAAACAAGCATCCCAACCAGTCGCTGGTAACGAGAAATATCTTAGAGAGGCTTACCATCTGTAGAGAGGAGCTTCAAGTTGAGCTCTATGGGAGTGTCAGCAGTACGAGAGTCAGTGAGAGCAGCCTCGACAAAAATATCGGAGATGTACTTCTGTTGGGAGATCAACAATCCTCGAGCTGACCAGGCAATCTCAAGGCCAAGAAAGTATCGAAGAGGGCTCAGATCTTTCATCTCGAACTAACTCTGGAGGTGACGCTGAAGGGAGGCTATGGTAGCACTGTCATCCCCGGTGATGATCATATCATCCACATACAGAAGCAGCACAGCAATACCCTGACTGAAGGAGTGAGTGAACAGAGCATAGTAAGTGTTTCTCTACAAACGCAGTTGCCAGAACTGCACTGCGGAATCGCTCAAACCATGCCCGAGGTGCTTGTTTGAGCCCATAGATAGCCTGACGCAGACGGCAAACGTGCCCTGGAGGAACAGAAATGTTCGGAGAAGTTATATATACCTCCTCGTAGAGGTCACCGTGAAGGAATGCGTTGGTGACATCCATCTGATGGAGAGGCCACCCTCGAGCAGCTGCCACAGCTAAGAGGGTGCACACAGTAGTCATCCGAGCAACTGGCGCAAATGTCTCCTCGTAGTCAATCCCATATTCCTGGGAGAAGCCACGAGTAACTAGGCGGGCCTTGTGTCGCTCGATGGAACAATCAGATCGTGTCTTTGACCTTGAAGATCTACTTGCAACTGACAGGCACCACGCCGGAGGGATAAAGAACCAGATCCCAAGTCTGGGTCCTCTAAAAAGCCTCAAGCTCTACTGACATGACCTGCTGTCACTCTGGGTCTGCCTCACGGTACGACTGGGGCTCCCAGTGGATGTGGAGAGCAGTAAGAAAAGCCTGATAAGACGGGATAGGAGGCAACAGAGTAGCCAGAAGCGTCAGAGGTAAAAACAGAGTAGTCAAACCTATCGGGAGAGTAGTCATATCTGTCAGGAGGGTGATGTTTGCGCGCAGGGTGGCTCCGAACAGGATCAGGATCCACGACCGGAGAGGTAGGAACAGTTGCAGGCGAATGAGTACCAGTGGAGACAGTCTCGGTGGGAGGAATTATGGAGCGACGAACGTAGACAAGCGTGGTGGCGGAGGAGACGGGGGAGGGGGGGTGACGGTATAGATGGCGAGGGAGGTCGTGGAGACTGGGGAGGTGGAGGTGAGGCTCAACCGGGAAGGGTACAGCCATGGGCGTGGGAGCAGAAAACGGAGGTAGTAAGGGGATGGTGAGAGAGGGTGGAGGCGTAGAAGGTGGCACAAGCGGTGAGGAAGATCCCGAGACTCAGTGGAAAAGTACGGGACATCCTTAACAAAGGAGACTGTATGCACGGAAAAAAGATTCGGGTCGTCTTTGTTGTGAACACACAAAGATTACAAACACCGGGACCCGGGGACTCGGGGGTGGTGAGCCGGGTGTGGCGAAGATTTGATCAGGCGATTGTGGGAGAGATCCTCTGGAGGGTCCCTTTGATCCGCGTCTCCACGTAATTCGTGCGAGAGCTCAGAAGGGGTTGCCCAGGACAGATCTTTACAGGGTGAGGGTTTCTTGAGAGGCTAGGGAGCCTTCGCCGTTGCTTGTTCCTTTCGGGCTTCGCGCTTTCTCGGCTAGGGAGTTTTTGGCTTCGTTCCTCGGTGTTCGTGTCTTCCTCGGCTCTGGCTAGATCTCGGCGTCCTTGATCGTTGGTTCGCGACGTCGATCGTGCTTCTGGCATTGGCTTTGGCGTGGCTCTGGCTTTTACTTTGCTTTGGCGCTTGCGCTTGAACGTAGACGGGTAGAGGCTTGCGATGCTTTAGTTCTTCCGGACTTCACATCATATCGGCTAGAACATGTGGTGCTTTGCTCGTGACCGTCGTAGTTGCTTGGCTTTGGCACTTGCTTTGCTTTGGCGCGGGCTTTACCGGTGCTTTGCTTTGGCTCTCTAGCTTTGGCTTTGCTTTGCTTTGACTTGATCTTCTCCTTGAACGATGATGGCGAAGTTCTCCGATTCTTCTTTATTCTTCTGGCTTCCTCGATGGTTGTGGCGTTAGCTTGACTTCTCTTCTTCTCCGGGCTTCTTTGGTGTGATCGGAGTTGAAGGGTTTGTTTTGAAGACGACGGGTGTAGCATCGCTTTGGATGTCCTTCTCCAAGCTTTCTTCTTCGTGAATGGAGCGGACATTGTTGAAACGACGGGGTGATACCGCTTCGATCTTCTTCTCTGGGCTTTTGGGCTTGATCGGAGTCGAAGGCTTGATGAAGATGATGGGGTGATGCCGCTTCAATCTTCTTCTACGGGCTTTTGGGTTTGATCGGAGTCGAAGGCTTGATGAAGACGACGGGTGATGCCGCTTCGATCTTCTTCTCCGGGCTTTTGGGCTTGATCAGAGTCGAAGGCTTGATGATGATGACGGGGTGAGGCCGTTTCGATCTTCTTCTTTGGGCTTTTGGGTTTGATCGGAGTCAAAGGTTTGCTGAAGGCGACGGGGTGATGCCGCTTCGATCTTCTTCTCCGGGCTTTTGGGCTTGATCGGAGTTGAAGGCTTGATGAAGACGACGGGGTGATGCCGCTTCGATCCTCTTCTCCGGCCTTTGCTTCTCGCGTCTTCGGAGTTGAAGGCTTGTTGAAGATGACGGGGTGATGCCGCTTCGATCTTCTTCTCCGGCCTTTGCTTTTGGCATCTTCGGAGTTGAAGGCTTCTTCTTCTCCGAGCTTTCTTCTTCGTGCACGGAGTCGAAGGGTTGATCTTCATGTGCAAGGGTCTTCACGTTGATGAGGACTTTCAATGGACTAAGCTGATCCCCAAGGGGTAGGCTTGCCAGAGCCTCGTGAAGCCTTGGGTCATTGAAGGCGAGTCTCCTCCTTTGCAGAGCTTCCTAGCTTCTGTCTTCGACCCCCTTTTGAGCCTTCCCCCTCCTCCTCTATTTATAGGTGAAGGGGGGTAGGGAGAGATATGGGAAGGTTCATTTAAATCCCTTGAATATCTCTCCCATAACTATCCAAGATTCATTTCCTCATTTATGGGGAAATAAACCTTTATTTATTTTCCTTTTCTGGCGAAGTAGTTATGGCCCAATCATTTTTAAATTTTTATTTGAATCTTGCATATTAAATCGATGGCGACCCGGCTTCGTTTCTTGTCCGTCGGATCGACGTAGATCCACGTTTGTGTAGACGTCTACGCAACCTCCCCCTGCGCATGACGGTTTTACTTTCCTTTTTCTTCCTTTGCTTTTCTTTCATTTTATTTTTTTTCTTTCATTTTCTTTTCTTTTCCTTTTGCTTGGCCGGCCGCACGCTTCCCCGAGGGAAGAAGGTGTGGTTTACAAAGGGGGTCGAGTGGGCCCCACTTGCGGATGGGCCCACCTGGCCCCTCTTCGGATTGGGTCGGATCTAGTGGGCCCTGCTTGCATGATGCGGGCCCACCTAGGTCTCGTTGTGTCGGGTTGCCCCCCCCGGGTTTGCGCATACAGGCCAGGCTCGGGTGCGATCAAATTTTCTATCTACAAATGCCCCCTCAAGGACGAGTGCGCCTGCTGGAAACGCATAGTACTTGTGTGCGTAGGAATTGCACAGCGCTTGTCATTGATTCTTTTTTTGGACGGGGTTGAGGTTTATTTAAAGACCCCTACCCCTCTGCTCCTTTTATTCGTCGGCGGCTTTCGCGGAAGATCGACGCTTGGATATCATCAGCGAAGGGGCTGCCTAAGGTTGCACAGGACTTGCTCCGTCTTCCTAGTTATCGCCTCCTTCGTTGTTGATGGCGGTTCTTGCGGAGGATCGGCGCTTGGAGATCATCAGCTAAGGGGTTGCCTAGGGTTGCACAGGACTTGCTCCGTCTCCTAGTTGTTCCCCAAGAGAACCGGACTGTATATATATATATATATATATATATATATATAGGGGGCGGGGATGCTGGACCTGAGGTGCAGCAAGAACGCTGCACCTCGGCCTTGTTTTACCTACCTAGAAGTTTTGGAATTGGATGAAATTTGGTGAGGGTGTTGTCTAGGGTAAGGTGATCATCCTCACAAATTTTCATCAAATTCCAAAACTTCTAGGGGGGTCAAATGGTCGAAGCAAAATCAGCCGTCCGCAGTCACCGTTAAAATCTACAGATTTTCCTTCGACCATTTGACCCCCCTACAAGTTTTGGAATTTGATGAAAATTTGTGAGGATGATCATCTTACCCTAGACAACACCCTCACCAAATTTCATCCAATTCCAAAACTTCTAGGTAGGTAAAACAAGGCCAAGGTGCAGCGTTGTTGCTACACCTCGGGTGCAGGCTCCCCCCCATATATATATATACTAGTAATGCCCGTGCCTGTCGGCACGCGAAAGAATTCGAGGGCGAGGATAATATTTCGAGTCAAGTCATAATATTTCAAAGGTGGCAAAAAAATATTTCGACAGTGATGACAATATTTCGAGGGTGATAACAATATTTTGAGGGTGATAATGATATTTCGTGAGCGGTAATAATATTTTGAGATTAAAAAAAAGAAGCTAAGTTCATCCATCGCTCACCGTCCCAATCGACCGTTAGTCGGCCGCCATCTTCTTCCACCGAACCATCACCATCATGGGTCAACGTTGTTTGCCATCACCGCCCTTCGCCCCCTTGTCACGATCGCAGTCTTCCGTGGCATCTTGACCCAACCAGTGAATCACACTCAATCTCGACCATCAATTAAACAAACTGTGATTTATTATTTATCGTATGATTTATAGAGACATGTAGATCCAAATCGAATAGTATATGCATTGTTCTATTCAATAAAAATTTATCACAGACAACCGATTCATATGGGACCTATCCTTGAATCCCAATGTCCCTCCAATGTAGCTACTTCTAAAACTCATTGGCACAAAAGCCAAATTTAGTACTCGAAACGAAGGGATGGTGCTGCTCATGGGTGTGTTCCATATGAATCGGTTGTTTGTTTAAAGCTATTCAGTACATCACCCAATACATAGATCCCACTTGATAATGCTCTATTCAATCAACCTCATAGCCAAAGGTTGGTTGAATAAAAATATTGGTTATGGGTTTGGCAATTAGGTTGGCTGAATAGCATTGCCACCTGATTAATTTGCCGAACTTGCTTTTAGATTGGCTTTAGAGAGCATTTTTGCTACCCAATTGATTTGCTACACTTTCTTACAACCCAATCATGACGCACCACATTGTCCATTTAAAATGACATAATAAAAAAGACACCCTAATCACAATGGACCGTAAGCAGTGCAACAAATATTTTAGCAAAAATAAACAAAAAGAGATGAAAACTTCAGGAAATCATTGAAAAAACATTTATTTACTTAATGATTGGGATGTAAATGGAGCTAATATGGATTGTATATATTTGTATCATATCCCTCTTTATTTTTTTTATGGATACCCCTCATCATGGGGTGGGGTTCTCAGTAGCAGTTGCTGCCTTCGTGTGGGTCGATCACAGCTTGCTCGTTGGCGGAGGCAATCCAAAAAGTAGGGCAATTCCTAGAAGCTAATGAAAAAGATTTCAGGGATTCGAAACTTGGGAATTACCAACAATAAGTTTACACGCATGGATTCGAAGCAGGGTTGATATTAAAACTGCAATGAAAAAGAACTCAAGATCCCAAACAAATGCATGCATGAGCTAACTCAAGATTGATGGAATCCATTATAGATGAATACTATACAAAATGTCCCAAAGACAGCAAACATGGCCGTTCAATAATACAGAGAAGCAAAATACAGGGTCATACTTGATATATATATCCCCTGGACTCATCTTGAAAGAATTATAGAAAAACCCCATGTCTTAGATATAAGGGGAAGGTAGACCGCATTTCATGAAATACTTACACTTAAATTTAATTAAACCTAACATAGATCAAAAAGATGTATGATAGACCACATAGCATGAAACTTCTCTATGGATTCACATATGAATTTATCATGCATGAGCACACGGACGTGTGTGTGTGTGCGCGCGTGAGAAAGAGAGAGAGAGAGAGAGAGAGAGAGAGAGAGAGAGAGAGAGAGAGAGAGAGAGAGAGAGAGAGAGTTACCGGCATGGCAGCAGCCAAGGCGACGACGAGCTCTGGGCTTGCATACCCAGCAGTCGGGGCACTGGCGTTCTCGATGCAAGGTAGAAAAAAAATAGCAATAAATGATGCACATATTTCATGTGTTGAAAATCAAGTCATAGTCATTAGTCAAGTGTATCATCATATTGTGCCTCATGATTTAACATATATTTCATAATGGTCATGCGTTTACACCTCTAACACCCTATTTAATCTCGATGAATAACAATATCAATTCTGTGAAGAGAGTTGTCAAAAAATTGACAGAGAAGTATAGAAATCTATGAAGTGAAAGTTGGAAGACCCTGAAATAATCGAAGATATGTTCACATTTTTCTTCAAAAAGACAATGCATCACTGTCAACAAATTATCAGAAACATGCTTACTCTGCTATCACCATTAATTTGGTGGAAAGACAGGGTCTCACAACTCACCAGTCGAAGAAAGGTTGCCCCGCCTTGCTTTTGGCGCCATTCTTCATAATAGAAGTGCAGGTTATGCCCATAACGATGCCTTGGATCAATCTATAAACATCCAAACAGAATTTCTTTGCACTTGGAATGAAAACAGAGTCGCATCTCAGGGAATCTGGATAAATTTCAAAAGAGCATGAATTCAAAATTCATCAAAAAATTGGTGGAAATTCATCGAAAATAAAACTAAGGAGTAGTCAATCAAGGGTTTGGGTTAAGAAAATCATCAAGGGTAAGAAAAATCTCATAAATTATTAGGATCCACAAAACTATCTGTTATTTGTGAAAACAAAAAATCACAGAAAGAGAAGTGGGGAAAGAAGAAGATCACAGAAGTAGAAAGGAAATAAAAAAGAAACAAAAATCAGAAACAACAAAAGAAAAAAAAAAACAGAACGATAAATAAAGAAAACAGGGAAAAAAAGGAAAGCAATGAATCAGATAAAAGGTAAACCCCAACAAATCAGATCCATCGTTTTAGATCCAAAATGAAACCTTGTGATCGAAAACATTAGATTTTGATCTAAAATCAAAAGACAATGCAAAATCATCTTAATTAGTGCAATATGGCTGATGAGAGAGAGAGAGGAAGAGAAAGAGAGAGAGAGATTAGGGATCAAGGAAATGGGGGAGGAAGGATCTGGATCTGCAAAATCATCAGCTCCATCTCCCCCGACCCAGCCGGTAACAGCAGATCCCAGCCCGGCGACCAGATCCGCGGCCCGGCGACCAGATCTGCGGCCCTCCGACCACCGAGTTGCTGCCGGCGACCACCGATCCGCAGATCCGCGGCCCGGCGACCACCGAGTTGCTGCCGGCGACCACCGAGTTGCTGCCGGCGACCACCGAGTCCCAGCCCGGCGACCAGATCCGCGGGAGTGGTGATGAGAAAGAGAGAGAGAGAGAGAGAGAGAGAGAGAGAGAGATGGGGCTGGGGGTAGAGAACGGGGTGGGGATTGGAATAGAGGGAGAGAGAGGAGAGTAATGAGAGCACAGTTGTCGGTATTGGAATAGAGGGAGAGAGAGGAGAGTAATGAGAGCACAGTTGTCGGTATTGCTCACCTTCCGTTTTTAACCCGGACGGGTATTGATCGCCTTCCATTTTTTGAAGGCTGGTCGGATCAATCATAGTCGTTAATTTCTCTTTTCTAAGTGAATGACACTCACCGTAACAGTAATGAACGGCTGTGTTTATCTCTTACGGTTTGTCTCTGGAGTCAATTAAATGTTTATCCCCCCCACAAAACCCTGAAATATTATATAGATATATATATACTATAATGCGGCATGCGGTAAGTGCGGCACCTCACTGCAGCCGTCTGATGCACCGCTGCGTGCGTGCATCGCATGCACGCAATGGTGCATCAGACGACTGCGGTGCGGTGCCGCACGTACCGCATGCCCATATATATATATATATATATATATATATATATATATATATATATATATATATATATATATATATATATATATATATATATATAGGCCGGTTACGTTGAGCTGTGAGCTACGGTAGGAGAAAATGGGCTGCGGGTATTTTGAACCCCCTAAAAGTTTTGGAATTTGATGAGGGTGTTTTCTAGGGTATGATGATCATCCTCACCAATTTTTATCAAATTCCAAAACTTCTAGGGAGGTCAAATAGTCGAAGCAAAATCTGCAGATTTTAACGGTGACTGCGGACAGCAGATTTTGCTTCGACCATTTGACCCCCCTCGAAGTTTTGGAATTTGATGAAAATTGGTGAGGATGATCATCTTACCCTAGACAACACCCTCACCAAATTTCAAAACTCCTAGAGGGGTCAAAATACCCGCAGCTCACTTTCTAAATCGGCAGCTCATAACTCACTGTAACATTCCTATACATATATATATATATATACATACATTGTTTTCATCACGAAAAGGTCGAAATCAATTGTCATCACTCGTCCAAGTAATTTTCTAAAAATTCTCTTGAAATTTCGTCGAAATGGCCACTGAAACCAACTTGTAAATTTCAAAACCATCCGGTTTCGGTGGGTCCCCTAGATTTTGGCCAAAATTTCGCCAAATTCACTCGAAATACCGAAACCCAGTCGTAATGGCTAATCCCTTTTGGTTTCAACCCTGAATTTTGTTTCAGTCTCAGTTGAAACCAAAATATTTTGCCGAAATTTTGCAATTTTGATCAAAATTTGAAACCATGGTTATGACAACATGAATATACGACTAGAAAGGAGCCCAATACCAAGATAATAGAATGGACTTAGTGTAAATTTCAGCAAAAAATCATTTCCATGTTAATGAAGATATCACATAAAAACCTTTCAAAAAAACAAAAGATATCACCTAAACAATTGCACAATAATAGTGGAGAAAAATGGCCAGGAGTCTAAAATCTAACAAATTGGGGTGTGTAATGCCTAAGAAAAAAAAGTATCTTTGGATACACCATTAGGCAAGAAATAGGCAAAATTTGGCAAAGGGGGGAAATGATAAAATAGGTCCAAAAGCAATAATTAAACTCCCTAAACTCCTAAGGTTGTTGGTTTGAGGGGATTACCAATGCTATGGGCATACATTAAGCATCTATGGATGAATGCAGGAAGTGATGCTCGGTACATCGAGGGTCATACATGTTAGTCAATGCAAGGGGCTTTCTAGGTGCACGGAGGATGCTTGTGGCTCATGAGGTGGAAGGCGGGCGAGATAAATGTGTCATCTAGGGCACAAGACAGGGCTCGGCAAGCCAAAGGACGAGGTTTAGAAACAAGAAGCGTGATCGGTTCATAAGTGCACTCATGATGAGAGGCACATAGATGCGTGAAATACTGTGGACATGAGCAATAGTGGGATGTGAATAACCAAACGATGGATACTGACTTGCAAGTGCATATTATTGTGCTCATGGTGCGCATGATGCATAGTGTGCACTGCACGCGACATCTGATTCTCGCTTAAAAGAATCATATCCTCGGTGTTGGATGCCATTTCAGAACTCAGAGAGTGAGGTGGAAGAGGATGGTCGACATATATTGTCGGTTGCGCTACAAGCGAAGAATGACTTAGGAGCTGGTTGGAGAAGACTCACATTCAGTTACGGGCATAGGTTGAACCATGTTTAGAACCAAAAACGCCCGCCCAAGACTCAAACCCAACCATCCAACTGTGACAAAATTTACTTATAATATTTGACCCATGAAAGGTTGAACCATGTAGTGAACCACAATTCAGACCAAGGGAATAGATCCATACTTGCAAACCAAACGAGCCGGCCAAAGACACCAATTAAACTAGGAAACCAAACCTTCCTTAAATTAATTTGGTTAGCCAATTGGATCAAATATTTATGATACGATTAACTTGTAAACACTAGACCCATGACTCTGATACCATTTCACTTACAGGAGGAATGTTTGAAATATGTACCCCCAAATCTCGTTAGAATGTGGGGCCAAATCTTTCCAATTACAGACCCTACAATATGTTCACCAACACACCAATACATTAACAAATCATTAAGAGTTAATATAAAGTCAAGTTACACTTGGGAGAGAGCGTCAAGAGGGTTTCGTTCTGGTCGAATGCTATAGTAAGGTTACTGTTTTTAATAGATGTCATCCTGGAAGCTTTCTTAGCCAAATAACTCACTGATGTACATGCTGAATTTATCAAGTTGTTAAGATAAAATATTCGCAATACAGTGCATGTATTTTTTGAGAAGTGGAGAAAGAGATGGTATGTGAAAAATTAGTCATAGCACTGGTATACCTATCATGGTAAATATGAGGTAAATCTTATATCATAAGTTTGAGAACGAAACATGTTGTTAGATACCCTCACACCTTAAAAACCGGGTTGCAAGAGGAGGTCCACAGAGGGTATATTAAGCGGTTGATGGGTGCCTCCCTCACCGATGTGGAACTATCCGTTAACACTCCCCCTCACGCAGAGCATGCGTGGCAATGATCCTCCCACACGGAGCACTCGTGGCAAGACACGATCGGTGGGGAGCAGGAGCAGGAGACGGGCCAACTCTGATACCATATTAGGAGATGACGGCTAGGGTTTGGAGAGAATGGAATGCGTCTCTATTGAGGGACTGAAGCCCAATATATATGTACATGCATACACACATGTAAAGCCGAATATATTTGTACTATCCGTTAACACATGTAAAGCTGTTTTAAATATTTCGAAGAATTTCTGATCAGGTATCTTGGTAATCGTTCTCTGGTTCGCCTTGACGGCTTGAACACATTCATACTAACTTGTTCCTTTTCGTGAGAGATATATAAATGGTTAAAGAATTGGAATTGCTGACCTGACCTACAGGCTTTGAAGTCCAGAATGTGCGAGCTAAGAACTAGTTACTAACTCTTTTCCTTTCAGGCTATTTGTTTCCTTTTAACATTTATGCCTATTTGTCTCAAATATGAATGAAGTAATTACGCATTTTAAAAGGATTCTGTCACTGAGAATGAGAATAAAAACTGTCTATTTGCTTTAGCATACTAGGCAATGTTACATATCTGTTCTTTGTTGTGAACATCTTGTTGCTTTTGTAGTCACGCTCGGTTCGGGACTTCGACAACTATGCCACTTGCATTGTAGGAAAGTTTGAGGTGCTATTGTCTGACGTACGTGTGAACTTTTGGATTGTGTTGTGGCAGTTACTAAATAGTGTCTTGTATTTGCTCAGACAGTGGATACGTACTACCGCCGCTGTAGCAGTGTTAGTTATGTGGGGAGTGTATCAGTTCCACTGCTTTGCATCAGTGCTCTGGATGATCCACTCTGCACAAAGGAAGCAATTCCTTGGGATGAGTGCAGGTATAGCGAAGATTACTCCTTTAGTGAAAATTAAGTTTCCTCCTTGGAATATATAGTTTTTTCTGTTGTAATTATTTTATTGGCTATTTATTGGTATAGAGCAAACAAGAACATTGTATTGGCAACTACACCACATGGAGGCCATCTTGCATTTTTCAAAGGGATTACTGCACACAATTTATGGTACTTTTTGATCGACTCCACTTCATTTGGTCACTGTTCTTATTTTTCCTTTACAAAGAAGTTGGGGCTTTGTACTTGTTTGTGAATATAGTTAGCAACATTATCCAAAACATAATGCTTCGGGGAAATAGATCAAATACTTTTATACCTATACTAAACTTCTGAGACTTAAAAGAGGAGCATAGGATACGCTGTAGAATTTAATATTTTATTATAACATCAGCAATCTGTTGGTTCTATTTTCGATTGAATATTGACTTGAAACTTAATTTTTTAAAAAAAATTGTTTTATTGGAAGAATAAAACCACAAATAGGGATGTTGTATCTTACAACAGAATGTGTCTGAAAGACCTGGAAAGGGACTTTTCTTGCAGTCACAAGGATTTTTATATATCATTTTCACACACCAAGTACCATAATCACAAGTTTGTCTTCATGGTTAATTTGAAGAGTCGGAAACTCGTAATGTGTCTGAAAGACCTGGAAAGCTAAGAAACGAAAGTAAAACATAACGTGACTAAATATGTCGATAAAAAATTATTAACATTTCCGAAGTAAATTAACGATAACCGTTAGCATTCTCTTCCCTAGAAATTTCCAACAGCTATATGGTAAATTTGAATAAAATATTACTTTAATGATCAAAAGAGATGTTGCCGGCATCACTCAAATAGTCAAATTTTTCTTCCCAGGAAGGATTTTGCAGTAATCAAATAACAAAACATAAAATACAAGGATATATCCTTTATCAAGCATAGTTATATAAGGAATTCACAATTATTTGAAGACAAAGATCTAGAGAGACAAAACAGAGAGATCATTACCTCTCTTCTTGTTGAGTAAGTAGGAATCACCACCAACAAGCTCTGATTATAACACTATTGATGAATTTTATGGGAACCATCACCAATAATAATTCTCAAATAGAAAAGAAATTGTGTTCAATATTCAAATGTATAATAATAATTTTGCTAAGTACAATGGTTTGATCCTTTATCTCCAGTAAACCCGTATAAACTCTATTACGACCAAACCATTACAAGTATCAATTCGAATCTACTCACTCAACTCTAGACCCAAACTAAAACAAACCAACCAATTAAAGCAAGGGAACTAGAAGTCAAGTTTTAGTGGAGTTCACAGCCTTTGGAAACAAGAGCTTCTCCTAGTTCAGTTAAACAACCACGAGAACGTTTGAAATCATGGGTCTTCTCAAGCTAGTGCAAATGTGTTGACAGCATTGTCAATTTTTTTGTGAACTTGCCTTGAATGACGACATCTTGGTTTGTCGGTTGTGTCTTCGTCCAAACTGTTTTTGTTTTGATTCTAGCTGCATTAGAAAATAGATTTGGAGCTCTTTAGGGCGTAAAGCACGAGTAAGAATAGTCAATTGGAGGTTGTTAGGTACCTTTATTAGCTGTTTTTTTTGTTTTTATGAGTCAATTGGATTTTAATTTTTTCCTAGCAAGTAAGGACCTATTTTTGGTTTTGGCTAAAAGAGGGACTTACTTGTAAAAGTTAACTTTGTCCTTTTTGTAAAAATCCAGTCCAACAACAGAAAGTTCAGTTGTCAATGTACCAAAAGAGTAACAATTTGCACAAATTGTTACTCAACAAAAATGTTACTTAATCTGTACAGATTGTTAGTCTTTTGCTACAGTGATTTCACTGTAGCAAAAAAAAAAAAAAAATCTTTTTCGAGAGGATTTCACAAAAAAAATTAGCTACAGTGATTACATTGTAGCAAAAGATTAACAATTTTCAAAGATTGTTACCCTTTTGTTACAATGCTTTATGCTTATGTCAAGATCGGATCGAGCCCACATGTACAGCCGCACAGAGGGGTCATGATCAGACCGATGCTCATATGTATAGCTGCACGCAGGGGTAAATTGGATATTTACTAATCGGGAAGACATATCACCAATAACCGATGTTGACTGACTTTATCTCTAAATACCATCTGTTAGAAGGACCTTCACCAATAATTCGGGAAAAGAATAAGCCAAAAAACCATAAAAAAATAATGAAAAATGGCTTAGAAAATCATCTTAAATCATGGACGATAGAGAAACCTATACTCACTGTTCTAAAAGGCGGCCCGGGCAGCCGCCTAGGTGTTTTAGGGGGTTGGTCGCTCTGCTTCTGCATTAAGCGACACTGCAGGCGGGTTGAACAAAGGCGGGAGCCTAGGCGATCCGACCCGCCTAGGCGGGTAAAAGGTGGGAGCCTAGGTGGGTCTCACTCGCCATCACCTTATCTTCTAATCAAGGGAATTTCTAAGATTAATAGTGTATACAAGAAACAATATGATACTTTAAGATAGAGAAACTATATTATAGTCAAATTTTTAGAAGTTCATACATATCAATGCTAGGCGGAGTTACATCATTCTCCATGATGGATATTTATCATTACATTTTAATTGTGGTTAGGGCTGGCAATGGGTCGGATTCGGGTCGGACCCTACCCCAATCCATATTTATACCCATTTGGGTATGGCATGGTCCATACCCGATCCATACCCACTCGGGTATAAGAGGGTACATATCGGATCCATACCCATTTGGGTTTTGGCTCGGGTTTCAGTAATGAATTGGGTTGAAATTTTCTCTGTTCTCCACCAAATATAATTGCTTCAGGAAAAAAAAATTTCAATGTATTGTGATGAAATGTTTAAGAAGTTCTTACGATTTCTTACTATATTTGTTCTTTTATGGTATGAGTTTGGATAGAATTTGGATAACAATATATGATTGGTTGGAATTTGGGTACATCACAATAAAGTTGGAGTACAACTGTATTATCTAGTATGCTCAAGTTAGAGGGATAATTGATTTGATCCGACTTGGGCCTAAGCCCGTTGGCCCACCCGAAGGCCTATCCTAACCTGCCATGGATGGATAAGGCATGATATCTCTTATGATATCGTTTAGAATATTTTTTTATTTGAGATCTTTATTTTAGGCAAGTTGTTAGGATACTTATTGGCTTTTAAATTTGTTGCCATTTTTATCTTTTCTTTTAACCTATTTAAAGGCCCCCATTGTAACCATTGAAGACAGATTATTATGAATGAAAATTGATGGCGGATGCCTTTGTTGGCTCATGGATTTGAGTTCCCACCTTGTACCTTGATGGATTTCAGGCCCCCTCTCATCTAAGCTTCTAGTCTTTTCTTCTCTGTCACGGTTCTTACCCCCTCCGCCACTTCCTCTCGGTGATTCCGTATCACTAGTTATCCCGTTACAAGAAAAATACAAAAAGAGATAGCATCGTCTTCAACAACCGCTCTTGGACGATGCGCGCCTGCATCAAGTTGGTATCAGAGCTTCGGCTTCGTGGCGTTTTCGCACCACGAACGATCTTCACTTCGATCGTCGTCGTCCATCGACATCGTCGCCGTTCCATCGTCACCATCCTCGCCGATTCGTCGTCATCGTCTTCTGGTACGTCGCCCTACAATCCCAACAAAAAAAAAAGAAAAGAAGAGAGATCAGATCTTGAGAAAAAAAAAAGAGAAGAGAGAGAGCATACCTCCTTCAACCCAAACCCCTCCTTTGCCGCCCGCCCGTCCACCGCAAGCCGGGCCTTCCTCTCGCTCCACCCGCCAAACCGCCACCTCTTTCCGTGCTCCCGTGCACCCCGCAGCCAAAAAAAAAAAAACAGATCTGCCGCAGATCTGTGAAGACAAAAAAAAAGGAAAGAAAGAAAAGAAAAGGAAAGAAGAAGAAAAGGAAGAAGGAAAGGAAGAAAAAGGAAAAGAAAGAATAGAAGGAAAGAAGAAAAGGGAAGAAAAGAAGGAAAGAAAGAAAAAAAGAAAAAAGAAAAAAGAAAAAGAGAGAGAACCGTACCTGCTGTGCAGCCGCTGCTGTGCTGCTTGCTGCCCACTGCTGCCGCCCTTTTCCTCTGCCCTATTTGCAAGCAAGAGCCCAAACAAACCCTAAGATATAGCCCCCTTTAATCCCTTCCTTTACCTCTCATCCACACCCTTTGATATCCATCCAAAGGCCACTAAACACAATCAATTCCCACTGTTTTTTTTAAAAGACCAATTCAGCCTCCAACTTAAATTCCAGATCCGACTTTCATTTTCGGATCCAACCCGTTTACAAAAACAGACCCGATAAGACCCTACAACTTCAAAACGCCATATCTTTCTCATTTTTCATCCGATTTGGACGTTCTTGGTACCGAATCGAAGCCCTTTCCGAGCTCTACGCATCTATATCATCCATAGAAATTTTCAGTGAACCAGTAATTACAGATTTCCAGATTTACCCCTGGACCACATTTCCACCATTGTGACATGGATGCCAAGATGCAAGGGTTGATTCGTTGTCATCAAGGGAACAACTCCGTCTGTGAGTATACTTCAGCGTTTTATTGGCGCATGATCCGCTATGGTTTTTCAGAGAAAGATTTCTTGGTAGTGGTACTGTACGTTAGAGGACTCCGCTCCGACATAAAGGCCAAGTTTTCATCTAGATCTTGGAGCGATCTGGACGAAGCTTATGAGATAGCTTGCGAGATCGAACGGGAGCTATATCAAATAGCCTCACCTCTAGCGGCCTCCACAGATGAGTCTCCACCTCCAGTAGAGCCTCCACCACCTACAGAGCTTCCTCCAGTTGTATCTTTGGTGGATCCATCACCTCCAGTATCACCACCAGCAGACGAGCTTCCCCTTCCAGAGGATCTTCTGTCGCCCGCCATGCTACCACCTACTGCAGATTGTTTCGAGGAGGTCTCTCTAGCCGAGCTTCAGCTAGGGCTGGGACTTGGTCCGGATGAACCCGAGCAACCCGACCAAATTTTGAATTTGGACAATCACGGGCAACAATATTTGAGAATTTGGACGGACATGGACAAATTTTTTTTGCCCGAATTTGAATTTGGGCGAACATGGTCACCCATATGACCAACCCGAGCAACCCGAAGAACCCGAGGAATATATATATATATAAAAAGAAGGGATTAAGAGGAATGCACATGTTCTCTATAATCAAGTTAAACTTGTAATATTCTTTATTGCACGGTTGGCACCAAAAAATTTTTTGCTCAAGTAAGAGGAAGCTCCATATTGATTGGTGTAAATTTTAGATCGGAAGTATCTCTACTTTCTAGTAAATGGTCCGAACGAATCCGAGCAACCCGAGGAACCCGATGAACTTCCATGGTCCAAACATGGGCAAACCCTCTACAAGTTCTCCGGTCAACTTAGGCAATTTGGGCAAATGCAATGTAACTTGGTCCAAACACGGTCAGACCTCCAAACCCGACCAACCCGACCATGTCCACCCCTAGCTTCAGCAGATTGATTTTCTTGGGCTAGATAGACTATTGGTGCCTACAGTGTTTGTCCAACTTTACCTCCGTTCAGGCGAGCCAATGTTCGAGCTACCGCAATGGTCTGATATTCCTATCCGACTCTGTCGTCTACCCCAGCACCACTTTGACGTATGTTTTCCGATCGACGGCAGTGATACCTTCTCATGGGACCCCGGTGATAACTTCGGTGTAGTGAGACATCATTTGTTGGGCCTCCACCATCAGCTCCTGACGACAGATACCACATCGGCGAAAACCTCGATGATGATTGCGCTTTACCGTATGAACTCGAGGGCGAGTTCTTCGCAGCGGAAGCGAATGATGTGATCCGACTTGGGCCCAAGCCCGTTGGCCCACCCGAAGGCCTATCCTAACCTGCCATGGATGGATAAGGCAGGATATCTCTTATGATATCTTTTAGAATCGTTTTTTATTTCAGATAATTATTTTAGGCAAGTTGTTAGGATACTTATTGGCTTTTAAATTTGTTGCCATTTTTATCTTTTCTTTTAGCCTATTTAAAGGCCCCCATTATAACCATTGAAGACAGATTATTATGAATGAAAATTGATGGCGGATGCCTTCGTTGACTCATGGATTTGAGCCCCCACCTTGTACCCTGATGGATTTCAGGCCCCCTCTCATCTAAGCTTCTAGTTTTTTCTTCTCTGTCACGGTTCTTACCCCCTCCGCCACTTCCTCTCGGTGATTCCGTATCACTAGTTATCCCGTCACAAGAAAAATACAAAAAGAGATAGCATCGTCTTCAACAACCGCTCTTGGACGACGCGCGCCTGCATCAATAATCGGGTACAGGTATTGAGGTAACCATACTGAAATACCCCTACCCACCCAATCCCCTCCTCCCTTTTCATAAAACTTTTATATTCAGATCGGTTGTTTTGATGTTTGCATATGTCAAACTTTCTATTATTGTTATTTTATATTGAATTATGAATTTATATATATATATATATATATATACATATAGAATCTATTTAATATATTTTATATAGGTGGGCGCCCGTCTAGTCGTCCGCCTTCCGCCTTGAAACCACTTAACTGCCCGCCATCCGCCTTTCGTTTTTTAAAACATTGCCTATACTTTTGGAAATAAATATAGATTTTTTTTTTAAAAATGAATTGTGGTAATTTAGGAGTTCAGTTTTCTTCAATTTTAGCTCCCAATTTTTTACTTTTGAGTCCAAGATGGTATGCAGAACCTCTTACTTGAGTGGCTATATAATGATATGGCCTCCATCCATTGTTAGTTAAATATCTATGGTTGAAATGCATATTTTAGCTTTTGTTCTATTTCTTTTAAAAGAGTGATGTTTGGTCGTCTAAATCTCTTTCCCTCTATTTTCTTTTGTTGTTGGTTTATTGCTTGATCCATTTCACTGGATATCCAACATAAATAGGTATTAAAGGCTTAACACATACCAATCCCTTCTTCAATTGGCATCAGAGGATTACCAGAATCCTATGTTAGTCACTCATGATTGGCAAGAAAGTAAAGAGAGAAAATGGTGAATTGACCAAAGAGTTGATTTACAGAAAATTCAGTAAAATATCAAATGGATGGATTACAATGAGAGGTTCCTTGTACAATGCTTCTTTGTTTTACTAGCAAAAGAAGTCAAAATTTATCAAAACCGTAATAAAATGGATTTAAATTCTAATTTGATTCTTCTCCTTCATTTTCTTCTTATTTTCCCTATTTCCTTCTCTCCTGACGTAGCATCTTTGGGCTTCAATTTGGGTTTTCATGGGTTTTTCCTAATAAGCCCAATAGGGTTTCTCTTTGTGAGTTTCGCTTCCCCCTTCTCTTTGCATGTGGTACCCGCACCCTTCTCCTCTAATCCATGCAGCACACCACCTCTCCCCTTCTCTTTTAAGCGGAAATCATCCCCCTCCTCTCTCTCTCTCTCCTTATTTCTTTCCTTTAACCATCAATCCCACCATCCGCTCTCTCTCATTGATGGTCCCCACCACCCATTACAAAACCCTAAATTATAAAAGAACTAGAGAGGGGAGATCAGATTTTGATGAGATTTCTTCCTATTTGTGAGAGCTTTGGGGTGAGACTCGAGTTCCCAACCCTCGTTGTTTCCTCGACTTCGCCTCAAATAGGCCTTGGATTTGTTTTTCCTACGGATTCGGTTTTTTTCGACGTTTGGCATTGCACCATGAGCGAGATTGCCGACGCATCCTTGCATTGACCCACAGTGGGAAACCCCAAACAATATCTATCATTTTCTTTATCTTGTTCTTTGCATCTACAATCTTTTTTCGTTATTTCATCCCTTTCGCCTTGTTAAGATGTATTCCTATATCTATATAACATGGCACGTCGGTTTTGTGCTGACTAGACAAAATGGATGCTAACTAGGACAAGCTGACTGGACAAAAATGGACCGAATAGATCTAACCATTCGTTCAAAAATCAACACACGATTTCTATTTCCCTGTCAACCAACTCCCTCCCCTTGATTTAAACTGTACTAAATCCCTAAAATCCCAACCCATTTAAACTGCACTAAACCTGACCTTTCATCCCGTGATCTTTGTTCGCAAACCATCAGGTCGATCTCGAGGAATTTATTCGAATAGAGACAGCTGTGATTGATCGATTATAGAGGGAGGGGGAGTTGGGCGCGCTTCGTGCCAATCGGCATAGGCAAGGAAATGAGTGTCCCTATGAATGCCGGTGTTGTTGAAAGTGTTTTGTTGCCGAAGGTGTTCAGATGTGTTATCGTCGAAGGCGGCCTGCTGCAATGCCGACAGGCACGGGCATGCACTAGTATTCATACACTGTGTATAGAGGACTCGCATGTATTGCCCTTATATATTAGCCTATTGGCCTAATGAGAGATTCATTCCTTTCTCTCCCCAAACCCTAGCCATCTCTCTTTTTTTTTCTCTAGGGTTTGTCACATTGTATCATAGCAAGGTTGATCGTCGACGTCGTCAAACGGCTCCCTTGTCTCCGTCGATCTGTGGATCATCAGCAACCCTCGCTACCTACAGCCCCTGTGATGCGGGAGCAGATTCGACGAGCACACGTTTCGAGACTTGCACGCATCTCGAAACTTGAATAGGAATAAATAATCATTTTCGGATTAATAATCCATGAAATTAGTATTTTCGGAATAAAATATTAATTTCGGAATAAAATAAATATTTCATTCCGAAAATATTATTTTAATCCGAAAATAGCATATTTCTGATTTATTAGTTATGGTTATTTTAAAACCTGATTTTTAGGTAAGATTTGAATAGATTCAAATCTTTTATATTAGGAAGTTAATTAGCTAAGATTTGGTAATTTAAATTATGATGGGAAGTTGAGATTTGGAAGATTGTGAGCCCAAATTATAAGGGACTGCATTTATCTCTATTTTGGTTATTTAAGGAGACCTAATCTCCTCTTGTAAGGCACTGAATGATTGAATGAAAAAAAAATTGTGTGCGTTTGCCACGAGTTCCCCTGTGAGAGGAGAGCGAGCGAGAGGCTCAATGCCGATGTGAGATCGGATTTGGCGAGAGGCCAAGGGTGTGAGGCCCCCCCTTTTATCTTCTTCTTTCTTCCTATCTCTTGCGACGACGATCGACGGCTGTCCTGCATCACCCTGCCTCGCAATCCTATCGGATCTGTGCCTCGCGCGTCTCCTACAGTCCTCTGCCTCGTGCGTCCCCTGCCTCCTCGCATAGCCAGCCCTTCGATCAGATCCCCAGCTCGTGCGTTCGCACAGCCCGTACAGCCCCGCACGTCCTTGCGCATTCCTGCGCGCCCCGCGCGTCCCCGAGCCCCACGTATCCCCTGCCTTGCGTGTTCCCGCGTGTCCCCTGCCTCGTGCAACCCCCCACGCGTCCTCTGCTCCACACAGCCTGCACGTCCCCTCGCGCACGCACCGCTCAGCCCCTGTGCCTCGCTCCCTCATGCCCCTACCTCGCGCCCACATCTCTCAGCCCCGTACGCCCCCCCTGTGCCTCGCTCCCTCAGATCCCTGCCCGCACCTCTCTGTCCCGCGCGATCCTTGTGTCTCTCTCGTCTCCGATCTGCTCAGATCTGTAGCTCTTCATCCCCTGCTGTTGAGCATCGTCATCCCGAGACGCCCTCCTATCATTATCCATGTCCTCATCCTCTTCGATGACGACTCCGCCGACTCCTCTGACAGTGACTACCTTAGAGATTCCATAGACTTTTCTTCCTCTCACAACGGATTTCCTTCTCCACAAGACTTTTGATTAGCCAGCATGGTCCACCACAGTGGAATCTGCTCTTGAGGATCGCAATCTTCAAGGACATCTTGATGGCTATACAACACATTTTGCTTATGATGCAGAATATGGTCCCTAGTGGTTTCGTGATCAGCACATCAAGGCCTACCTTGTTGCAATCTTCAACCACGTATTCCTCGCGTCGCTCGAGAATCGGCCCGGTGGGAGGCCTTCCTTGCAATCCAAATGGAGATCTAAGAGCCTCCTTGGATGATGATCGATCTTCTCGATCAATCCTTCCATGCGCACCCGAGAGAGAACAAGAGATAGGAGATGAAGAGAGGCGGCTAGGGTTTTCACCGTTTGTGCATTGTGTGGCCGGCTCCCTTTCTCTCCTTTTATAATACTCAACCAGATAAGGAGAGGGGGCGGTTAGGGCTTTGACCCAGTCACGGTCGGCCCCCTCTCTCTATCTTCTTTGTGTTGGCGGCCAAACAAAGGGGGGCGGTTAGGGTTTTGACTCGGTCAAAGCCAGCCACCTTTCTTTCTCTCCTTGTAATGGTGACACATGTCCGAGGTGCCCTGGGCACCCCCATGGTCAATTAATCCAATGCTCTTTAATTATTAAAGCCCATATATACATAGTTACCAAATCGGGCGTTTTTTTTGAAAAAATCGCGTTAAAACACGTATCGATCCAAAGTCGTAGCACACATGAAAAAAACTTGTTTTTTTTTAAAAAAACGTCCGTACACGTTTTATACGCGTTTAAAAAGAAAAAAACGCATATAAAACACGTATAAAACGCGTCGGGTTTGGTCCGGATTTAAATTGGGTTCGGGTTTTATTTTGTTGCTTAATAAACACATATGCTTTATGTTTTGAACTTTTGATTACTTAATGTTGGAAAATGACATATATACATACTTGGTATAATTTTTATGATTTTTTTTGTTTTTTTCGATGTTTTCTCTTTTTTTCGTTTTTATCATATCTTTTTCGATTTTTTCCCTTGCCGTTTTTCTTCCGTTTTTCAATTTGGTAACTATGCATATATATATATATATAATTAATTATTAATTATTAATAAATATATCTTATATATATTATTAATAATTCCCTTATGATCACATACTATTCTTGAGTCGCTTTGGATCGTAGTTGGGATCACCTAGGGTCTTCTAACGCGGCTCTACCTTAGACTCGAGCATACCGACCAAACTCTTCAGTTATACTCGTGTCCTAAGTTAGTCAACACCAATTCCACTAAATAGTGATGACTGCACTCCGGGTTAGCGAGATAATCTCTAGTCTTACAACTTACGATTATGCCCTCCATCTCTGTGTATCCGTGAACACAGCTAGTTTAACTGTGGTTAACTGTCCAACTAACTTGTGTCACATCTTGAACTCCATGAAGCTTGATCAAAACCTATTTGAACATCCACCTTAGTGGAACATCCACTAACCGGTGATTGATCAGGTTCCGATGATCAAAACTAATGATCAACTCATGGGGATACTTAACCTTTTACGGTGAGTGGATTCCATCTTGAGATCTAGGATTCCCTGTAACCCACATTTAGCTACCCAAGATATCTAGGTGTTGGTCCTGAGGACCTCACTGATTGATAAGTTAAAGTAACTGAGTATAAGCTCAAGGTTCACTAGTCTCTCAAGATTAAGAGCATATCGGCTATGTAAGTTATGAGAACCCTAATGACATGGACAATACAATGTCCCTGACAATATTATGTCATTGGGTTTACTTATGATCCGTCAATGCATCTCATGCACTAGCATATTGACTTGGAATCGACCATTCCAATGGTATGAGATTAACCACCCCCCGATTGGGAGTTAATCATGCTACAGCCTACCTAGTGAGATATCCGGTTTCACTATTGACTGTGACTAATTTAAAGAATCTAGTACATGTGATTCATCTCTCTATATGTGAATCGAACATTCATATAAATGAATCACACCTAGACTGCTTAAGGATTTCCTGCTTTACCATTCATCTTATGAATGCAAACACATTATGTCCATTCTCTATGCACAAAACCATTATCCTATTGTTTGAGGGCATACAATCCCAACAGTTGCGTCGGTGGATCATTCTCTTCGCCGGGACATGGTTGGGCTTGCCTCTGCTGCTACGATTTGGGGACACCTCACTGCTCGCTTTGCTGAGAAAAACGGAGCATGTGAGTATCAACTTCTCACGCAGGCCTAGTCGGCCCAGTAGGGTGAGTTGATCGTTTAACAGTTTTACTGTCAGATGCGATCCTACTGGCGGGATCTTCAGGATCTCGCTCCTGTTCCTGATCTGCCACGTGCCCTAGAGTACCAGCTCTACCGGGAGCGCCTTCAGCTCTACTAACTATTCGCTGCCCTACGACCAGAGTTCAGTGCTTTGGTAGGTCAGCTTCTTCACTGGGACAACCTTTCACGTCTTGATGAGGCTGTTGCTGAGCTGGTCGTTGAGGAGACTCGTCTGCGTACTCTCGCCTCCAGGGCCTTACCTCTTCCACCCAGTCTGTAGGGTGTACTTGCTGCTGCTCCACCATCTGTCTCAGGCCACTAGTTGCTTCTATGCCTTCTCGCGCTGCTACTATCTCCCATGGTAGACTGTTCTGCAGTCACTGTCAGATGCAGGGTCACTTTGTGGACACCTGCTTCTCCCTTCATCCAGTAAAGCGTCTTACTTATAGAGATCGAGGCTGAGGCCGATGTCGTGGTCATAGTCGATCGGCTCCTACTGTTGCTGCTGCTACCTCTTCCGTCTCAGTTGGAGAGCTACAGTCTATTCGTAAGGAACTGGCTCAGCTTCGACTCTCTCAGCAGTCTGCCATTCCTCCTGGACCTTCTAGAGCCTCAGCCTTCTCTGCTTCTTCTGGTAGTCCCGTTGTTTGGATACTGGATTTGGGCGCCTCACACCAAATGACTCCGGATGCCTCTCTGCTCATTTTCTGTCAGTCTGCGACACACCTGCCACCGATCCACACTGCAGATGGTTCTCGTTTAGCCATCTCACAGTCTAGATCCATTATTTCAGCCTCCGCTCTTGCTTGCCACCTCTCCTTACCCTCTGTGCTTCATGCTCCCATACTCCACATGTACCTTATTTATGTTAGTGCTTTGTATGACTGGTTATTCTGTGATATTTACCTCTTTCTCTTGTTCTGTGCTGGATCTACGTACTGGCCGATCGATTGGAGCAGGTCGTAGGGCAGGCGGACTCTACCAGATGGAGTTTCTTCACTCTCAGACTATATCATTATCTGGATATTGTGGAGTTGTTTTTTCTGATGCAGACTTGTGGCACCGGAGACTGGGTCATGTGTCGGAACCGCGACTTAGGAGATTACTCTATTCTGGAGCTCTAGGTCGTGGTCCTTTTTCGTTTTTGTCTACCTGTACCGGCTGCAAGCTCGTAAAAGCTGTTGCCCTTCCCTTTCCATCTAGTACTTCTCAAAGCTCTGTTCCTTTTGATCTTGTTTACTTTGATATCTGGGGACCTTCTCCTCTCCCTTCTATGAATGGGTATTTATATTCTCTTTTGTGAATGATTACAGTCGATACACATGGGTCTACCTTCTTCGGCGTCGCTCGGATGTTCTCCAAGCCTATCAGGACTTCACCTCCTTGATTCACATACAGTTTAGTCGGCGCATCAAGATCTTTCGATCTGATTGTGCCCTTGAGTATCTATCTACTGCTATGCACAGTCTTATTCAGTCCCATGGGACTATTTTTCAGCACTCGTGTTCTCACATCCATGAGCAGAATGGCGTTGCTGAGCGCAAGCATCGCTATATTCGTGCGACTACTCGTGCTCTCCTTTTTTTCGGTTCTGTCCCTCGGTGCTTCTGGGCCGAGGCTTTTCTGACCTCAGTTCAGCTCATTAACATCACTCCTTCGTCGGTACTTCCGGATGTCTTGTCTTCTCATGAGCGTCTTCTTTCGATCACTCATGACTATAGCCCTCTTCGCACGTTTGGGTGCACCTGCTTTGTTCTTCTTCCTCCCCATAAGCGCACGAAGCTATCTGCTCATGTAGCTAAGTGCATCCTTCTTGGGATAAGTACTGAGCACAAGGGTTACCGCTGCTATGACCATGTTGCTCGTCGCCTGCGTATATCTCGACATGTCTCCTTCGTCGAGGATACGTCCTACTACTCACCCGAGACTCAGGATCTCACATTCCTCGAGGTTTCTTCTTCTTTATCCTCGACACCTACGCCTCCCTCGTCGACTTCTCTGGTCCCCCCGGCTCTACCGGCTCCCCCAGTACCACTGACTCCTTTGCCGGTTATTTCCCCAGCTTCCCCAGGGGACTCCTTCGAGGCTTCATCCTCTACGTTCGTGCCTCTCTCTCCTTCCTGGGTTGTCTCTTAATTTTCTCAGGTTCGCCGAACTACCCCTGTCTCTACGTCTACTTCCTCCTTCTCCGAGGATGTCGACACTCTTATTGTTGAGTTAGCTCCTGGTACTTCGCCTATTGTACCTGCTCCATCACCGCTGGTTGTGGATTCGTGCCCGCCCCGCTACCCTCGGCGCGAGCACCACCCACCTACTCGCTTTAGACACGCCACTGGGCCACCTGACCGCTTTGGCTTTGCCTCTGTCTGCAACTACTCGCCTCAGTTTACTGCTTTTCTTTCCACTGTGCACGCAGATCGGGAGTCTCGATCCTACTCTGAGGCAGTTCAGTTTTCTTAGTGGCGTCAGGCCATGAATGAGAAGTTTCAGGCCTTTCAGCAGGCTCAAATCTGGGATGTTGTCCAACTACCCTCTGGCGTTGAGCCTGTCAACTGCAAGTGGATATATAAAGTCAAACACCGACCTGATGGATCCATAGAGCGTCACAAGGCTCGACTGGTGGCCCGAGGCTTTACTCGGGAGTACGGCGTTGACTACAAGGAGACCTTTGCTCCGGTGGCCCAGATGACTACAGTTAGAGCTCTTCTGGCGGTCGCAGTCGTTCGTCGCTGGCCTCTTCTTTAGACGGATGTGAAAAAATGCCTTTCGTCACGGGGATCTGTCTAAGACCGTCTATATGGATCCTCATCCCGGTCTCTGCGTTCCTCCTCAACACGTTTGTCGTATTCGTCAGGCTATTATGGGCTCAAACAGGCACCTCACACCTGGTTTGAGCGGTTTCGCCATGCTGTCCGGGAGCCTGGTTTGAGCGGTTTCGACTTCTCCTCTGTGATCTCAGTGTTGCTTTCTCCGGGCCTACTCCACTTCACTGTGATAACCGAAGTGCTATTCAAATTACTAGCAACCCGATTTTTCATAAGAGGATAAAGCACATCAAGTTTGACTGTCACTTCGTCCGACAAGAGTACTACAAGGCCATGACGATCTCACTACCCTTCGTTCTCTCAGCAGAGCAGATCACCGACTTCTTCACGAAGTCACATCATGCGCCACACTTTCGGTCTTTGATTGGCAAACTCTTGGTGCATGATCCACCTTGAATTTAAGGGAGGGTGTTAAGATGTATTCCTGTATATACATACACTGTGTGTAGAGGACTCACATGTATTGCCCTTATTTATTAGCCTATTGGCCTAATAAGAGATTCATTCCTTTCTCTCCCCAAACCCTAGCTGTCTCTCTCTCTCTCTTTCTCTAGGGTTTGTCACACGCCTCACATCGCAACCCTAATACTTGCCGTATCATCTCTAGTTGAAGCACCATTATATGCCATAACTGTTATTATTTTTTACTTGATCATCGAGACTTTTGCAAACACACTTTAACCTCTTTTATATTGAAATATGATGTATATTGTCTTGTTAAAACTGAAAAATGCTTGCTATTTTTACAAAATTTGTACATTTTTTTTTTGCCATAACTTTTGATCCAGTTAACGAATCGTCCTAAAATTCAAATAAGTCCCTCATATAAAGACCATCATTCCTCTAGAGTTTTGTTAAGATCGGACATCTGGATCATCTTGAAAAGATGAAAATACCCATGTTTGTCCAGTTTTTCAAATTTCCCCAACTTCCTCTGAAAACCTAGTGTAGGTCCGCCATCACCTACATCAGTCGGCCAAGTCAGTCCCTAGGGACGACCAAGTAATAGGTAGAAAAGAAAGTGAGAAAGAAGGAAAAAGAAAGAAAGTTTACGAAAGAACAAATTTTAAGTCTAGAAAACCAGGAGTCCGGCAGGCTTGAAAATTTTCCAAGTTTGGAAAACCATAAGCCTGATTGATTTGAAAATACGCCTTGTCTTTAACCAATAGCTTTCAAGTCGAAATCCTCTTGCGAACTTCCAAGTGAAGGCCATCTTGAGTCACAACATAAATGACAAAAGATGAAGAAAAACCTCAAGTCTTCGACACACACCATCAGGGAAGGCTGAAGAACAACCCAAGTACATGCTTCTACAAGTGAGTTTACACTGGTTCCAATGAACTTAGTCGATCCATCAAGTCAGGAAGGAGGCTGGGTCACGAGTCAACATCGTCGGGTTCAAGTCGCAGTGAGTTGACTTGGGTTTGGCACCCGTTCAAACAAAACCACAATTCGGTCAAGCTAGATCGGTTCATTTGAATTTGAATTTATATAACTACCTCTATCCTAAAAGAAAAGGTGGAGGGAGAAATTTAAAAGAAATAACCACCTGAGGGAGTTAAAAAAAACTACTTGGGTCGTTATTTCAACTATCTAAAATAGTTACTTGCTACGATAACTACCTTTGCCCAAATAAAAGGAGGGAAAAAAGAAAAGAAAAGAAGAGAGGTTGGATCTTCAATACACAAGAAGAATCAATAAGGCTTCCACTCGAGGTACTTCAAAAACTCCAAAAAATTCCGAAGAAGAAGGATCGAAAATCGAAGCAAATCAAAGACGAGAAGAACATGTGAAGAAACAAGAAGAAGAGTAAAGCAAAACCCCTGGCCGATAAAGCGCGAAGCATGGAAGGATCAAGCACCACAAAGCTTCTATTTTCATCTTTCTAAACTTGTTGTAATCTTTGTAGTTTCGGAATTATCGAAATAGAGTATCAAAGGATCATAGACGGATTTCCTCACAATCTCCTGGTATACATGTACTCCGCTCTCTCGAAGCGACTCTAAATTGAAATTTGTACTTGAGCATCATAATTTGCGCATACAGTTATATACAGGTATCATAGGTTTACTTACCCACTTGCATTATTAGTAGTAGGATGTGCAGAGAGTGAGCTAGTGGTAAAGCTTCAATGAATTCTTTGTATCCCTGTAATGCAACAGCCGTGTTCTTGGCAGGTGGGTGGGAGCCGTTGATGAGTTCTTTGGTGTTCTACACTCTAGTCCATACATGCATGCACAAAAAAAGGTATTTTATCGAGCTAAAGCCTTGTATTTGGGTGTTGTTTGACTGCTATATAATCAATGTGAATTTACAAGAATACCACTCATTCAAATTAATAGTAATACAAACCACATGTCATGTTTTGGTATGATGCAGATACCAAGTCCTACATTGCATTCTCCACTGGAATCTTCTATCGATAAGAGCCCATATGTGAACATGATGGAAGGCGGAATGGTCGCTGCTGCGATGAGAAAAGATGGAACAGACAACGGCGGGACGGGCGGCTCATCTGATCATGGCCCGATACATGAAAACGCAGCGACAGCTACCAACCTCAGCGAACAGAGAACGGAAGTGAACCCGGCTCATGAGCCTGCTGAGCCTTTGAGACAGAAGGCACAGGAGGAGGGCTACACCAGAACTTTCCTCGATATCGCTGCTCCGATGAGGAGATCGATCAATCAGCTATCGCGGCAGAGTGGGAGATCGATGTGGTTGCTCGCATACGTTGCGATCGTATCGAGCTGGCCGCTGGTCGGTTCAGTCCTTCTCATTGTCTTCAGAAGGAAGCTAAGGGGTGTTTTACCAGCAACATGGCTCAGAAGATAGAGAAGCTATACCTTCCAAGTGTGCAATCATATGTTTCTCTCTCATAATCTTAAGGTGGGTGGTGTATTCATGAAGAACTCGTTGTCGATTATTCGATCATGTCCAATAATGAGGTCGAAGCTGTACAAACGCCATTTCATGTGGAATCTATTCATATAGCATACAATGATACTAAGAATTGGGGGACAGTTAAATTTGATTGAATCTACACTGTTGTTTTCTATGGCAATTTTGGTGACCCACCTGACCGGTGGGTCAATGTGACCCTCCAACATGAACAGTGCATCACATTATTGCTCACACCCAGGTGTTCATGTTGGAGGTCATGTTGACCCACCTTTGATGGGTCAACAAAATTGTTCTCTGTTCAACCGTGATTGCAGCCACACCTAGATGGCGAAGCACCTCTTACTCCAAGTGAGGTTTGCTGTGGAGCGGCTGTAGGTGCGAAAGATGGGTTGTCTTCTTGTTAGAACCGTATGAGATTACAACCGCGTTTGGGGATCGGGGTGGTGAGGCAGAGCAGAAATGTATTAGGGGATTGTGGAAAAGATCCTAAGTGGGTCTCTAGTCCTCGGTCTTCTTGGATTTTCTTTGAGACTTCGGATAGACTGCCCCAATTAGATGTTTTGCATGAGTTTCAGGGTTTTTGAGAGTTGGGTTCGCCGTGCTTTGGCCTTCCGGGCTTCACGGCATTCGTGCTTCACCGATTAAGATGTGTCGCTTCGCCTCCCGATCTTTATGTTCCCTCGGCTCTTGCTTTCCTTCGATCTTCGACTTTGATTTTGCTCTGACTTTCAGCTTCGGCTTACGTTTTGACACTTGAACATGGGAGACGAGACTTACGGTGCATTGATCCTTTCGGCTTCATGCGTTCTCGACTATGATGTTTGTTGCTTTGTTCGTCGGCTTTGGCACTTGTGTTGCTTTAGTTTTGCTTCACTTTTGTTGTAGGCTTTTACTTTTGATTTAACTTTGGCTTGATCTTGTTCTTGGCTCTGATGGCAATGGAGTGGCGTCTTTGGATTTGCTTCTTCGAACTTTCTTACTCGTGGACAGGAGTGAAGCTTTTGATGGCGACGGGTGTAGCATCGGCCTTGCCTTCCTTCTTCGGGCTTTCTTATTTGTGAACGGAGCAGAGTTTTGTCGATCTTCAAATGCGTTGTTTCATGATGGAGGACTTGATAGTACTAAGCAGGAATTCTCCTAGGGGATATGCTTGCTCGAGCTTCACAAAGCCTTCGATCTTCAAGTGTCAGAGCCTTGCCTTCTTCTTTGCAGAGCCTCCTCCTCTATGGAATTTGACCTATTGGTTCTGGTTTATGAACCTTCTTGACGACGAATGGTGTAGCGTTGTCTTTTGCTTCCTTCTCCAGGCTTTCTTTTTCGTTTACAGAGCGAAGATTTATCAAAGTGCTTGATTCTTGATGGTGAAGGGTGTAGCATCAGCTTTGGCCTCTTTCTCCAAGATTTATTCTTCATGGACGGAGTGAAGCTTTATCGATCTTCTTAATAACGATGAGTGTAGTGTCACCTCTTGCCTTTCTTCTTCGTGAACGGAGCGGAGCTTATCGATCTTCTTGATGGTGATGGATGTGGTGTTAGATTTGGCTTCTTTCTTTGGGTTTTTTTCTTCGTAGATGGAGTGGAGCTTTATCAATCTTCAAGTGCTGGCTTCATGGCGAAGGATTTATAGCTACAAGCAGGAATTCCCCCTGGAGGGATATGCTTGCACCAACCTCTGAAGCCTTTGGTTCTCCAAGTGTTGGAGCCGCATTTTCTTCTTGGCAGAGTTTCTTCATTTCATGTGGAAACATTTTGTTTCTTCCACCGGCCCCTTTATTTATAGGCAAGGGAGAGATAGGTGAAGGAGATATGATATGATCTTTAGTGTTATCCGAATGTCTTTTACCTTAATCTCATCATAACCAACGAGATTTGCTTCTTTATTTGTAAAGTAGACGCTTTTAAAATTATGTATTCATTGTATATAAAAAAAGGGGGTTATTAACGTTAGCTCCTTAAAAGGTTTCCGTTTAACATTAAGGGTATGTAAAGTTTCAACTTAATGTTAAGCCCACGTAGTTGGACTTTGGCTAATGTGAGCTCCTTCTCCCGCGCACATATAATAACAAAAAAATTTAAATGATGATTTTACCCCTACAGATAAACTGTAACAAACGTAGCAAAAAAGTAACAAATGATAAAGAGCAAAAAATCCATTAGTTTTGGCTAACACGGGCTCCTTCTGCCACACAGATGTAATGACATAATTTTTTAAATGATAATTTTAGCCCTACATATAAATTGTAACAATTATAGCAAAAAAGTAACAATCGATAAAGGGTAATAATCCATTAGTAAAGAGTAACAATTTGATATGATAAAATGCCTTAATTGTCGGTTGATTGTAGTAGTATTTCTGCTCAACTGGTCACAATAAGATTTTTTTTTTGTGACAAAAAATGCATTTAACTATGCGAAATCAAGCTGATTCTATCTCGCACATAAAGAGTAATAATTAGGTAAAAAAGAGTAATTGTTTGGTCGGTTGACAGGATAATTTTTTTTTTGTTGAAAGTATACAGAAAAAAAATTTAAATTTTTTTTTTGTGATTTTAAATCGACAATCTGGAGTGATTTTAAATATTTTTCATGCAAAAAATGGTTTGTGTTAAGTTGATGGCAGGAAGTGTAAATTTAATGAACTTAGGCTGGTTGTTATTGTCCTTTTTTTATATTTGGTTTGGCGGGATTTCAGGAGAAAACTATTGCAAGATGGGACTTGTAGGAGCGCTTATTGCAAGTTGATTCTTTGTTAGAAACTATCTCCCCCCCCCCAAAAAATAAAAATAAAATGTTTTGGGCTTCGGCTTGGGTTAGTGGTAGTTCATACCCAGCCCATAAGATAGTCGGTCTTGAATATTTGACCAAGCCCAGCCCAAAGGGCTAGCAAACTCTACCCAAACTAGGCCCAAATTGGTCCCGACCCAATGCACCTCGGACTGGCCGGAGCCCATTAACAGCCCTAGATATGACCCAATCCATTTAAGATCCGGGTCATGGCTCTGATGAGCTAGGTCCTGAACCGAAAATCAACATCCGGGATGTAAATGGGTCCTGACGTGGACCCGATCACAGCCGACCGATGCACCCACCTCGACCGGTGAACAAGAAACGTCGGTGGCCCGTTGTTCCGTCTTCCAACTTTCCACTGGTCACACGTGCGCTAGTTTCCATTTTATTTTTGGGAAATTTTATTCGTACCCCAAAAATCTGTAATTAACCCCTATTTCCAACAAACTTGAACACACCCCGTTTTTTTTTTTTTTTATCATACCCCATTTCTATCCCAAAAATATCCTTCCCTCTTACACGCCACATTGAATACACCCCATTTAAATTGCTCGCCCCATCTTGATCATACACCCCAGTTAAAATACTCCATCTTTCTTTTTTCTCCATTGCTAGAGGGGTTAGATTTTGTATGGAGGAATCCGATCAGGAAAAGTGGGATCTTCGAGCCCTGTTGTCGTCTATAGAGGAATTCGATCGGGAGAAGTAGGATCTTCGAGCCATGTTGTCGATGTTACTGTCAATGACGCCATAGCCATGTCGTCGCCACCGCTCAATTCCTTTCCAATTGCAGTTGATGCCCAAAAGGTTCTGTTTTAGGTTTTAGTTGGATATGGGGTATAAGATATGGGCATAAATGATATTTTAATTTTTTTGAGTAAGTTATTGTGAAACAGGTGGGAAATGAGGGCTAGTTACAAATTTTGGGGTACGAATAAAATTTCCCTTATTTTTAGGTTTAATGTGTGAGAGGTCCTTGACAATAGATCCATCCAATGAACATGACACCTTATAGTTTCATTTACCCTAAAATCCCTCTCTTTCTTGCTAAACCTAAAACTACCCCCCGTTTCTTCTCCCCTCTCTCCCGAGCAGCTCCAGCGGTGGCGGGGACAGCGACCAGCAGCTCTGACGGCGTCGACGAGCAGCCCCTGCAGCGGTGGTGTTCGGCAAATAGCAGATCTCAGGTCTAGGGTTCATCTCATGGTCTGTAGATCTCAGGGTTAGGGTTAGGTTCGCTTCGGCGGCATTGACGAGCGATGGCGGCAAGCAGCTCCAACGAGTAGTGGTGGCAGCGTTCGGTGGTTTGGTGACGGCGTTCGGTGGATCAGTGGCTTGGTGGTTCACTGGTTTGGTGGCATACCAAAAGAAAAATTGAAATGTTGTGGAGGGCAATTTCGTCCACAACATTTCAAAGTCCTTATACTTAAAAGCATCTCCTTAAAAGGAGTTTTTACCAACTCACAATTATTTTTATTTTGGTAACACGTGCACTAGTTTCTACTTTTCCATTGTGACAGGTTTCATGACAATATGTTCTGTTAGGGCACCTCTAGCCCTTACTCAAATCGTTACTTAGATTTGAATCTGAGTAAAATCCCATAAAAAACAGCTCCAGTCCTTGACTCAGACTTATACCAAACTGAGTTTTACTTAGATTTTTCACCAAATCAAGGGAGATAAAATCCCATATTAAATTCTAATAATCATCTCTAAAGACCTTCATATTTACAAATGTGCCATCCAATGATTGGATAGAAGCCCCAAAGAGAGATCGGGAGAAATTGAAAAATAGGATCTGAGTAAAAATTTGGGGAAAGGGTTGGAATGCTTTGTATCAAATTTAGTTTTACTCAAATTTGAGTAAGGACAGGAGTACTCAATATCAGATTGAGTTTTTATTCAGATTTTTACTCAAATTTGAGTAAAAAAATTTGAGTATGGACTGGAGATGCTCTCTTTCTCTCTCTCTCTCTCTCTCTCTCTCTCTCTCTCTCTCTCTCTCTCTCTCTCTCTCTCTCTCTTCAGCTCCATTTCTCCAATGAAAAAAGAGAAGAAAAATATATTCAAATCAGCTGTGAGATAGAGAGAGAAAAAGAGATTATGAAGAGTGGAGAACAACAGTACGATTTCCATGCCCCCCGTAATTCCAATCCCTTCCTGGCCTGTACTAATCAAAATCCCAGCACGTACTCCAATCTCTTTCTTCTTTGTTTATATCAGGTCATTAGCATCGTCTTCAGATCGTCCCAACGTCCATATCTATCTCAATGGGGTCACATTCCATCTAAACAAAGTAAGAACGGGTGACTCCAATCTCTTTCTTCTTTGTTTGTTTCGAGTCATCAACATCATCTGTAGATCCTCCCAACGTCCATATCCATCCCAATGGGGTCATGTTCTATCTAAACAGGAACTCATGGCATCAATGTTCACCAAGCTAGCAATGTTGCTGCAGTCGTAAAATTGTATAGTCCTCTCCTCCAACTCCGTAAATAGCATCCCGATCAGCCCCATGACCTTTGAGCTCACCATCAGGTTCTGCTATGGCTAGGACCTAGGTCTCTCGGTCGATTCAGTCATCTCCCTCACCTGCACCGCCTCCTACCTTAAGATGATAAGTTTCGTACGAAATTGATCATAATATCCACTTTCGTATAAATCAGAATGGCTATATTCATACGAACTTAATCAGAATATCTACATTCGTACAAAACTTTCATTCTAATCAGGATTGAAAGTTTCGTACGGATTTGACCAGAATGATTAGTTTTGAACGAAAATGATCAAAATGGATACTTTCGTATAAAATTAATCACGATGGAAAGTTTTACACAAAATTAATCAGAATGTCAACTTTCCTAATAAAATAAATCAAAATGTCAACTTTCATATAAAACTTAATCAGAATGTCTATTTTCGTACAAAACAAATCAGGATTGAAACTTTCGTACGAAACTAAAGTGGACATTCTGATCAACTACGTATGAAACTTTTTTATCATGATTTTGTTCATACAAAATTTTCTATCATGGTTAATTTTGTACAAAAGTATTCATTTCGATCAATTTCGGAAAAAACTAACCAGAATGAATGCATTCGTACGAAACAGAACAATTTTATAAGAAACTTTCATGCAAAATGGATATTTTGATAAAGTTTGTATGAAGTTGATATTTTGACGAATTCCGTACGAAACTTTCTAGCATGATTAGTTTTGTATGAAAGTATCAAATCTGATCAATTTCATATAAAAGTAGCTATTCTGATCAATTTCGTATGAAATTTTTAATCCTGAGTAGTTTTGTACGAAAGTGGATATTCTGATTAAGTTCACACAAAACTAGCAATTCAGATTAATTTTATACGAATATAACCATTTTGATTTATACGAAAATAGATATTCTTATCAATTTTGTATGAAACTTTTAATCCTGATTAGTTTTATATGAAAGTTAATATTTTATACGAAAGTGGATATTCTGATTAAGTTCACACGAAATGGTAATTCAGATCAATTTTGTATGAATGTAGCTATTCTAATTTATATGAAAGTGAACATTCTGATCAATTTCATACAATACTTTCCATCATAGTTATTTTTGAATTAGTTGATTTTGATTAAGATTAATTTTGTACGAATGTTGCTATTTTAATTCATACAAAAGTGGACATTCTGATCAATTTCGTATGAAACTTTCTATCATGATTAGATATGTACAAAAGTATCCATTCTAATCAATTTCATACGAAACTAGAATGGCTAGTTTCAGAATAAAAATATTAATATTCGTACGAAATTGATTTGAATTGCTAGTTTCGCATGAACTTAATTGGAATGTCTACTTTCGTACAAAACTAATCAGTATTGAAGCTTTTATACAAAATTGATTATAATGGCTAATTTCAGATAAAATTGATCAGAATGGATACTTTTGTACAAATTAGAATGACTACATTCGTACAAAATTGGTCTGAATTTGATATTTTGATTAAGTTCGTGCGAAACTTAACAATTCAGATAAATTTCGTATGAATGTAGCTATTCTGACTCAGACAAAAATAGACATTAGGATCAACTCCGTATGAAATTTTCTGTTGTGATTAGTTTTGCAAGAATGTCGACATTCTGATTAAATACGTACGAAATGGATACTTTCATACAAATTGGAATGGATACTTTCGTACGAATTAGAATGGCTATATTCATACGAAATTGATATGAATATGACATTTTGATTAAGTTTGTACGAAACTAACAATTCAGATCAATTTCGTACAAATGTAGCTATTCTAATTCATACGAAAGTATCAATTCTAATCAAATATTGTGATCATGTTTGTCCAAATTCGAATTCAGATTGTTCGGGTTGTTCAGGTTGGTATATATTCCTTTGGTTGTTTGGGTTGGTCATACGTCTAACCATGTTTGTGTAAATTCGAATTCGAGCATAACAATTTTGCCCATGCCCATCCAAATTCCCAAATATTGTTCCCTATGATTGTCTAAGTTTAAAATTTGGTCGGGTTTCTCGGGTTCGTCCGAACCAAGTCCTAGCCCTAATTCTACCTATATGACAGGGGAAAATAAAGAAAGAGAAAGAAAGAAGTGGCAACCCATAACTATCACTCTTTTGATTTGGAGTTGTTGGATATAGGATCGACAGATGCACAAGTGTCGAATTCAAACCATGTTGGAGAGAATACGTATCCTTTGCACCTGTACTCCTCTAAACTAACTTAAGAACTCATTTGTTCCGGACGTGTGAAATAAGTTATTAAAGTGTCATAAAGAAAAATGGGGGAAGTGTTTTTTGAAAAGGATAAACAACAAGATGGTTTTGCACCAGGTCCTCATAAAAAAGATGCAATTCGAGCTAGTCCCTTCATTGACTTTTCTCCTCTTTAAATAACAAAACTGTCTCTAATACTAAATCACAAATGTTACATTTCATAGCCAATGTTACTTTTTATTACCAAAATTTTACTTTGCTACAATGAAATCACTATAGCAAATTTTTTATTGTAGAAATCTCGTTTAAGATTTTCATTTTTTTTTTTGCTACAGTGAAATTACTATAGCAAATGTTACTCTTTATTATCAAAAATGCTATCCTTTGCAAAGGGTCATATTTCGGTAATAGAGAGTAACATTTGCTATAGTGAAATCACTGTAGCAATTATTTTTTTGAGAACTTTTCTAGAAAATAATTAACTACAGTGAAATCACTGTCGCTAATGTTACTTTTTATTACCGTAATGTGATTTTCTTGTACAGCTGCTTGTAGGAGTAAAAAGGACATTTTCCTAAACGGAAGGACCTATCGCTAAAGCATCTCTTTGTTATCCTTACCACTAAAGACGATCTATTATAAGGACCTATCACCAATTTATCCAGGAAAAATACTATTTAACCAGATAGAATCATTTACAAACTCTTTAGGTATTGATCACTCCATCCGTTTCACCTAGACCCGATCAGTGAATCTCACTCATCCCTAATTCACATCCAACAAATGATTGTGATCCAGTATGTAAAGTGTTTGTAAACCTTGAATAGCGTTTGTTCAATACTTCAATTATTAATTGAGCCAGGCTCAATTCTGGTGTTTGGGTTTGTTTAATAAATATGGCAAATTATATAAACCTCCCCTGAACTATGGGGGGTAGTTTCACATTGGTCCCTCAACTATTTTTTTGAACATATAGACCCCCAAACTATGGACCAAATTGAAATCGTCATCATCTACAGATGGAATGTGGTAAATGACTAAATTACCCCCCTCTTCTTTCTTCAAGACATAACCGAAAGGGGGGAGGGAGTTTGCTCTGCAACTCCGGCTGTCACCATCACCACCACCACCCTCCTCCTTCCTCTCGGCCTGGCACAGCCGACAGCCTGCCTCGTTGGCGCCTTCGGCGCGGGGTCCAAGAAGCTAGGAGGAGGGGGGGGGGGGGGGGGGGGGGGGGGGGGGGGTGGCTGAGGTGGTGCGAGGGAACGGGAGGCGGAGGGATGCTATGGGGTTGGGCCAAGGGCTTCACCGGAACGTAGTCGGCGATCGAGGGACCTAAGGTGGGCTCAAGAGGTTGGGGTGGAGGGGAGAAGGTGGTGGTGGTCAAGCTGCCGAAAGGGGAAGGAGGTTGCTCCGCAACTCCGGCTGTCATCGGGTTGGGCCGGGGGATTCATCAGAATGTCGTCGGCGATCAGGGGACCTGCGGTGGCTTTATGAGGTCGGGGAGTAGGGGAGAAGGTGGTGGTGGTCGGGCTCCTAAGAGAGAGAGAGAGAGAGAGAGAGAGAGAGAGAGAGAGAGAGAGAGAGAGAGAGAGAGAGAGAGAGAGAGAGAGAGAGAGAGAGAGAGAGAGAGAGAGAGAGAGAGAGAGAGAGAGAGAGAGAGAGAGAGAGAAGGGTAATATCGGAAAGAACAATATTAATATTGGCCACGTCAATCATTTTCGTCAAATATGACGGCAAAAAATTAATGAAGGGATCAACTTGTTAACATTGCATAGTTTGAGGGTCTATTTGTTCAAAAAAATAATTACGGGACCAATATGAGACTATCCCATAGTTTAGGGGAGGTTTATGTAATTTGCCGTAATAAAATAAGCCAAGCTCAAACAGGCCAGAGGTTGACTCGGTTTTGCACCACATTGAACCAAGCCAGGCTTTCACAATTAAGTTTTGGGGAAGTTTGACACTCATTTTTAAGAGAAGACTTTTTGTTGCAGTACACGTTAATTTCAAAACATAACTCAAGAACCTCCGGACGAATGTATACTTTTTGCATACTTTTTTTTGAAGACGAATGAATACTTTTCGGTATCTTAGCTAATATTGCAAATTACGATATCGTGTGGCTAATATTGCAAAATAGTTAAGGACCTATACCTAATTTGCCGTTAAGTTTTACCAAGCTGAACACAAATATACCATAACTCGGCCCGGGCTAGTCAGTTTGCAGCACCCCAATTTTAGGTTGGCAATTTCGGACCCGACACAGCAAACCCGACACAAAGTTAGCGGGTCTGGGTCTGGGCTAAACGTGTTCGGGTCGACACAATAGGCCCGTTTAATAAACGGGTCGGATCCGGGTTTAGGGTCTGGACACGGTAGACCCGAGAAGACCCGTTTAAAATTCAACAGGTCGTGTCGGGTCGGGTCGGGTCTACCCGCAATCCGATACTGTAATATATAGTATCAGCGGGTCTATCGAGTTAGGTCGGGTCGAGCCGGATTGGGTCGAATCGGGTCAACTGAATAAACTTGTGTGGTAAACGGATCTACCCATTTATAAACGGATCGGGTATGGGTTTAGGATCTAGACATGATGATCCGGGTCTGCAGATTTTGGACACGACCCGAAACTAGACTTCACCCGACCCGACCCGACCCGATCCATTGTCATCCCTACCTAATTGTATGCATAGTGACATGAATTGAGTGAAATGCTTAGGTCGTGTTTGGCTAAGCTTTTTTTTTTTGGTTTCCGTCTAGAGTGGCTTGTCCATACTTAAGCCTCAAGGACGTGGAAAGCCGGATCGTTGAAAAAAACGTAGGATTTTGCTGCCCTGTGGAAGGTTTGGAATGAGCGCCCGGAAGCTCAATTAGTAATGAAAATGATGCATGTAAGCTTATGGACTGTTTGGCATGAGAAATAGTTATTCAGCTTAAACCTCATCTGAAAAAGGGTATTTCTATCAATTACTATTTCTAATGTAATTCGATGATTTAGTGTTCCTATTAGCATAGAAACACACATAGTAAAATATCATCGTTCCCATGTCTTTCATTCTACCAGAACAAATACTATTTGTTACTTTTAAAATATTGATCTGGGAATAGAAACGGACGGTTCGGGAATGATGTCAAACACCCCTTAGTCTACCAAGGGAAAATTTTGTAGGGGCATCCTACCGTAAAGCACTATGAGGATGCCTATCAGTGCGGAACATGGCATGTAATGCGGTGGGCTCCTTCACTACTGCACTGCAGGGCACACCTCAATGTAGGGCATGCCGCTCCATTGATAGGCTTCCCCACAGCACCTCGAGGTGGGGCGTCCCGACTAAAGTGTTCTCGCCTAAGAGCATCTCCAAGGGGCTCCCTACTCTGCTCCTTTCGCCAACAACCTCCCTATTGCTGTCCTAAAGTAGCAGATAGCTACTACGCCACCAAATGTAGCTAGTGAAAGTATCTCCAATCCTATACACCAAATGACCCATCATATTTGAATTTGGTTGCACCACAGCAAAAAAACTGTTCCAAATCTACACTAATTTTTTTATCAAATTTCTCCATCGGATTAACAGGGGTCGGACGCCATCCATCAAATCCCAACGACTAGTATCATCCACCCCCAACGGTCATATTGGAGCTCTTCTTTAAATATTTTATTCATCAGATTCAGTGTAGTATTGGAATGCTTCACATCAAATTAGTTTTCATTACATTGGGTGTTGGACTAGTGCTCCCCATCAAATTGAGCTTTTAACCCCTTCTATATCAAATCTGATAAAAAATTTGATGTAGGATTGGTGATGCTCTAGGCTTTTGTTAGCCCACCACCACTTCCGCTTGCAGACTTAAATGATCATTCGACAACGGACACAAGGGCACAACCCTTGATCTTCATCCAATGACTACCATTCATGGGATGTGATCATTCTAGTTTTTGGGGCTCTAGCACCTGGCCTGGATGTGACATTAGTGGGGCCAGCAGGTGTCTTTACAGCCTGTAAAGTCTGAGTCGGTGTAACCAACCACCTAAAGCTCACCGCCCTGCTTGTAGGTAAAGCATGAACTCTTTGGTGCATTGAAGATACCTCAAAACTTTCTTATCTACACGCATATGAGCTACACCCGGATTCTGCATATAACGACCTAACATCCCAACAACAAAACTGAAGTCTGGTCGAATACAAGTCATGGCATATATGACGCTCCCCACAATGGAAGCATACTCAGCTGCATCCACATGGCCCCACTCGGCCTGATTCTTGGGATATTGATCCTGGGAAAATATATCTCTCTTCATATTGGTGTCTCACTCAGAGCATACCTATCCATCCCGAACCTTTTCAGGACCTCTCAGCACAACTTGTTCATGAGAGTCAGAGAATCCCGGTTGCTCTGCCCCTTTGATCCCAAGCACATAGTCAGCTTGACCCATGTCCTTCATATCAAATTTCTTGGACAAGAAGTGCTTAACATCATGGAGTATGTGAATGTCATAGCTTGCTAAGAGAACATAATCAACATAGAGGATGATTATAACAAACATGCTCCTACTGGTTTTCAGATATATGCATCTGTCAGCCACATTCTCTTGGAAGTTATACTCTATGGTAGCCTAACCAAACTTCAAGTACCACTGCCTAGAAGCCTGCTTCAGCCTATAAATGGACTTCCTCAATTGCTAAACCAGCTCTGACTCCCACTGACTGCAAAGCCCTTTGGCTGTGATATGTAAATGTCCTCTATCAGATCACCATTCAAAAACGCTATTTTAATATCCATCTGGTGCAACTCCAAGTTATGGTGGGCTGCAATGGCCATAATCACTCTCAAGTAATCCTTGGTGGAAATCGGAGAGTAAGTCTTGCAAAAGTCAATACCCTCTTTCTGCCTGAAACCTTTAGCCAATAGTCTAGCCTTGAATCTGTCGATCTTGACAGCAGCATCTCTTTTGGTCTTAAAGATCCACTTGCACTCCACTGCATTTCGGTTTTCTGGTATCTCAACGAGATCCCAAACATGATTCTTCTCCATGGATTACAACTTCTCTATCATGGCCTCTTACCACTGTCGAGATTCATTACAACCCATGGCTTCACGAAAGGGAGTAGGGTCAACAATAATAGATCTCTCACTCTGAATCTCCTGAAAATAGACTTCATAATAGTCTGGGATAGCTGACTTATGCTGGCGGTCTGACCTTCTCGGTTGGACTGGCTCCGCCGGAGTATCTGAAACCGGTACAGCCTGAACTAGCAGTGGGTCAACCTTTGCCATTGTTTCAGCAAGAGCTAGCGCCATGTCTGCTAAAATATCTGGCTGAACAACTGGAAAAAAAATGACACTGTCACAACAGCTTCTGAAGAGTTCTTTTTGAAAAGAGTCTCAATTAGTTATTGACTCCCACTGAATTCTACATCATCTAGAAACTTAGCACTATTTGCTCTACTATCTCAAACGGTCTGTAAGGACAGTAGAACCGAAAATCATTCGATCTCTCAGTGTAGCTAAGTATGGAATATACTATGGAACAGTCTTCTGCTGCCTCAGATACTCAGAGAAAGGACCATGGTTTACACCATTTTGGTTCGTTCTCTTAAAATATTCTCCTCCATGATCTGAGCAAACAATATTGATCTTCTTATCAAGTTGCTTCTCCACCTCTAACTGGTATGTCTGGAAGACATCCAAAGCCGGCCTCTGATTTGTGGTGGAGAAGAGCACATAGATATATCTGGAGAAGTTGTCAATGAATGTGGTGAAGTAACTCTGACCATCACGAGCTTTGACAGGGAATGGACCATAAATATCTATAAGGATCAGCTCTAAAAGCTCTGAAGCTCTGGTAGCTATGAGCTTTCTCTACATAGTCATCTTCCCTCTGAGGCAATCCATACAAATACCAAAGTCTGAAAGTCCAGACTAGGTAGAATCACATCTTTCACCAAGACCTCTACTCTCTTCCTAGAGATATGGTATGGTCTTTTATGCCAGAGCACAGCAGAATCCTCTACTAGACAAGAACGCTTCAACCAGATCAGAAGGTAGAAAGCATCATCTAATACCAAAATGTGACCCTAGTCCAATACCAAGTTGTAGCTGCAAACCGCCTCTGTACTCATCGAGCAATCATTGCCGAGGAAAAATCTATCCTTTGGCTTGGGTCCTCTTTCGCTCATGAGCCCATACAAGATATGGGACACAAACAGAATCTCCTGAGTCGACCCACCAAGAATCTGACGGTATATCTACGGTATTGGACTCACAACAGACCAACGTTTGCTATAGAAATCTTGGTTTGAATGACTTTTTCCTAGAACCACCAAAACCAACATTCTCATATTCCTTCTTCCCTTTATTCAATATCTCGATCTTAGCGACACATAGGGTGATAAGCCGATTGAGATCCCATTAGGTCTCCTAGGCATTATAATTCACCTCAAAAAAGTCAAAAGACTTTGGGAGGGAGATCACTGTAATGGAAAAAAAATAGAAGCTTCTCCTCAAATTGAAGACCCTACTCTCTAATGCCTATAGCTAGCTTCGAGAGCTTGAGAGTATACTCACGAGCATTGCCATTGCTATCATGATTCAGATTCATGATCTGAATCATATTGACATACAACAAGGACTTCTTGGTCCCTACGAACGGTCTCTTCAACAATGCCATCAACTCGATTGAAATCTCAGCATTGGCATGCCACCTCATAGCTCCTCGCTAATGGTGACGCTGATCATCATCATAATAGAAAGACAGTTCGTTTTCTCCCACTTAATAAAATGGGTCTATCGGGCCTCAGTAAAAGCATCTATTAGCTCTGTCGGCTTTGGCTCTATAAGCACAAAGTCACAATCCATACATTCTAGCAAGATCTCAACATTTATCGTCCAAGATGAATAACAAAGCCATTCAGAGCACAACAATAGCTAGATACCTCTAAATAGCTATTGTATCCTTCTCTGGAGAGAGGGTTTCAAATTAGTGACAGTTACAATACTAATCACATATATATGTCGACTTGAATTAGGGGTTATGATTCAAATCAACCGAAGATGACTTCATGTATGAAGTTCTCTTCTAGGACAACTCTCTTACACTATCAAGACTCAGCTTTGGCTAGATCCCTTGATGTGCTTTAGTTTCCCAAATCACGTATACAAACGTGCACAGACCTAGTTAGCTGTAATGTGGTTGAGTCGAACACTAGTTAGTTGTAATGTGGTTGAGTCGAACACTATCCAATACCTTTGGGCAGAAGGGTTATCCTATCTTCCCTAATCACATGCTACTATTGTGCTCATTCTATTGTACTCAATAGTTTGAAACACTTTTGGGCAGAATCAAACCCTAGTACAATAGGATGCTTAGTGACCATAGTGAAAGCCCTCGAATCCGACTACCCACAGTCTCCATGAGCCGTCTACCTTTGGGCAAATCTAACTCATTTCAAAAGTGAGGCTCAAACGGTCACTTGGTCTTATCTAAACCCCATGAAAGGCCTAATATGTGTTCTAATGCCAATATCTACCCCAATAGGGTTCAATTGCAGCCAACAATGATTTATCCCTACTTATAGGGAATCAACATGCATTCAAAATCAATTAGGCACAACTAATTATAGCATGATTGTGTTGCACATGTAAATATATCAATGATTCAAATTTGTACAAAATCATACATAGAATGTATTAAAATATTACTATTTGTATCATATGTTCGGGGGATTTTTTGCTGGTCCGTGCGGGCTGCCTGCAAGACAAAGAAAAGAGAACGTGAGAACGGCTGGCTCCCTTAGGAGCGCAGACCCTCCGACGCTCAAGTCAGTCACGATGGCACAAAGGCGAGCTGCGGTATACCAAAGTGGTAGGGAAAAGGATTTCCAACCTGTACTATGGAGCCTGGGGGTGAGCATTTATAGCAATCGACGGCCTATCGTACCCCGACACGTGGAGATTCTTCCAGGGCTTTCTAGACCCCCACGATCTGGCTCGCGTGGGTCTGACAGTCCTTGGTACTCGCGCCCTGACATTCTGTCGTCAAGCCTGCCAGACGGTTTGAGTGGGGGAGGGAATCTTTCTTGTCGTGGCCAGGTGGCCATTCTGGAATGCTTGAGTCTGGGCGGTCTCAGGGAGGAAGCAAAGGCAAGCTCGCCCTACACTGCTCCGCCCCCTTGTCCGTATTTATCAAGAGTCGGACCTTGCGGGAGCAACCTCTTCGATAAACAGGGGTCTGGGCGAGCTCTTGAGCGAGCTAGACGAGCTCCTGAGCGAACATGGGCGAGCTCCTGTGCGAGCATGGGCGAGCTCGTGCGCGAGCTAGGCGAGTTCCTGAGCGAGCTAGGCGAGCTCATGTGCGAGCTAGGCAAGCTCCTGAGTGAACTTGGGCGAGCTCGTGAGCGAGCTCTTGGCCTTCGGTCCCTTCAGCCCAATGTGGATCTCGCTCCACTGCCAAGATGATTCGATGAGCGCAGGGGAGCGAGCTCCTGCGGGGTCTAGGAGGGGCGAGCTGCACTCAGATACAAGGTGTCCATCCAGCTCCCTGTGGGGCGAGCTCCTGAGGGGCTGGGAGGGCGAGCTCCTTGCGAGCTTAAAAGGGGCACGCTCGGCTTTCGAGGGTTCCAGCTCCTGGGCGAGCTCCCTCGAGAACTCTATCTCAGATGTGTTTTGCAAGGCTATCCAAGATATGTGGTTTCTGACTACCCCCAACATTACCCCCTCCTGAGGGAGTGATCGAGGATACTCGACGCTTGCTCAGGAGTCTTAGCGAGCTTCTATCCCTGGTAATGTGCCTGATATCAATGTCTGCTGCAATAGTTTCCTGGCGGGCGGAGATAGTAGCGATGGCGGGCTGCGCCGAGAACTTTGACTGCCAGTATTTCACAAACGCCGGGCGGGCCGCGAGCATCAGCCACGAGCGATCTCCTTCCGATGCGAGCTCCTCACATGCGGTCAGGGTCTGCTTCGGGCGAGCTTGGGCGCCTGCCGCGGGCGGTCCGCGTCGAGAGTTTTGACTCTCAGTACTTTTCAAGCACTGGGCGGGCCACGAGCATCAGCCACGAGCGATCTCCTTCCGGTGCGAACTTGTCACACGGGGTCAGGGTCTGCTTCGGGCAAGCTTGGGCGCCTGCCGCGGGCAGTCTGCGCCGAGAGCTTTGACCGCCAGTACTCCACAAACGCCGGGCGGGCCGCGAGCGTCAGCCTCGAGCGATCTCCTTCCAGTGCGAGCTTGTCGCACGCGGCCAGGGTCTGCTTCGGGCGAGCTTGGGCGCCTGCCGTAAGCGGTCTGCGCCGAGAGCTTTGACTGCCAGTACTTCATAAACGCTGGGCGGGCCGCGAGCGTCAGCCTCGAGCGATCTTCTTCCGGTGTGAGCTTGTCGCACGCGGTCAGGGTCTGCCTCGAGCGAGCTGCGGGCACCTACCGCGAGCGATCTTGTGACTTGGGTATCGCACCAAATCTCTATCGGTCGCTTCACCTTAAATGCGGCGCGAGGCTCAACGCTGATACGGCGAATCTCATCATTAGATCCCGATCGGAGCGAGACACGTGTCTCCTCCTCATTCGCTCTTCTTCTGTCAGTAAATGATAGTGTCGGCGCCGGCGCAGCTTTTTCCACGCGTGGTCCACGTGGCGCTCGACGATTGGAAAGAGGCGAGCTGTCGCTTCGATCGCCGTCACGTCGCCTCGCCACGCGCGCTCGGGCATTAACTGCGGATCGATTCACCTGTCTCTCACTTGCCTATAAATAGGGGATGGGGGGCGATTTTTACCGCTGCGTAAAAAAAACAGCTCTCCCTTCCTTCTTTGCCTTCTGCTTTTAGCTCGCAGCTCGCTCACACCCCCTTGCTCTTATGGCTTCTTCTGCTGCTGCTGCTTCTGCTGCTGCTGCTTCCTCCCATGAGGAACCTCTCAACGTTGCCCCCATTTCGGTGCTTGAACCTGGCATCGAGGAGGTTCCCTCAAGGGAGCCCGCCGTTGTCTGGTTTAATGACATCGGCGGGGCGCCGATCCCTGCTAGCTTACGCTCCGCGACGAACATTCCTCAGGAGCTCGCCATCCTGCCCTTCCCGCACTCGGGGAGGCCGCTCTCCGGTACGGCGGTCTCCGTGGGGCAGATTTGGTCAGGGCTCCGGCTACCCCTGAACCACCTTGCCAGCGAGCTACTGGAACTGGCAGGCTTGTGCCCTGCTCAGCTTCCAGGAAACTCATGGGGGATCCTCTACGGGCTTTCTCGAATTGAGGAAGCCCTCAACGTGAGGATCCCCCTTGCCTACCTCCTGAAGAAGTGGTTCCTCAAGCCAGGGACCACCTTCATCGAGGCGGGCTGCGGCCAGTTTTATCTCACTGGTCGCACTGGCGAGGTACTTCTGTTCACCGCCATTGAGAACAAGGACCGATACTGGAAACAGTATCCGTTCGTGATCGACGGCGACTGGCGAGGTCCTCAAGCTGGCGTCCCTTCTCTTCCTGGCAGACCGCCTCTCCCTGTCTTCAAGGAGATCGCGGAGTACCGGCCAAAGGGGAAGAAGTGCATCGCCGCTGCCCGCGAGAGATCGCTCGATGAGGCGATTCTGGACTTCCTCGGGGGTCGAACCCTCGAAAAGGTCCTCCCGCCGGACTTTTCCTTCCTCTGGAAGGATCTCCGGACTGGAACCGTCACCACCTGGCAGAAGGTGATGCGGAAGAAGGTCGCGGTCTCCAGGCGCACTGCCGCGACCTCCATGGCGGCGCCCTCGACCTCCACGGCGGCGACCTTGGCGAAGAAAGGGAAGAAGCGGGCTTCCCCCATTCAAGTCGCCGACAAGGACACCCTCGAGATGCTCCATGAGGAGGATGTCGCGCCACCGCCGCCACCAGCCCGCGAAGCAGCCCCAGGTCAGGCGACCACTCTTTCTGTTATCCCTTCGAGGGCCCCAATCCCGGAGCCTCGGCGACGTCGTATTTCCTTCGTCGAGCCCGAGGATCCGCGTGTCGAGCTTCTTCTCAGCATGGCGGAAGTGGAGTCCCCAATGGCTGAAGTGCTGATGCGCGGATTCCCTGGCGACTTGACTAAAACTCTCTTTGTTGCGGTGATGAATCCAGAGGAGGGCGCCTCGCAGAAAAAGGCGAGGAAGAAGAAGACCCCCTCAGCCCGCCCATCGGGAGAGGACAACTCTGTTCGGGAGGCTCGCGAAGCCTTCCAACAGGCCCTCGAAGAGCGGAGGAAGGCCGCCCTCGCGGAGGCGGGCTTGGGATCAGACGATGATCTCAGCACGACCTCCAGCTCAGACGACGAGGAGCGGGCTACGGAAGATGAGCCTGCGGCTACAACTGCGGGGCTTCCCCAGCCCTTCGAGGGACCAGCTTCGGCGGGCTCAACCCTTCCGCTCACTCCGGGCGCGACACCAACACCGGCCGCGCCTGTTCCCGGCACGCCCGCGCCCGCGCCTGCGCCCTCTGTTGCCAGCGCGCCTTCTGTCCTCGAGCCCACACCCAAGTCCGCGCCTGCGCCCGCGCCCGTGCCCGCGCCCGCGCTTGCGCCCGAGCCCGTGCCCGCGCCTGAGCCCGCGCCTGCCAGCACTCCCGCGCCCGAGCCCGCGCCCGCGCCTGAGCCCGCGCCTAGCACGCCCGCGCCCGAGCCCGCGCCCGCGCCCGAGCCAGCGCCTAGCACGCCCGCGCCCGTGCCCGAGTCCGCGCCTGCGCCCGAGTCCGCGCCTAGCACGCCCGCGCCCGAGCCCGCGCCCGAGCACGCGCCTACGCCTGCTATCAGCGCGCCTGCGTCCGAGCTCGCGCCTGCGCCTGCTCTCAGCGCGCTCGCGTCCGAGCCCGCGCCTATGGCCCCTAGCGCGCCCGCGCCTGCCACTCTTGAGGTTCCTCCTCTACCGGAGCTGGGCGGGTTGGTCTACTGGTCTCCGGACCTGGGGGCCATCCTGGACGACCTTTCGTGCTCCAGCCCGGAAGCCTCGAACCCGGACTTGCCTGGGCGAAGGGGAGCCGCCGTGCCTTCCCCTATCAACGAAGGGGTTGCCGGTGCTCAAGGGGCCGAGCCCGCCGCTGCTGTCATTAGTGAGCCCCCTCCAGCTGCTCCCACCGAGGCGAGCCAAGCGGGCTCCTCCTCTGGCGGTCCCGAGCGCGCCCCTTTCTTCATGCGGGAGATCCTGGGACGCAACATCTTCGCCCGGACTCCCTATATCGCTCTCATCAACCGACTCCTCGAGGTAAGATTACCTTCATACTTCTTTGTCCCAAACCCCTGTTTTAACTTCTAACTCTCAACTGTTTTCCCTTTCCGTAGGTGGAGCGCGTCAGCCGGGCTCTCGCCGACGAGGTCGCGGGCGTCGCGGGGGACACCGTCGTCCTCTACGATGACACTCTCCATGACTCGGAGAGGAGAGTAGACGAGCACATCCTCCGTATTCGCCAGATGGACCGGTCGGGCGAGCTGCAGGCTGAAGTGGACCGGCTGCGCCAGCAGGTCGCCTCCTTTAACACGGAGGTTGACAAACTGCGCCAGCGGGCCGCCACCTTTACCACCACGCTAGCTTCGGCTGAGGACGCCCGCGCCCGCGCCCAATCCGATATGCAAGGGGCCCGTCGAGCTGAAGAGGCCGCCCAAAAGGAAATCTCCGAGCTTCGACGTCAGTTGGCGGCTTCTAGGGATGAGATCGCGTCTCTGAGGGAAACGCATCTCCAAGACCTCCATTCTCAGCAAAGCCGCCTCCAGGCGCAGCTCGTCGAGCTCCTTCGGAAAGGCGCACTCGATGCCATCGAGAAGTACAGGGCCGAAAGGTCGAAAAAGAGGAAGCGCGGTGATGACGACAGTACGGGTGCTGGCCCAGCCTAGGGTCTCTTTTGTAACCCTGCTGTAATTTTAAACAATGAATGAAATGTTCTCTTTGAGCTCGCCTCTATGTTTCTTTCTCTCTCTGTGCCACTTATGAGTCCGCTCTAGGAGTTCGCAGCGATCTCGAGAGTGATACCCCGGGCGAGGCAGCTAATTCGATTCAACCTTTTATTTTAAAGTATATGCAAACGAAAAACTCGGCATGCTCGCAAAAACTCGATAGTCTCTGAGCCCGGAAAACGTTTAAGCGAACCAAAAGACTTCAAAAACATCCCTACACTCAGAGACTTAAACCATTTTTATTTTTAAAGGAAACTAATAAGTGCTAGCTGCCCCCTGCCCGGTTAATTTCTCTCGATGATCCTGTTTGGCGGGCTCGCCCTTCGAGGGGTTTGCCAGCACCAGGATGCTTTCGTTCATGGCAGGTGAACGCGAAGGATCCTGGTTAGGTTTAGAGTCCACTAGACAGCGGACTTCCCCGGGAAGCTCAAGGTCGCCCACTGGCTGCCTCTGAGGATCCCGGTCTTGCTTTAAGTCCGCACAACGGCGGACTTCCCCGGGAAGCTCAAGGTCGCCCACTGGCTGCCTCTGAGGATCCCGGTCTTGCTTTAAGTCCGCACGACGGCGGACTGCCCCGGGAAGCTCAAGGTCGCCCACTGGCTGCCTCTGAGGATCCCGGTCTTGCTTTAAGTCCGCACAACGGCGGACTGCCCCGGGAAGCTCAAGGTCGCCCACTGGCTGCCTCTGAGGATCCCGGTCTTGCTTTAAGTCCGCACGACGGCGGACTACCCCGGGAAGCTCAAGGTCGCCCACTGGCTGCCTCTGAGGATCCCGGTCTTGCTTTAAGTCCGCACGACGGCGGACTGTACACTATAGATCATGCGGGCTCTGTCTGCGCCGAGCTTCCTAGCTAAATTGTTGAAACCTCAATCGTTCATTTATAACTTCAGAAGATGATTTACAAAAATTTCTCTAGGCATAAAACTTGCGAAGGTGCAGAGCGTTCCAAGGTCGCTCTAACAGGTCGCCTCCAGCGGTCATCAACCGGTAAGCCCCCGAGCTTCCTGCTTCGTGTATTATGTATGGGCCTTCCCAGTTCGCCGCGAGCTTTCCTGCATTAGGCTCTTGCGTGTTTGCAAATACCTTTCTCATCACCAGATCGCCGGCCTTAAATGCCCGATGGCGGACTCTTTTGTCATAGGCGCGCTTCATCTCTTGTCTGTATCCGGCGAGGTGTAGATTGGCGCGCTCTCATCTTTCTTCGAGCTGATCAAGGGAGTCGACGAGCAGTTTGTCGTTGTCGACCTCCGCCGACGCAAGCCTTCTTTCAGTGGGCAGCTCGGCCTCTATGGGTAGCACGGCTTCGCAACCAAAAGTGAGACTAAAAGGGGATTCGTTAGTTGAGCGACGTGGAGTAGTGCGATAGGCCCACAAGACTCCATCGAGCTCCTGCTCCCACAATCCTTTTTTCCCTTCCAGCCTCTTCTTTAGGTTGTCCAAGATCACGCGATTCGTTGCTTCGGCCTGCCCGTTGCTTTGAGGGTACCTTGGGGAAGAGAATCTTAGGTCGACTCCATATTCAACACAAAAGCTTCTGATTAAGCGATTGTCGAACTGGCGACCATTGTCGGTGATAAGTACCCGAGGCAGACCGAACCGGCAAAAAATATTCTTCCAAAGGAAGTCTTTTACCTGCTTCTCGCCAATCTTAGCTAGCGGGACCGCTTCCACCCATTTGGTGAAGTAGTCCGTATCTACTAGGATGAATTTCTTTTGCCGGGCTGACACAGGAAAAGGTCCCACAATATCCAACCCCCATTGCTGGAAAGGCCAGGGGCTCGCCAGGGGATGCAGTTCTTCTGCGGGCATATGGTTCGTGGTGGCGTGCTTCTGGCATTGGATGCACCTCTGGGCGACCTTCAAAGCGTCTTGCTCCAGAGTGGGCCACCAGTATCCTTGCCTTCGTACTTTCGCAGCAAGAGACCGCCCACCAGCGTGGTTTCCCAGCTCGCCAGAGTGAATGCACTTTAAAACTTCTTCAGCTTCCGGGCTCTCGACGCAACAGAGATTTGGCCCGCCAAAGGATCTTCGAAAAAGGCGATCCCAGCGAATGAGATAGCGACCAGCGCATTTCTCCACTCGTCGGGCTTCCTCTCTTCCTTCTAAAAGCTCGCCCTTCTGAAGAAAACGAAGAATGGGAGCGGTCCACCCGCCGGGTGATACGTCGGCAGAAACTTGGTTAACAGCGGGCTCCATCATTTGGAGCCGAGACTGATTTTGGACCTCGATTAGAATCTGGCGAGCTTCTGATGTTCCCAGCAGGGAGGCGGCGTTTGCCAAGGCATCAGCTCGCCTATTATCGGCTCGCGGAATTTGCTCGAAAGAGATCTTTTCGAACTCCGCGGCCTTGCCCTTTACTAGATCTACGTAGCCCGCCATTCGTGCATCCCGGGAGGCGTACTCCCCATTGATTTGGCAAATAATTAGCTGGGAATCACTAAAGACTTTCAAGCGTTTGGCGCCTACCTCTTGAGCGAGCTCCAAACCGGCCAGCAGCGCCTCATATTCCGCCTCATTGTTGGTAGCGGCAAAATCCAGCCGGACTGATTTCTCCAGAAGTACCGACTGGGCGATCAGTGCGACCCCGATCCCAGCCCCCAAAGCGTTGGAGGATCCATCGACGAATAATTCCTAGCCCGCCACCTCTGAACGTCCAGCTGGAGGAAGCTCGCCTTGGTTGTCCAAGAACCTCGCCTTCCCAGGGTGTGCCTCAGTTGGCTCATCCTCCTGGTACTGGACTGGCTCTTCTATGGGAAAGTCTGCCAAGAAATCGGCGAGAGCCTGCCCTTTGACAGCAACTCGAGGGACATACTCCAAACCATAGGTGGCGAGCTCGGCAGACCATCGATACAACCTGCCAGCTACCGAAGGCCTGGAAAGCACGCTCTTCAGGGGGTGCTCTGTGATGACTTTGACGGTGTGGGCCGAGAAGTAGGGGTGAAGCTTTCTCGCGGTAAGGACCAAGGCCAATGCGACCTTCTCGATTGGTCGATACCGGAGCTCGGCGGGAAGCATCGTGTGGCTCACCAAGTAGACAGGCCGCTCTACCTTTGCTTTTTCCACTACAAGGACCCCGCTTACTGCACTCTCCGTGACCGCGAGATATACGCCGAGCTCGGCGCCATCTTTTGGTGCCGCTAGGATCGGCGGGCTCGCCAGATAGTCCTTTATCTTCTGAAAGGCGCGCTCGCATTTTTCATCCCAACAAATGCTCGCACCTTTTCGCAGCAGCTCGAAAAGAGGTCGGCAATTGTCTGAGGATTTGGATATAAACCGATTGAGCGCAGCGATTCGCCCACTCAATCTCTGGACCTCCTGCCGGGTTCTTGGTGCGGGCATTTCGACAAGTGCTCGGATTTGCCCAGGGTCGGCCTCGATCCCCCTGTGGGTGACCAGGTATCCGAGGAATTTCCCCGAAGTCACCCCGAATGCGCACTTCGCCGGGTTTAGCCTCATTTGGTACTTTCTCAGTATCTCGAAGGTTTCGCGGAGATCGGCAACATGCCCCTCTCGCTCCCGACTCTTCACCAGGAGGTCGTCTACATAAACTTTGACGTTTCTGCCGATCTGATCTTTGAACATCTGAGTGACTAGCCTTTGGTAGGTCGCTCCAGCGTTCTTAAGTCCGAACGGCATCACTCGATAGCAGTACAGCTTCTGGTAGCCCGCTCCAGAGTAGAAGGCGATCTTCTCCTGATCGTCGGCGTGGAGAGGTATCTGGTTATACCCAGAATATCCATCCATGAAGGACAGGGCCCGGAACCCGACAGCTGCGTCGACCAGCGCGCCTATTCTCGGAAGAGGAAAACCGTCCTTCGGGCATGCCTTATTGAGGTCGGAGAAGTCAATGCACACTCTGACAGCTCCGCTCTTCTTAGGCACCGCCACGATATTGGAGATCCACTCGGGGAAGTGCGCCTCGCGGATGAAGCCAGCTCGTTCTAGCTTGTCTATCTCCGCCGCTACTGCAACGGACTTCGCAGCAGGTATGTGCCGAGCTTTCTGCTTGACCGGCGGGAACTCCTTCATGGTGTGCAGACGATGACAGGCGACCTCCGGGTCAATCCCTGGCATGTCTGCGAAGCTCCAGGCGAATACGTCACGGTATTCCCTGAGTAAGTTGGTTATGGCCAGGACCTCGCCCTTGGTTAGCGAGGTCCCGAGGCTAACAACTCTTGGCCCTTCTTTGCCGCCAATGTCGACCTCTTGAAGAGGTTCGGCAATTGGAAAACTTCCTCTCTTGGGGGTTGTCGGGCGACCTTCCTCCAACTTAAGATCCACACCGCTCCCACCCGAGGATGGAGTAGGGGACTTAGGCGAGGAGGCCCCCAGCGGGCTCCCCAGGAGCTCGCTCGTAGCAGGCGGTAATTGCTAGGAGGGTGCGGGCCTCTTGGCCTCGGCGACCTCCATGTCCATGAGGTGAAGAACATCCTGCTCGCATCGAGTAGCGGCTACCTGATCACCCCGAATAACTACGACCCCGCTCGTGGTCGGGAATTTGAGGGCCTGATGGTTGGGTGAAGATACCGCATTCATTTGCCTCAGCCAAGGTCGCCCAAGGATGGCATTAAACGCGGAGCTTCCGTCCACTACCGCGAAGCGGACTTGGCGAGCCTCCGGGCCCGCGGTCACAGTAAGGGTTATCTCTCCTGCCACTTTGGCGACCTCGCCGGTGAATCCACTGAGGGAGCTCGTCGAGGGAGACAGGTCGGCAAGTCTCAACCCCATTCGCAGGTAGGCCGACAGAAAAAGTATGTCAACGGCGCTCCCCGAATCGACCAGAGCTCGCCTCACCTCGATGTTAGCCATCATCAGGCGTATGACGAGGGGGTCATTGTGGGGCGTAACGACCCCGATCATGTCATCTTCCGAAAACCAGAGAAAATCGGGGGCTTCCACCCTTGGTGCTTGTAGCAAAGTAGGAGTTAGCGAGACGGAAAATACCTTCTGTGCCCGCTCCATCTCCCTGACTCGTCGGCGGGCTTCATTACTGGATCTCGGGCCGCTCAGCCGCCCGCTAATGGTATGGCAGATCGCCGGTCCTCCCGGGGGAGGCGGAGGCAGGGCGGGTTCAGCGGGCCCCGGGCGATCTCCCCCCCGAGGAGCCCGTGCCGGTACCACCTCGAACCTCCTTGGAGGCAAAATAAACTGATTCAAGTGGCCCTGGGTGACCAAATCCTCGAGGTGGTTCTTGAGAGCCCGGCATCTGTTAGTGTGATGCCCAGGGCTTCGATGAAAAGCGCACCGCCGTGAGTTGTCGGTAGAGCCAGGCTCTCCGACCTGCAGGGGTGGCGGGTACTGGAAGAAAGGTTCGTTCCGAATCTGATGGAAGATTTGTCCTGGCGAGTGGGTTAGCACGGTGAAGTCCCGCTCCCCGGGTCCTGGAGGCAGGCGCCAGTTCGCCGGCCTTCCAGTGACAGCCGCGGGGGCTTCAGCGGGCTGTTCAGCAGGAACAGCGGGCGGTCCAGGCAAAGGCACCGCCAGGGGCACCTCCCTTCTCTCCACGGCCTTAACGATTAGCGGTCGCGGGGCCGGAGGAGGTCGCTGCTCGACTGCCTTTCCCTTCCGGTCTAGCACAGCGTCTTCAAGCTTGATGTGTTGCTGGACCAGGGCAAATAGTTCAACCATCGTGCGAGGGTCCTTGATCACTAGAGCGTCATGAAGCTTGCAACCCTCGGGGAGGGCGCTTCTGAACGCACTCACCACGGTATGATCTTGGCCCGCCGCGTCTTCCAGAGCGAGGTAGGCGCTTCGGAATCGCGTTGCGAAGCACCGGAGCGTCTCGCGGGCTCCCATGGTTAAGGTAAACAGAGACTCGATTCTCTTCGGGGGCTGCCTATTGCAGCGATACTGCTCCAGGAATAGCTTAGAGAGAGTTGGAAAGTCGGGGATCATGCCGGGCGGCAACTTGTGGAACCAGTTCAATGCCGAGCCGGTCAAGCTGCTCGGGAATGCTCGGCACAAGACGTGGTCTTGGTCCCGGAAAAACAGGAGCTTTCTGTAAGCCAAGAGATGGTCAACGGGATCCTGCGACCCGTCGAACAATACAAACTTCGGGGGGGTCCAGTGGTGCGGAAAACCCCCTTGGTGGACCTCGCTGGTGAAAGGCGAGCTACTTCCGTGGGTGGCGAGGTCTTCCAGTAAATCTACTGGCGCACTAGATCGCTGCCAGTGCCCGGGGAGAACTCCCAGAGGCGGCTGCGCAGGTCCTAGGCGGTCTCGTACGCTCCCTTGTGGCGAGGTCGGTCCCACCCCGCGGCGACCCTCGGGGGCAACCGCTCGGCGGCCTCCTTGCTGTCCACCCGCGGATTCCTTCAACGCGTCAGTTGGCCTGTGGGAGGACGTTGCCTCGCGAGCTTCGGAAGGTATTTCCACCGCGGGCTCTTTCCCTTGTCGCCGATGGCGAGGGTCGCGGTCCCGCTCTAAAGACCTTTCCTCCGATCCGTCAGAATCAATGCTCCGGCTACGGCGGCAAGGGATGGTCGCGCGCGAGGTCGCCTGGTTGCTAGATTACTGGGTGACTAGCTTCTGCAACCTCGTGAGCGGGGTTTCCGGCACCCCTCGCGCAGCCGCTCTCCCGACTGGGGGTTTCGGATGGGAAACCTGCCGCGCCGGAGCGACCGTGGGAGGGCGCGATGTTAACGCCGGTGGTCGCACCGGAGACGCCGTCTTCGCCGGCCCAGATCGTCGGCTGGCCGCCGGAGCTTGACGCAATCGTGTCAGCTCCTCCATCATCGCCCGCTGGGTGGCCAACATCTCCAACAAGAGTTGGTCACTGAGCGGGACCGGGGGCTGAGGGGTCTCGACCGGAGGCTCGCTGCGCGCAGATCTGGCACGAGTCCTCGGTCGCCTGCGTCCCCTTGCCACCGGAGCCATCTTTGGGATTACGAGAGCGAACGGCGCTCAACCGCGTGGTCGTGGGTGTTCTCACAGGAACCAGTCGAAGATCCCACAGACGGCGCCAAATGTTCGGGGGATTTTTCGCTGGTCCGTGCGGGCTGCCTGCAAGACAAAGAAAAGAGAACGTGAGAACGGCTGGCTCCCTTAGGAGCGCAGACCCTCCGACGCTCAAGTCAGTCACGATGGCACAAAGGCGAGCTGCGGTATACCAAAGTGGTAGGGAAAAGGATTTCCAACCTGTACTATGGAGCCTGGGGGTGAGCATTTATAGCAATCGGCGGCCTATCGTACCCCGACACGTGGAGATTCTTCCAGGGCTTTCTAGACCCCCACGATCTGGCTCGCGTGGGTCTGACAGTCCTTGGTACTCGCGCCCAGACATTCTGTCGTCAAGCCTGCCAAACGGTTTGAGTGGGGGAGGGAATCTTTCTTGTCGTGGCCAGGTAGCCATTCTGGAATGCTCGAGTCTGGGCGGTCTCAGGGAGGAAGCAAATGCAAGCTCGCCCTACACTGCTCCGCCCCCTTGTCCGTATTTATCAAGAGTCGGACCTTGCGGGAGCAACCTCTTCGATAAACAGGGGTCTGGGCGAGCTCCTGAGCGAGCTAGACGAGCTCCTGAGCGAACATGGGCGAGCTCTTGTGCGAGCATGGGCGAGCTCGTGCGCGAGCTAGGCGAGTTCCTGAGCGAGCTAGGTGAGCTCATGCGAGAGCTAGGCGAGCTCCTGAGTGAACTTGGGCGAGCTCGTGAGCGAGCTCTTGGCCTTCGGTCCCTTCAGCCCAATGTGGATCTTGCTCCACTGTCAAGATGATTCGATGAGCGCGGGGGAGCGAGCTCCTGCGGGGTCTAGGAGGGGCGAGCTGCACTCAGATACAAGGTGTCCATCCAGCTCCCTGTGGGGCGAGCTCCTGAGGGGCTGGGAGGGCGAGCTCCTTGCGAGCTTAAAAGGGGCACGCTCGGCTTTCAAGGGTTCCAGCTCCTGGGCGAGCTCCCTCGAGAACTCTATCTCAGATGTGTTTTGCAAGGCTATCCAAGATATGTGGTTTCTGACTACCCCCAACATCATATATGTAGCAAGTTGTAAACTAGTCTGAATATATAAAATCTGACCGTACCGATGTGTTCGGAACAATCCAATTAGTCAAGATCCATATATGGATCATCCGGACCGGCCCCAGATCAGGCCAAATATCAAAGAAATCATACAGACGGTCCACATAAAAACAAATCTTAAATAAACAGCAAAAGCATTTAAACTATCCGGGGTCAGGTCAGGAGCAGACCAGTTGGGTCGGGTTTGTCATAAAAACGGGTTTAAAGTGTAAACGAGTTCAAAACCCAATTGAACGAAACTTGTTTAGGAACAATATTTCGGGTCAGGTTGCAATTGAAGTCGGGTCTGTATGGCAGTCGGATTAAAACCGTTTCCGGGTCCACCACACAAGTGGCTGGAGGGTCGGGTTAGAGCTGTCAAATCCAGGAGTAATAAACCGGGGTGTGATGTGTTATCGGGTTTAAACCCAATAAAACAAAACTGGGTTTTATGTGATAATCGGGTTTTAAACCCCATGAAACTGAAAAAACCCGAAACACTGTTTATCTCTTCCGATTTGATCAGAAACCCTAACCGACCGACTGCCGCTCCCCCACGCGCACACGTAGCAACCGCCGCTCGCACACGTCGGCCCGCCGCTCGTAGGCACTGTCCTGCCGCTGGTCGCACGCCCGCGCCGGCTCGCCGCCGCTCACATGCGTGGGCCGGCCTGCCGCCACTCGCACGCGCTCGCCGGCTCGCTGCCGTTCGCATGCGTGCGCCAGCTCGTTGCTGTCGCCGATGGTTGTGGCTGTCGGTGCTGTCCACGGGCAGAGTCCATTGGTGCTGAGTTCATGCGCCACCCGCTGGATCTCGCTGGTGTGCGAGATTTGTCGACGCTGCCCGCATGTGACGAAGATCTAGATCCCTTTGGTCATGGCTGGCTGAGCTTGGATCTCCGACAAGATACCCTTGTGTAAATCTCTAACAAGATTCAATCTCGCCGGAATCAAAGCAACGAAAAACAAATTTTCATCCAAAACTTCGTGCAAAACGATGAGCATGATCAAAACCTTGCCCTAATACCATATGTTGAGGTTTTTGCGCGAGAACACCCCGATCTATCGACCGTGTTCATCGTTATGGATGAAGAACATACCTTCATGAGAAAGATGAGAGATCCTTCACAATACCGGATGAAAATCTTCCACACGCTGCCATCCCCCGTGGATTCGATGGGCCTCTTGAATCCCTCTGGATTCACAACAACGGCTCTAATGACGTGCGTATGGGGACTCCACCCCCTGCACATATAATTATAATAGATGTGCCCAACCAATAGACGCAACCCATTATGGCATCCACTGGTTATTGGTGCACATGAGAATGAGGCCAGGTTCACCACCAACCCTGTAAAGCCTCTTGGTTGAGTCCCCCAATCTGAACAGGACCACAACAACCAACCCAGTCCACCTAGTTCAGTAGCTCTCTCGTAAAGGGCCATCAAAAACCAACATGACCGACCACGTTTCAATATTGTACCAAGTCCCTCCCGAACATTGCATGCTACAGCAAGTTCCTCGTCCTTATTTACCCCATCATGTGCTACAGATAGAGTATCCATTCGTCTCCAGAAAGAGTATCCATTTGCTAGTTGACACTATGTATGTAGCGGTTGCTACAATGATTTCACTATAGCTGCTACATTGAAATAACTGTAGCAAGAGTAGTATCAATTCGATTTGGTAAGAGTATCAATTTAGCGAATTGAGCGTCGCTACAGTGATTTCACGGTAGCAAGAGTATCAATTAGCTGAATGGATACTCTTTCAGAAGACGAATGGATACTCTTGCTACAATGAAATCACTATAACAATCGCAACGTGCACAATGTCTATTGTAGCTCGTGTGTCCTTAGCGTGGATTTTCTGTATTAACATTAATAAAGATGACTTTGGTTATTGCTTTAATTAGAATACTACTCTGGTATATAATAATACTCATATAATAAAAGGACCATAGGGAACACAGTAGGCCACTGAGGCGTATGGAGGATCCATGCTTGAGAGACCCAGTGGATCAGTTCTGTATAGACCTAGAACTAGTTCACAACTTAGGTAATGCCGGTCGCTTCACCGAGAACAAGTTGTTGGCAGGTAGATGATGTGGTGAAGTCTCCACCACTGGAACGTGTGATTCCCATTCACCTGACCAAGCACGATGATCGTGTTGAATAGGAACCAAGACGATGCACAATTCAGTGATTCAGACACTGGTGCAGAAACCGTCTTACTACTATAGATAATCTGTCCTTAACCCTGAGGGACCATGCTCACTGGGCCAACTAGTTGTGTGGTGCTTTGATGTGCCAACGTGTGCGGACCTTTCATAGTCCAATACCACGGTACGTTGGGTTACCCGGTTGGCGCTTGAGTGACATGTAATCCCTACAGATTATCCGACTTCCAGTGTTGGATGGGTGCGTTTTGATGAGTCAATCTGTCCACACAGTTAACCCAGGCCTGGTGGTTGTCAGTATGACTGACGATGTTCCGAATGCTAGGTATAGCACCGGAAGGTGTATGGTGTTATAGATGACAAATCATTAAACCCTAGTCAGATGATCGATCAGGATCTGACGGTGCTTTCCACCGCTCGAGTCGTATCATGGCACTAGTAATAGGAGGGATAAGGATTATCGGAGTATAGTAGAGAACAGGGTTACGAGGGAGTAACATAAGTTTAGGATCACTAGAGTTCAACTCGCGTCGCACTCTGGGTGGCTACACGGGTTAATCGGATTAGGGCTGATTAATGGAACTTTTGGTGTGTCACCAGAACAGTTAATCAGGGATCCGGTTGGAGCTAGAGATCCCGAACCCTGAAGGTTCCACCCTATCGTTGCGTATAGGAATTGTTCCCTGACCTAGTTGGATACGTTGGATGCAAAGTAGCGCGATGGAGCACAAGCCCGGAGCCAAAGAACCTAATTCACATGTGTTACGGGCCGTAGGGGTATTTTGGTAAATACTGAAATATAGCTCAGAACATATTGAATATGGATCTTAGATTGAGCGGAATAATTCCAAGAGCTCACAGGCGCTGACGGAACTCGATTCCGAGTAGCGCACCTCACTCAGTCTCACTTTCAGTTTTCTGCTTTTCGTGAAGGGCGTTTTCGTCCGGGCTTCACGATAGACACCCGGGAGACCTATATCTGACCCCCCCTCATCCCTATCCACCTAGGGGCCGGCCCTAGGCTCCTTGGAGCCATGGGAGACCGGCCTTATAAAGGAAATAGGGAGGGGAGGGCCGGCCCTAATGGTTCTACTCCCTCCCCTCCAAAAATCCGACCCCTAGTCCTCCTCTTTTGTGGTTTCAGCCAAGGAAAAGAGAGGAAGAAGAAGGGAGAAGGAAGAGGAAGGAAGGAGAAGGAAGAAAGGAGAAAGAGGAGGAGAAAATCTCGAGGCTCGCCATCGTCTTCGCAACGGATTCCTCCGTCGGCTCGTAATCCCTGCACTCAGATACGGGATTTTGAGGATTCTTCAATTCGCAAAGGACAAGGTGCTATCCTACAGTTTCTCTTGCGATTCAAGTGCGGTTCTTCATCGTTCCGTAATCTCCGGATCATAGATCCATAAGGTATGATGAATCTAAACACCTAAGTAGATGCATGCATGTCTTCCGTAGATCGTAGTATGCCTCTAGGGTATCCGCACATATGCTAAGATCATAGATTTGCATGTAGATTGTTTTGTATTACGAAATTGTAATGAAACATACACCGTATGATCTTCGGATCTTTCTTTTGCTTCCGCTGCGACTCTGATTAGCGGAACCCAATTTCAACAATTGGTATCAGAGCACGCTTTGGTGTATGTTTCATGTATGAATTCGTAAAAACATCATGTGAATATATGATGCCATATGTTTTCGTCGGGGTTCGGCGTAGATCATGCATATGGATTATGCTATGTATCGTCTTTTTGCAGGTGCCGTACTGAATAGTAATATGTGATTGCATACATCCGGGGGTCGGACCCCGGATTTAATTTTGCATTGATTATTATTATGGATTGTAAGGCTCTAGATGGGCGAGGGTGGGGGTTGACCATCCTCGGTTCCCTGGCCATGTTTCTAGGATTGTTTCTTTTTCTTTCTAGCGAAATTGTACACGAACGAGCACTTGCTCGGAGCGTGTTAGTTTTCGGTCACAGGAAGAAGGAGATGATGCTACATCCACGGCTCGGGCAAGCGGTACCATGGCGTGCAAAGACCCGACGAAAGCGTGCACGTTGGCGATGAAGGGGATCATTGTCAGAGATCGTGCAGAACGAAAGAGCGGGATATCTTGGCTGTGCTATTCAGGTTCAGGGGTCGGACCCTGGACTTGATTCAGTTTGGATGTTTTTCTGTTGCTTCTCTTTATTTCGTATTTAGAGAACCCCGATGATAATATGATTATCTTGCTTGTGAGTTTATCTCTAGATCAGGCTTAGGGTTAGTACTAAGCTTATGGATTCATCGGTGTCTCTAAATGCTTCTAACACGTGCGAATTCGGTGGCTAGCTAAAAGGAAAGGTGGTAACCACCCTCGTGGTAGTTCAGGTAGCCAAGTACTGTGCACCGAGATAGACGCAGTGTTAGATTTGTTTAGTGATAATTAACTAATGTCTCCATAAGAAGTATGATAACCTTAGTGGGATGCCCTTTCCCCACATGGTCCTAACGACCAAGTTAGGTTAGGATTTCACTGTGTGATACCCGTTTCTAGATGACGTTTGATGGTAGTATGAACTCATCACGATTTGGTTATGCCACCATTAGGTTGAGGTCCGACGGAGGTTGTCGGATGTCCCTATTTGGCCAGCATCGAAACCTGTAATGAGATGAGGTCTACTATGACATCAGGCATCAAATTGTGAACGAGGCGTCATTGTAGTGGGAGTCCTTTCCACGTTGACCTTAGTCTAGGCTCCAGATCTTAGGATTATGGACAAACTAGTGGAGTATCGGGATCCTTGGAATCTATGTAATGTGATCCTTGCAAGAAAGGCGAAAGCTGAGTATTCAAGGTAGGGACTATGATATTTTCTGAGGATACTAATGCTTTACAGGAAGGTTTATAATCCTAGTGGGAGCACAGTAGACCAGGATCTAAGTCTAGGAGATCGTGACCTTTCTCGATATGCATAAAACCTCATAAAGAAGGGATGTGTAAGAGGTTCCCTCCAAAGGGGAGCCCCTGGCCTCCACAATCAACCGGCTAAGGGTCTGGATGGGAGGTACGCAGTTCGATATTCCCATCGGGTGAGAGCTGTGTTTCCTTCCATGCTGGTTCGCCTAGTGGTTTCCTTCGGGACATGGAGGATGTCGGTGGCAGTGGGTGACGGTTTTATCCTGCACCGCGGGAGCCTATGAACCCCCCTGCCGACACCACCTAGATTTATGGGAAGCATCCGAAAGCTTGTGTGAAGCCACTGTTGCTACGCACGCGGGTCACATAAAACTGGCCAAAAGGAGACTGAGAGGTCTTTCAGTTTGCCGTGGGTAATTCTGATGAAGACTGGGTCGTAAAAACCCCGTTGGCAGAAGCGGTTGCATGCTCTCACCGAGATGCTGTCTCCAATTCAGGGCCGATAGTCTCAGTGCTCGAGCCCAGGGAATTTAGATTCCTGGATGTCTCCACTTGAGGTGGTGAAGACATAGCTGATGGAGTAGACATTATCTATTTCTTAATTCCATGAAATAGATTGTAGTAGACCCTAACTATTACTTTAAACCATTGTTTACAGAAATCATGACCAAACTCGACCCCCTTGCCTCCATACTTAATGATAACAAACTTACAGGACCAAACTACGAGGACTGGAAGCGTAACCTAATGCTCGTCCTAAGGGTTGGCAAACACACAATTGCCCTAAGTACCCCTCAACCGGCCATGCCGGAACCAAGTGCAACTGAGACCCAGTTAAAGGAATTGAAAGACTGGCTAGATGCTGATTAGATGTGCAAGTGCTATATTGTGGCATCCTTGCAGACCGTCCTTCAGAAGCAAGTCGAAGACATGACCTTTGCTTCAGACATGATGCTCTACCTGAAGAAAATATTCGAGGGTCGTAGTCGGGTAACTCGTTACCTGACCATCAAGAAATTGGTGTCCACGAAGATGGCAGAGGTGACTTTAGTTCAGGATCATATGCTGAAGTTGTTTGGCTATGTGAACGAGCTTGGTTCCTTCGATGTCATCTTGGATGCAGAGATCCAGACCGACATTTTCCTCGTGTCTCTGTCAGGAGCGTTTGAGGGCTTCGTTACCAATTTCAACCTTAACCGGTTGGAGATGTCTAACGCAGAGCTCCTAGCGGCGCTCCAGACGGCAGAGGACGGGATGAAGGCAGGAGCCCAATCCCTAAACGTGGAGCGGAATTCTTCTCTGAAAGCCAAGGGTAAGTTTCAGAAAAGAAAGTCTAAGAAGCCCGTGAAAATGGGCCAGGTGCAGTTGCAGGTTCCCAAGCAGAATGGTCCGGCGAAGCCCAAAGAAAAATATTTCCGATGCGGCAAGAAGGGGCACTGGAAGGGCGACTGCCGCGCGGCTCCCAAGAAGGCTGAGACAGGTATATCTCAAATCCACATAGGGGAATCCCTTGTAGCATCCAGTTGTTCTCCAGTTTTATGGATTGTGGATTCTGGTTCCACTAACCATGCTTGCAATAATTTGTAGGGGTTCAAGGAGACAAGAAAACTGGGTGATGGGGATTATCCGTGGCAGAGGCTGAAGCAGTTGGAGATGTCATCTTGCAGTTCCTTGATGGAAGAAGTTTATTACTTAAAGACATACTTTATGTACCGTCCTTGAGACGTAATTTAATTTCTATTTCCTTATTGAATAATGAAGGTTTTTCAGTTTTATTTGATGCTTCTGGTGTGTCAATTAAATTGAATGGTTCCTTTGTTTGTAAGGAAAATATACAGAATGGTCTCTATGTAATTAACTCCAATCATAAGCAGGATAACATAACTGAAGCTTGTGTGATTAATTCATCTAAAAGGAAAAATCCCTCAGATGATCCAACACTCCTTTGGCATCTAAGGCTTGGACACATAGCCTCAGACATGATTCACAGGTTGGTTAAGGTAGGACTCTTAAGTCCAAATGTTTCAGAAAGTCTACCGACGTGTGAGTCTTGCCTGGAAGGCAAGATGACTAAAAGGTTTTTCTGAGCCAAAGGTAACAGATCTAAGGAGGTATTGGAGTTGGTACACACTGATGTATGTGGGCCCATAAGTGTCCGTGCCATAGGAGGCTTCGAGTATTTTATCACCTTCACGGATGATCACTCGAGGTTTGGATACATATACCTAATGTGGCGGAAGTCTGAATCCTTTGATAAGTTCAAGGAGTTCAGAGCTGAAGCAGAAAAGCAGACGGGTAAAAGTATCAAGTCTCTTTGATCGGATCGAGGAGGCGAATACCTATCGGATGAATTTATTAGGTACCTGCGTGAGCATGGCCGAGATCGTATCCCAGTTGACTACACCAGGGACACCACAACAGAACGGTGTATCTGAGAGGAGAAACCGAATTTTGTTAGACATGGTTCGGACTATGATGAGTTATGCAATATTGCCACCTAGTTTTTGGGGATATGCCCTAGAGACGGCAGCATATACTTTGAACTTTGTTCCATCAAAGTCAGTACCCCTAACTCCTTGGGAGCTGTGGTTGAAGCGAAAGGCAAGCCTACAGCACTTTAGGATTTGGGGTTGTCCAGCATATGTGCGAAAGGACAAGCGAGATAAGATGGAGTCAAAAACTAAGATATATCTGTTCGTTGGGTATCCAAAAAGGACAAAGGGTGGTTTATTTTATGATCCTGAGGATAGAAAGGTTGTCGTCTCGACGAACGCCGTATTTCTGGAGCAGGATTATTTAATAGACCATAAGCCCACCAGTAAAGTAGTTCTTAAAGAATTGCTTGGTACTGATGGGAGTACGTAGACAGAAAATATAGTGGGAGCCGATACCACTAAGATTAACGGTACTGTATAATCGACTCCTATGGAACCATCGCAGGTTCATCGCAGTGGAAGGACCACAAGTGCTCCTGATAGATACATTGGAGAACCCTTTATGGTTGATCTAGAGTTTCAAGAGAATGATCCTCTGAACTATGACAAAGTGATGGTATCTACTGACCATGCAGCATGGCAGGAAGCCATGGAGGTAGAACTGACATCGATGTCCCAAAAATCGGTCTGGACACTTGTAACACCACCTCACAACATTAAACCTGTTGGGTGTAAGTGGGTGTACAAAAGGAAAAGAGGTTCGGATGGTACCGTTGAGACTTACAAAGCTAGACTAGTCGCTAAGGGTTATATCCAGCGAGAAGGGATCGACTATGACGAAACCTTTTCACAAGTGGCTATGCTTAAGTCTATCCGGATCCTCTTGTCCATTGCAGCCCATTATGATTGGGAGATCTGGCAAATGGACGTCAAGACCGCATTCCTCAACGGGGATTTGGAAGAAGACATCTACATGTCTCAGCCTCCAGGCTTTGTCGCAAAAGGTCAGGAAGGTCTGGTATGCAAGTTGCAAAGGTCCATTTATGGACTAAAGCAAGCATCCAGAAGTTGGAACATGCGTTTTGATCAGGCTATCCAGTCTTATGGATTTGAACAGAACGTGGATGAACCATGTGTTTATAAAAGGAGCGATAAGACTGCAGTAGTTTTTCTAGTGCTTTACGTGGACGATATCCTGCTCATCGGAAACGATATTGGAACGTTGTCTACAGTGAAGGTGTGGTTATCCTCTCAATTTGACATGAAAGACTTGGGTGAAGCGAGTTATGTTCTGGGGATCAAGGTAACTCGAGATCGCCAGAACAAGATTCTCTCGCTGTCACAGTCAGCCTACATCGATACTATCTTGGTCAGATTCAGTATGCACAACTCCAAGAAGGGACTGGTTCCATTCAGACATGGAATGAAGTTGTCCAAGGATTAGGGTCCTAAGACTCCTGAGGAGAGGGCAGAGATGCAGAAGATACCTTATGCTTCGGCAGTAGGGAGTCTGATGTATGCCATGCAGTGCACGAGACCAGATATATGCTATGCAGTAGGCATGATGGGCATGCATCAGTCAAATCTGGGTCCAGGGCACTGGACTGCTGTGAAAAGTATACTCAAGTATCTCCGTAGGACGAGAGATTATGAGTTAGTTTACTCTTCACAGGAACTGATGCCGATTGGATATACGGATTCTGACTTTGCGTCAGATCCGGAATCCAGGAGATCGACGTCAGGGTTTGTATTTTCATTAGGAGGAGGAGCTGTCAGTTGGAGGAGCGTGAAGCAGGGATGCATCGCGGATTCGACGACAGAGGCTGAGTACGTTGCGGCGTGCGAAGCAGCTAAGGAGGCGGTGTGGCTCAAGAAGTTCCTCACGGACTTAGGATGCGTACCAGGAGCTCAAGATCCTATTGTCCTTTACTGCGATAATAGTGGAGTGGTAGCACAATCCAAGGAGCCAAGATATCACCAGAAGAGTAAACATATCGAGCGGAAATACTACATTATCCGGAACTTGCAGAAGCGAGGGGAGGTTACAGTGACTCAGGTGGCGTCTGCAGATAACATGGCGGACCCTTTCACAAAGGCGTTACCGACCAAGGCTTTTGAGAAGCACGTGGATGCCATGGGAGTTAAGACTGTTGTTCCCCGCTAGGCCAAGTGGGAGATTGTTGTAGCTCGTGTGTCCTTAGCGTGGATTTTCTGTATTAACATTAATAAAGATGACTTTGGTTATTGCTTTAATTAGAATACTACTCTGGTATATGATAATACTCATATAATAAAAGGACCCTAGGGAACACAGTAGGCCACTGAGGCGCATGGAGGATCCATGCTTGGGAGACCTAGTGGACCAGTTCTGTGTAGACCTAGAACTAGTTCACAGCTTAGGTAATACCGGTCGCTTTACCGAGAACAAGTTATTGGCAAGTAGAGGATGTGGTGAAGTCTCCACCACGGGAACGTGTGATTCCCATTCACCTGACCAAGCACGATGATCGTGTTGAACAGGAACCAAGACGGTGCACAGTTCAGTGATTCAGACACTGGTGCAGAAATCGTTTTACTACTATAGATAATCTGTCCTTAACCCTGAGGGACCATGCTCACTGGGCCAACCAGTTGTGTGGTGCTTTGATGTGTCAACGTGTGCGGACCTTCCATAGTCCAATACCATGGTACGTTGGGTTACCCGGCTAGCGCTTGAGTGACATGTAATCCCTACAGGTTATCCGACGTCCAGTGTTGGATGTGTGCGTTTTGATGAGTCAATTTGTCCACACAGTTAACCCAGGCCTGGTGGTTGTCAGTATGACTGACGATGTTCCGGATGCTAGGCATAGCACCGGAAGGTGTGTGGTGTTATAGATGACAAGTCATCAAACCCTAGTCAGATGATCGATCGGGATCTGACGGTGCTCCCCATCGCCCGAGTCGTATCATGGCACTAGTAATAGGAGGGATAAGGATTATCGGAGTATAGCAGAGAACAGGGTTACGAGGGAGTAACATAAGTTTAGGATCACTAGAGTTCAACTCGCGTCGCACTCTGGGTGACTACGCGGGTTAATCGGATTAGGGCTGATTAACGGAACTTTCGGTGTGTCACCGGAACAGTTAATCAGGGATCCGGTTGGAGCTAGAGATCCCGAACCCTGAAGGTTCCACCCTGTCATTGCGTATAGGAATTGTTCCCCGACCTAGTTGGCTACGTTGGATGCGAAGTAGCGCGATGGAGCGCAAGCTCGGAGCCAAAGAACCTAATTCACATGTGTTACGGGCCGTAGGGGTATTTTGGTAAATATTGAAATATGGCTCAGAACATATTGAATATGGATCTTAGATTGAGCGAAATAATTCTAGGAGCTCACAGGCGCTGACGGAACTCGATTCCGAGTAGCGCACCTCACTCAGTCTCATTTTCAGTTTTCCGCTTTTCCTCGTCCGGGCTTCACGATAGACACCCGGGAGACCTATATCCGACCCCCCCTCATCCCTATCCACCTAGGGGCCGGCCCTAGGCTCCTTGGAGCCATGGGAGACCGGCCCTATAAAGGAAATAGGGAGGGGAGGGCCGACCCTAATGGTTCTACTCCCTCCCTTCCAAAAATCCGACCCCTAGTCCTCCTCCTTTGTGGTTTCGGCCAAGGAAAAGAGAGGAAGAAGAAGGGAGAAGGAAGAGGAAGGAAGGAGAAGGAAGAAAGGAGAAAGAGGAGAAAATCTCGAGGCTCGCCATCGTCTTCGCAACGGATTCCTCCGTCGGCTCGTAATCCCTGCACTCAGAGACGGGATTTCGAGGATTCTTCAATTCGCAAAGGACAAGGTGCTATCCGACAGTTTCCCTTACGATTCAAGTGCGGTTCTTCATCGTTCCGTAATCTCCGGATCATAGATCCATAAGGTATGATGAATCTAAACACCTAAGTAGATGCATGCATGTCTTCCGCAGATCGTAGTATGCCTCTAGGATTTCCGCACATATGCTAAGATCATAGATTTGCATGTAGATTGTTTTGTATCACGAAATTGTAATGAAACATACACCGTATGATCTTCGGATCTTTCTTTTGCTTCCGCTGCGACTCTGATTAGCGGAACCCAATTCCAACAGTGTCATCCGATGAATAGATACTCTTGTTGATGACAAATGGATACTCTTTCCGAAGGCGAATGATTACTCTTGCTATAGTGTTTTTGCTGTAGTAGCTATAGTGAAATCACTGTAGCAATCACTACATATATAGTGTTAATCCGCGAATGGATACTCATGCCAAAGACAAATGAATACTCTTACCCGAAACAAATGGATACTCTTGCTGAAGTGGCAGTTTTGTAATTTAAAATATAAAAAAAAGTCAACATTTTAAATTAAGGACTTGTTGTACAAACTTGTCCTTCAGGAGAGACTTTAGCTAATATCTTAATAAGTTGTATCTTTTAACTTAAATAACGACATGTGGAGAGATTTAGGACTAATTAACCCTTAAAATTTTCTCCCTTTTTTTTTCAACACCAAAACCAAAATTTTGTGGGTTTACCAAAACCCACAAAGACAACACGGGATCGACTCCTCTCCATTGACATCGTCTACCCTATCAGTTGCTGAAGATTTAGAGAGGGAGATGTGTCGATCCGAAAACTAGCGGTCACGGTCTAGGCCATGGAATGAAACCAAGGGGAGATGCCACCACCCCAGGTCATCGCCCACAATCCGTCGTCGCCGCCAAACACCGTCCCCATCGGTCACGGTCGCTATCGGACACCACTTTCTGGCGGGGCGGCGGCGGGTGGCCGATGATTGGCAGAGGTGGTCGCTGACGGTGTTGGTGGTTAGCTGTTGACAGGGGTAGTCATCAAAGGTGATGATGGCGGTGGCGGCGGCAAGCGAGACGGTGGCCGGTATGCGACATCAAGTGGTGGACGACGACCGAGGTTGGGGGCATCCCTTTTTGTGTTCATCCCATGACCTAGATCGTCGCCGTTAATTTTTGGATCGCCATATGTCGCTCCAAAAGCAGCGGTCGATAGGTGAGACAGTTACCAGTGGAGAGGAGTCGAACCCATGCCATCGGGTCCGTGTTGTGGGTCCCAAGTCATCGGGTGGCGTTGTGTCGTCAGTGTCGTGTCGAAAGCACTTTCCCGTCCAAACACAGGCGCGACTCCTCTGTATTCAAGACTCTTCGGCATCCCCCGATTCGGGATCAGATCGCATCATATCTGTAGGAGGTGAGCTCTCTCGAGTGATCGGACGGATGTAATTCCTTCTAGCTTCCAAACCGGAGATCCGGAATACAGACGAGTCCGCTCTCTCACAGTACTCGATGTTTCCGAGCACTTCTATTTACTATTGAAGCCTATTCATTAGATTAGACAGAATGACGTGGCATCCAATCGCAGCGTCCCTTTGCCTGCCCCTCCGGGCTGAGTGCGATTCACTAGTGCCGTCGGATGAAACGAACGGATGTAATATCGACACGTCATCGGTAAGAGGTTCGGAGTAAATAGTATCCGTCTGATTATAGTGGTATACACTAGCTTAACGATCCACGCGGAGCAGCAGAACGGCTGATCATTGTTCAAGCGACAGCCCGCTGGAAACACCCGATTCTCTCTCTCTCTCTCTCTCTCTCTCTCTTTCTCTCTCTGCGCCGTTTCTAAAGCTTTCCCCACTCTCTCCCCTTCTACTCATCACTATCACTATTAAACAAAGAAGAGAGACAGAGAGAGAGAGAGAGTGAGAGAGAGAGAGAGAGAGATGCGGAGCGAAGCGGAGAAGCGAAACCCAAAGGCAATGCTGGGATCGTGCTCCGGCCTAATCTCCGGGAGAACTCCGCCGCCCCCATCGCCTCCTCCGGCGGCCCGGATCTCACCATGAGCTTCGGTGAGTCCTCGGTCGGGAAAAACCCTAGGTCTCGCGATCCGAAGCGGGCTTCCTGCGATTTGTGGGCGGGGTGGGTCCGGAATGCTTCGCCGGAACGACTGATCGCTTCGTGTGGCGCAGGGTTCCGGCGGAACGACGCGGAGTCGGTACCTGGACGCAGCGTTGATGGGAGCTTCAGGAGATCGAAGACCGGTTTGTTCTCTCGACTGATCCGATTGCCGCCGTTCATGGCGTCTTTTTAATGTTTCTTCGCGTTCTGGACGAATTCTTTTTTGATAATAGCGCAATCGGGTTGTTCATGTGTTTCAAAGTTCTTTTCAAGGGTAAATTACATTTTGCCCCCCTTGAAGTTTATTTTGTTCCAAATCGCACCTTAAAGTTTGAAATGTTAGCACAATACCCCCTTTTGGTCAACTACTTAATTTCCGTATTTGGTAATTTTTTCTGATCAAAACTGAATTGAAGTGGGGCAAAATGTAGTTTTTTTGGAAATTTTCGGGCTGCAAAGGACCTGTATGCTTAAGAATGAGAGCACAGGAGCCCATCTCTCACAATGGATTATGTGAATCCATTCACTAGTGAATAGGGCAGTTAAAGCATTTGAAAATGTGGAGTGCAGTTTTCTTCTTGTTGGTTTAGAAGTTGTAGGTGTCTTAGAGAAGGTGATCTTTTATCCCTTTTTCAATCTGTCGTAGTTACTTTATTTTTGGACCATATAGTATTTCTTGAGAAAATATGGGTTTTCAATGGATTTGTCACTTGTTAGCAAGGAAAGGTGGGTATGATCTTTGTAGCCCTGTGCGACCGCATATGGGCCTAAGCGGTCAGGCATATGATAGTGGCATTGCAGAGGGTGCAGGTGTTGATGTAGGACATCGTAAGAGGACACTAGTATCCGATGCAATGCAAACTTAAGCAAATTAATGTATATGTGATGATATATTCATAAAAACAAGCCCTAAACTAGTCCTTGGCGAATTATGTACTTCGGGTGGCACAAATTTTATAGTCTCATAAATGGCCATTCCTATTATTACCCATTCGTCGGGAGAGTTTATAAACAAATAAAGACCCCTAGTAATATGTGATAATGCAGGATGTAATGATTTGCTGAAATCAAAGTATCAATGAGAAATTCAATTATTAATCTAATGAAGAGTTCAAAGCCATCCAAGAATTGATGAGAAATATGGCTAGGTAAGAACACATCCCTTTCTGAACATTTGGATGCTTGATATGCTGACAAATTAGAATTATGGGGACACCTCGGGCTACGTCGAATGTCGTGCCATACATAGGGGAATCTCTAATACTAATTCCAATGTCAATGTACCCCTTCTTAATGGTTGATGTCTGCGGGAAAAGTGCATAACCTGAAACCAATGGTTTGTGAGTTTCTTTTGATACAGAGCGACTAACGAATGGGAAGGCTGGGTATTGGCTTTACGATAAGGGTAAACTAGTTGGGATAGGATTTGGTGAGAGTTAGGGTACAGAATAGGGTTTTGAGTGGGAAATATTAGTCGGTCAATAACAATGCATGCATTCACACTTCACACCATGGGTATAAATACATAAAAAATATAACACTGTTGTATTGGCTTCATGTCCATATCAGAAGACTCGGAACTAAGAATTCATTACAATATTTGTTTGCTGATGTTTAATCTGTGAACAACCCCAATTTTGATTATAGGGTTATATGGATATCAACAAATAAACAATAATTATTTGTCTATGTTTTTAGCTTAGATTCTCAGATCCTCAACAAATGATTATGGGGAAGAGCCATAGTTGTGATTCAAGACTTCGAGGCAATACAAAAAATTTCAAACAAAATTGCTTGCAGACTCATTACAAAAAAAAATTTTGCTTGCAGAATGTCGCCTGGGTACTAGTTCTAGTCGCTAGTCAGAGGATAGTCGGGATTTCGCCTATTTATGAATGAATATGAATTAGTCGGTCAGCAAAATACCACCAAGGGACTAATCGGGGACTAGTCGCCGACTATTCTCGATTTTGGTAGCATAGCCTGAGAATAAAAGCTCACGTAGTTGTGCTCGTACAGCTTTAGGTTGAGTCTCATTTGCTCATTTATTATAATACTGGTGATGTTTGAAATTGGAAAAAAATCAGTAACAAATCGGCTGCCTATTAAGTTGAGTTTTAAATGCGTTTTTTTTAAAGAAAAAACGCCGAACTTTGTGACTATGATCCGAGGGATGAGATCAAACATGATTTAAGTCATGTTGGTGGGTCAAGATCGCATCGAGGGCGAGAGGATGCATTCCAAAACCCTAGCTGCCGCCCCTATTCTCTTTTCTTCCCGTCTCTTCTATTCCCCTCTCGTATAAAATTGAGTCCTATGAAACCCTAGAAAGTAAGCTATTGATGAAGAATTGAAATCCTAGTGTTTGGAGAGTGCGTCTCTCGGAAACCTATTCCCCTCCATCATCATCTAGCCTCTACACCTTGTTCTTCTTCGCAAGCTTCTCCCTTGCCATCATGACTTCTTCTACGGCTTCGAGAGAGATCGGCACAAAGACTTCTCTTCTCCAAAGATCGATTCATCCCGGCTTCGTATATCGATCTTCTCGACCACTACTCCCCTCTCTGCCACTTCATCCAGACTTTCGGGCTATTCGGTAAGGATTCAGACAACATCAGTGCAGATTCGGAGGCACATACTCGTCAACAATGTTTAAAAAGGTGAAAGGCGTATCGAGGCGTTTTTCCTCTGGAGAGGTGAGGTGTAAGCCTCAAGATGCACCGAGGCGTAAGCCTCAAATTTTTTTGAGACGTTTTGGTAAAAAAAAATTAAAAAAAGAAAAATCAGAATAAATACTATTATTGAATGTTTAGTAATAATTGAACGAGATATGCATAATAAATCATAATGTGTTAGAAAATATCTTATATAACACGATTGAGAACTCCATCGAGCAATCTAACAACAAAATAGATAGTCAAATTGCTCAAACACGCTTAATTCTTTAATATTCAAGATAATAATTAAAGTAACAACTAACAAGTAATAACAAACAATAAACTACGAATATAGGACTAACATTGTCAAGATTAAAAAAAAACAAACAATGATACAAATACATAGGAATGGTAAAATACAAAGAAAAAAACATAGAAAAACCTAGTAGAAGATATAAGATCATGATCCATACCTCTAAACTTGAAACAAATCTTTATCTCTCACTTGTAGTTGGTAGACCATCCACAAAGAAGAAGAATATAACTTCGGAATCAAAATCGGAAAAGAAATGAGCACTAGATCTTGATTTTGGGTTTTTGGAGACAACAAGGTTTTGAAACCTAAAAAAAACTAGAAGGGTCTAGGAGGTTTCAATGAGTGAAAAAAGGGTCCATGGGGACGATTTACATATCAAACCCTTATTGCCTCCCACACTAAACATTGGTTTTAATCCCTCCCCGCCCTATGTTTCACGCTTGGTGCAAGAGGCATACGCCTCGAACGTCTTGAGACGCGCCTCGGACAAAGGCGTGCTCCTCTTGATGCAAAAGCGTAAGCTTTTTATATGTGGCTGCTAAGGCGTGCGCCTCGAGGCAGCACAGGACCGTCTCGCCTCGAGACGTAAGCCTTGAACGCTTTTTTAAACATTGCTCGTCATCTATCGCATCCCAGGGAAGTATTCATCGATCTTTTTCAGTTTCTACTGATACATACCTCTTTTAGAGATCGTTCCCTCTTCTTTCTCATTGTGTCCTGAAATTCCTGCACACATGAATTCATTTTTCCTTCTCTCAGTCGGTCTTGAAACATCATACTTTGGTCCCATAACTCGTTGGATGCATCCAGTGGTGCTTTAGTATGTTTGGTGTGATCTGCTTGGTTCTTTATTGAAAACATTGTATTTAAATTTTGTTTTGAGACTGATTCTACATATTGTTATTAGCAAGATATTGTTCTTGCAATTCTTTACGTTGTTATTGTTATACATCATTGTTTGGAAGTTGTAGGTTGATTGGAATTGATAACCTTTGTTGCTTGCTAGTACAAATAATTTCATCAACCCGTTATTTGTTTCCAATTAATTGAATGAGAAAGCTATACCGTAGTAGGCAATGCATCAAATACAATACATACGATATAGTAAAAGAGGGCTTTCGGGTTTTGTTTATTTTGAAGCTTCTAAAAAAAATTTAATTTTAATTTTTCCTTTTAAGTTATGAAAGGACTATATGTCTGTCTGAGTTAAAAAAACAATTTATAACCTTGGGTGAAGAGAGAAGACATCCTCCGTTGCGTGAGACCTTGAGTACGATTTCTCACATCCTCATTGGGACAATAATAATCACTGGCATTGACTCAAAAGTAGGATTTCATTTCCATTCTAGAATTCCTCCATATATATCTGTTGCGAAAAAGATACGGTTCTTATTTGAAAAGACAATGCTGGTCTTGTAGGGTGTGGACCTCCGACATACGACCCCTGGGATCGTGTTCGGTCAAGCTATTAAAGAAAAAACAAACAAACAAACAAGACTGACATGAACAATTGCATGAGGCACTTTGGCTCTTGAGCTTGGGGGTTTTGAAAGATTTTTTAGGGCAATAAATCTTCTTTAATCTTTCTCTCGAGTTGTCAGAATCCAATGTCATTTGTTTCTAAAGCTTTCTAGAGCTTGGGGGGGAATACATACAACTTTTTTCAAGTATTGAAGAGATTTGGTGTCATTGAAGACCCACAAAGAGTCATTGAAGAAGGTGAACTTCAAACTTCATTTTTCGACTCCGTCAAAGTGGTAAGAAACCATTTCTATTTTATTCTTTTTTACTTAAAAAGGGAGATAAATAGTAGAAGAAATCTTATGATAAAACAAATATATATAGACGTATCATAGAGCATACTTCTATATGGTTTATTTTTTTATAGAAGTATACACATCATACTTTTTGTATACTCCAATGTTACATTTGCTGGTAAATGAAAGAGAATGTCTTACTCTTTAATTTATAACTTTTCATATTAAATGGTTTAGTATTTCTTTTATATATATATATATATATATATATATATATATATATATATATATATATATATATATATATATATATATATATATATATATATATATATATATATATATATATATATATATGAAACGGGAAATGAGCTGCCAGCCTATTTCGGCGAAATGGGCAGCCACCCATTTAAAACCCTTAGGAGTTTTAGAATGTGCTGATTTTTTGTGGGCACTCACAAAAATTCAGCACATTCTAAAACTCGTAGAGGCATCAAATCTTTGAAGTTTTATCGAACGTTCGTTGTAACTGTTAATCTGAAATATAACATTTGATGCCCCTAAAAGTTTTAGAATGTGCTGATTTTTTGTGGGTGTGCTATCTAAGGTGCTTATGTTCACAAAAAATCAGCACATTCTAAGACTCCTTGGGGCATTAAATGGACGGCTGCCCATTTCGTCGAAATTGGCTGCTAGCCTATACCCCGCATCCTCTCTCTCTCTCTCTCTCTCTCTATATATATATATATATATATATATATATATATATATATATATATATATATATATATATATATATATATATATATATATATATATATATATATATATATATATATATATATATATATATATATATATATATATATATATATATATATATATATATATATATATATATATATATAGAGGAATGGGATGCTGCCTATCAAAGCAGCATTTTTTGCTGCTTTGAGACATTGTTTGACCATCCTAGAAGTTTTGGAATTTGATGAAATTTGGTGAGGGTGTTGTCTAGGGTAAGATGATCATCCTCACAAATTTTCATCAAATTCCAAAACTTCTAGGGGGTTCAAATGGTCGAAGCAAAATCAGTCGTCTGCAGTCACCGTTAAAATCTGCAGCATTTTGCTTCGACCATTTGACCCTCTTAGAAGTTTTGGAATTTGATCAAAATTTGTGAGGATGATCATCTTACCCTAGACAACACCTTCACCAAATTTCATCAAATTCTAAAACTTCTAGGATGGTCAAACAATGTCTCAAAGCAGCAAAAACGCTGCTTTGATAGGCAGCATCCCATTCCTCATATATATATATATATATATATATATATTACGATACACGATGCACAAAAAGGGGAAAACGATACAAGATACGATATACAATATACGATATGACAACCTTGCTTCTGATATCATTGTCTTAGGTATCCTAGAAATAAACTTTTCGGAACAAGACTTCAATTGTGGAGGAAGTTTGGAAGCCTATTTTGGCCGTCTCAACTCTTGGAAGTTGAATTTGTCTGAATCTAGAAGACATAAGCTAACTTCTATTTTATGTAAATTTTTGTGATAAATTTTGTAGGGCTTGTAGCCTTGTAGATACTAGCTTTTTATTTCTATTTAATAAGATTCTTTTATATGTTTTTTTTTTCACACCATTCTTTTTTATCTTTGTAAAATGCTCTCGTAAACTAGATTTTGCTTTATAAGACTTTTTGCAGTTACTACTTACCTCTAAAGCAATAGTATGGTTTATTTTGAACTTTGTTCAACAGTGTCCTGAAAGCATTTGCCAATGATAGATCTCCACACCATCTTTGAGTAGGTAGACAAAAACAATAAGTGATCATGGTCTTCCATGCATAGTTGGTCGGAAAATGGAAAGAAAACGGCAAGGGAAAAAATAGGAAAGAAACGACAAAAACGGGACAAACGGGAAAAAAACAAGAAAACATCAGGAAAATAACAAAAAAAAAACCTTAAAAAATTATACCAAGTATATGTCATTTTCCAATATTAATTAATAAAAAAATATAGCACTACCCAGTGGTTAGTGCATCATTGAGCTGGCCGATGCATGCCACACCCACAGTATGTCCCTCGCAGAGACCCTCCCTCTCTCTCAGCAATCCTCTCTCTATCCTCGCTATCTTTCGCGGAAACCGATCACAACGATGCAGAGGAGGGATAAAACCCTAACCCTGTGTCTTCTGAGCCGAGATCGAGAGTATCCCGACCCTTTATCCCGTGTTTGCTAAACCGACGGGTTATAAAAAAACCCGAACCCAAGCCCAAGTGAAAAATCACTTGACTGTATAAAACGTGTACTTCGCGCATTACGCATTTTAAACACGTATGAAACGTATATTGACGTTTTTTTCAAAAATACAAGTTTTATTCTCGTATGCTACGAGTTCGGAGTGATACATGTTTTATATGCATTTTTTTTTAAAAAACGTCCGATTTGGTAACTATGCTTCCATGTCCATCTTGCATAAGCAAAAACTACATTTGAAATTCTCTTCTACATCAAAAAGGAAAAATAAAATATAATAGTTCCATAATAAAATTTTGGGCAAATTACAAAAACCTCCCCTGAATTATACACCTCATTTCATATTGATCCCTCAAATTTTTTTTTTTTGAACAATTTCATCCCTGAACTTTGCTCCGTCTGCATTTAGCCCCCTTTATCAACTTTTATTCCAAAAATACCCTTGTCCTAATAAGCATATGTTATATATTCTAAAACAATTTTGAGTCTTATTGGAAATCGATTAGGGTATTTTCGGGATAAAAGGTTGGAGGGAGCTGAATGCAGATGGGGCATAGTTCAGGGATTAATTTTTTTTTAAAATAGTTAAGGGACCAATATGAAATGTGGTGCATAATTTAGGGGAGGTTTTTGTAATTTGCCCTTATTAAACCAAACTATGTCAAGGTATATTATTTTTATTGAATTGTGTTGTGTTTATTTCAGAATTAATTATGATTCCTTTGTAATAGAGAGAGAGAGAGAGAGAGAGAGAGAGAGAGAGAGAGAGAGAGAGAGAGAGAGAGAGAGAGAGAGAGAGAGAGAGAGAGAGAGTTTTTGTATTCATACGATTAGATCGGATGGCTAACTTGTCTCTGCGCAATCTTGAGGATGGTAGGGTTTTAAATAACCCGAACTACCTTAACATGTTATATAGATTATCATAGATGGCTACATGTCAAACAGAAAATCCCCAGACCATATCATTCTCTGAATCTCTGGTTGCCTGTTTTTTGTTTTATCAACTTGGTTTTGTTCAATTAAATATCAGAAAAATTAAAGATCCAACAACCAAACAGAGGTTGATCCATTTCGAGTTGAAGTGGAGATGCTTTAACACACTACTTCAAAGGCTTCAAGAATTAAACTGGTACAATAGCGTTTTAATTGTTTTCAGGGTTTTGAAATGTAGAGAAAGAAAAGAGAGACAGATAGACCTTCTAGGGTTTTGGAGAGAGAGAGAGAGAGAGAGAGAGAGAGAGAGAGAGAGAGAGAGAGAGAGAGAGAGAGAGAGAGAGAGAGAGATGCCTTATATTTTTAGGGTTTTGAAGAGAGAGAAAGAGTGGCATTAGTAAGGAGCAAAACAAAATGGAGGTAACTGGATTAGTTTTCATCCCTTAAAACAATATTTGTAAAGAGGATGGTTGTGTGCATTTGTAACACTACTTTAAGATGCACACAATCGATGACGCAATCACGCATCATCTATTTTAGTACCGTATATAAATAATACTAATATAAAAACTATATTTATGTAATAGAATCGTGCTCAAATTGGGCCGTATTGCCCAGTCCTGCCTGAGCTCAAACTGGATTCAAGTCGGGTTGATTTTTTCCAATCCATGCACAACTCAAGCTTCAAATAAGCTAATCCAATCCCGCCCAAGACTCAGGGTGGGTCGGGCTCCAACCACCCGAATCGCAGAACTAGGTAGAACTACTGGGACTGCATATACTAAAAAAAGAGTGGTCTTTTGGATTTAATCCACTCCGTCTTTTGATAGATACAATTCCCATTGTCACCTCCGTATCAAAAAAATGTATGAAGTTTTAGTGTGGGCGGAAGGCTTACCACACGCGTCATGGCAGATGCCTCACAAAGCCTTCCCATTTATACGGAGTAAGATGGGTCTCAATATTGTCTTATATTTGTAGTTCCAGCACTGAAACAGTTAGCATGTGCAATATCACCACATATTAAACTCAAAGCTTTGTGATGCAGGTATTTCTCCTGATAGAAGGACATTTGTTTCAAGTGCTAGCAAATGTGGTTCTCATTCTAAAAGTGTATTCAAAGGGCTCAAAGAATATTCGAAGACACTTGTGGATATTGAAATATTTTCAAACAGCCTTGAACATTGGGTTCTTGAAAAGGTGTCATCTAGTTCCACTGACAAGAGGCTGTTATTCAAATCTCCTTTTATGATTGATGAGTTGCGGAAACTTGATTATGCATTGGAAGGGGTATTATTTCAGCAACTTCTTCGGATGCCGTATGCGCACTACGTTCCCGATAACAGTAGAGAAGAGCAGTTTCTTGCTCTTGAAGACTTTCTTCTGTCCACCATAAATGGCTTGTGGCGTACCTTTTGGCACAAAACCGGACCACTTCCATTTTTCATTTTGTGTCCTCGTTATCCTGGATCAAGGTTCTATACTGTTGAAAAAGCAATCTCGAGTGGAAGGATTGGAGGGCTATGTGGCGCAGCTATGATAGCAAAATCTGATACTGATTCACCAGCCCAATGGGACCATGTAGTGCAACTTGCCCTATTCAAATCAGATGTTGCCCATGAAAAGGATTTGGGTTTCTCGGGTGTAACCTTATGTGAAGCCCTATTCTATGGATTCCATATACTTGTATCAAGGAGTTTGAGCAAGCTCGACGCAGTTAGAAGTAATTCTGTCAATCTACTGGTTCTCGACTCTATGTTTGGAGGAGTGGTCAAATTTGGTGGGGACCTCAGTAAGCTTGAGATCAATTCGTGCAACCCATACCACTCTGTTGTAGAATGGATCAAACACCATGCTGAAGTAGATGTCACTCCGGTCGATCGGATATGGAACAAGCTAGGGAATGCAAATTGGGGGGATTTAGGAACTCTTCAACTACTTTTGGCAACCTTTAATTCCATTGTCCAATGGAAAGGACCACCAAGGAAGTCGATTGCATCATTAGCTGCAGATCACAGTCTTCGCCTTCAGAAACAATGGATAGAGTACAATGGGTTGGTTCCAGTGAGAGAAAATAGTCACAATTACCAAGGGGAGATAGTGGAACTTGGCTGCAATACAAATCACCATCTCGTTGGTCGCAATACAGATCACTATCTCGAAAAGCAAGATGCATATCTGAAGCTTAAGAGGGGCGAAGTAATTCTCTTGGAGGATTCACTAGGGCGGAAAGAGTTCCAGATAAAGGAGATTCTTCTTGATGGGAACTGCTTATCCTATAGAGCCATTTCTCTAGATAATCCAAGTAGGCTATTAACTATGTACGTTGGTGTTCATCCTTCTAGACTCGAGCCATCTTGGGAGGCCATGAGCCTGTGGTATCACGTTCAGAGGCAGACCAAGGTATTGAACATCATGAAGCAACATGGAATCTCGAGCAAGTATTTGCCCGAATTAATTGCATCTGGTCGGCTTCTGCATCCAGATCCTTGTACAAAACCGAGGCCAGGAGAACGTTGTGATCACCCATGGTGCGGGACTCCAATCCTTGTGACATCTGAAGTTGGTGAGGCAATATCTTCTATCATTGCTCGAGATGGGCCTTTTTCCATGGAGGAAGCTCTGCATTGCTGTAGGGATACTTTGACAGCTCTGAGAGCAGCAGCAGTGGCAAACATCCAACATGGAGACATCTGTCCTGAAAATATAATTCGAGTTGAATCCCCTAGATCCGGAACTGGAGCATTTTATGTGCCGGTGTCTTGGGGACGTGCAGTTCTAGAAGATAGAGACAGTCCATCTATGAATTTACAGTTCTCTTCTATCCATGCCCTTCATCATAGGAAGTTGTGCCCATCATCTGATGCCGAGAGCCTTGTCTACCTCCTCTATTTTGTGTCCGGGGGTACAATGCAGCAACAAGATTCTATCGAATCCGCGCTGCAGTGGAAGGAGAGGTCTTGGGCCAAGCGCATCATTCAGAAACATCTTGGTGAGGTTTCAGCACTTCTGAAGGCGCTTGCTGATTACGTGGACAGCCTCTGCGGGACTCCATATCCAGTGGACTATGATATTTGGTTGAGAAGGTTGAACCGAGCAGTAGCTGGTTCGGACAGAGGGAAAACGATCGAGCGAGTGGAAGTTAGTCTGAGGATGGATGATGTTGCTGAATCTTCTGGAACCTCAGGAGGTGGTCCATCCTTTTCATGCTGATAGTAGAGCTGCTTAATGTATTCTTTCAGACAGGATTGTCTGAATATTGTGCTGAAAAAATGGCGGAATATATTTACAAGGATTTTTGAGCAGGTTTGCATTTTGAGCTGTAGATTTATGAGAGTTTTAGTCTTAATAACATCCGACTAAAATTTACGAGAGTGGAGTGAAGTTGAAGTTGTGCAGTTCCGATAAGATGACATTGTCAATGATCGTCCAACGAGTGTATCGATTCATGGACACAAAATTCGAGGTAAGAACTTCGATTCTCTTTACGATAGCATTGGAGAGTAGCTAAATGGAGTCTAAAGCTGATGCATTTTGTTATTGTGTGCAGTGTTTTCAAAGGTGGGGGTGTAAGGCGGGGCATTTTGCATGTCATGGGGTCGGATGCAAGCCCCTTGAATTTTTTTTAATTTAAAAAATATATAAAAATAAAAATATATTATAGAAAAATAGTGAAAATGATTTTTAAAAAATAGAATAAAAAATAACTATGAGCAAATTAAACATTTAAGCCTATAAACATGATTGATAAATCACATATATGTAAAATCGATAATAAAAATAAATTTGTCATTGTCATTCAATATCATTTGAGATCTAATTCCAAGTTTTTAACCAAAATTCAAACTATCTATGTACATATTCTATAGATTCTATAATTCTATACATGATATAAAACTAATTTAAAACAAGTTTAGTTTCTAAAAATATCATAATCGGCATCCAAGAGAGTAAGACACATATAAGAGATCACACGGTGACAATCAAAGTATGTTTTTTCAACTATGTATACAAATTCCAATGGGACGTAAACCCAAACCATTCGGGCATAAAAGACGTGCGTTGGACATTCGGGGTGTACCCAGATTGACCTGTCCCGGGCTTTTTAGGATTGCCCCGGCAATTCATACCAAGTTAATTTGCCCATCATGGTGTATGATAAGATGGTCATTCTGATATGGATCTCATAAACTTTGGAAGAGTTGAGAAGCACTATGCACTTCAAACTGTTTACAAGGGTCCAAATAGCTAGCTAAGTGTTGTGGATGCCTTCATGGTGCTGATTGATGAGATCTAAAGCATTTCAATGCAGCCCTTTTCATGTCAATACAAAATGCAGGAGACTTAGATGCGAAGAATTTGCTGTAATTTGGGACCAAATATAAAGCAGATGGGGAAACAAACACCACCAGGTTTTGGGTTTCAGATTGTCCGAACCAAGGTTTTTCGGATCCGTTTTGATCGGAACAGGTTCCGAAACTCTCCAGGTTTCAGGTTTCAGAACTCAACAATAAAAAAAAGAAGTAAATGATTTTTATGTTCTTCATTTACTTTAAGTTATTTTATGTAAATAAGTAAATACCCCTCCTACTTGGATTCAATAAAAATATTAGAAAAAGTAAAATCCAAAGAAATCAAAATGTAAATTTTTAATTCCTATACAAAATCACTGCAATTTTTTGTTAAAAAGAAAAGTTCGGTGGAACAAAAACGTCAAAGTATTTTAGATCGAAAAAAATATCAGAAATCCCAAAGTATAAGATCAACTTTCAAATCCAAGACCGGTAAAATACTTTAAATTTACAAAAACTTTCTTTCACATTAACTCTTTTTTTCTCTAGACTTAGTCAAAATTAAAAATCACAATTATACAGTTTTTTGACAAAAAGTTGGGGTAAAGTAAAAACCACTCTTTTGAAAACAAGACCAATATGAAGTGCGTACCGGGTGATATATTATAATTATTAAAAAATTAAAAAACAAAACCGAAATTATCGAAACTCCAATCTGAAACTCCAAAACCGTCCGAAACCAATCACCAAAACCGAAACCAAAACTACAAACCTTGATCCAAAGCCTTGTGCTCTCCACGACTAGATGAAGTTCAATTCTACCAATCAGAATCATGAGCCCTCCCTTTTAGGAGTAAAGGTTTCTGTTACAACGATCGCTTGAGAGTGAGACTGTGCAATGGAATATGTTTCTGAATGGTTTCATTCATGTGAAAATGTTTACACATGGCCTTGTTTACCGACATCTCTAGTCCAGTACCATCATGTGAGAGCAGGAGTATGTGAAGGATGCTCCTCTTCGATGCAAGGATCCATATCAGTGGCAGGGTTTTAAATCTTGGCCGCTACCGGTACGTACGGGTTTTGGCCGGTTCGAGACCAGTACTGTATCCGATCCCGATACCTGGCCGTATTGACCGGTATCGGTACGTACCGGTTCATATCAGCCGGTTCAGGCCGGTACAGCCTGGTACATACATGTTAATTTTTTTTTTTTGGTTTTTTTTTTTTTCAACTGGTATCGGTCCGTATCAGCTTGTTCCGATACGTACAGGCCGGTACATACCGGTTCCGGACCGACTGAGACTGTGATTTTAAACCTTGATGAATGGTATTCAATCTTTCAAGTTTTCTTGAGAGTGATTTTCTCCTCATGTCCTCTCTTCTTCTTTTTGGTTGTTCTGTTGTTTTAGACCTCAAGAACTATTTATGATCTTATTAGTTTTAATACCCTTTGATCTGCCTATTTGATCATGTTTTCAAACCTTGATTCCTGTTTTCTTCAACGTTTTGTCTTTTTTTCCCGTTACTAATCTTTGTTTGATATAGATCTTCCTTCTATACGTTGATTTGAGGTTTTTCTATAATTTATTTTTTTGTATTTGATTTGTTCATTTGGACCTCTCTCTCTCTCTCTCTCTCTCTCTCTCTCTCTCTCTCTCTCTCTCTCTCTCTCTCTCTCTCTCTCTCTCTCTCTCTCTCTCTCTCTCTCTCTCTCTCTCTCTCTCTCTCTCTCTCTCTCTCTCTCTCTCTCTGAAACCTTTTTATTTAATTTGTATTTGATCTGTTTAAATATGTATCGATCTTTTCTCTCTTTGGTATGTCCCTCTTTTCCTAATCTTTTTTCGTGATTGGTCTATCTTACATGTAATTTTGTAGCATTTTTCTTGATTGATAAACTTAGCTTTTCCGTGTATTCTGATCTTATATTTATTAGTCGCGACCTCTCATTTTAAATTGTGTTTGATCTGTTGAGATATAGATCTACCTTTCTCGCTTGATCGGAGACCTTTCTTTTCTTGAATATTTTCCAAGGTTGATTTATTTAAATATAGATATTTATCATCTCTTTATCTGCATTCTATTTTTTTTTAATTTTTGTTCTTATTGTTCTATTTTGATATTCAATTGTCTTGACTTTCTTTATCTGCATTCCTTAAAAAAAAAGGGTGAGATGACGGAAAAGAAATAAAGTTTTGGGGGATGAGCTGACGGAAAAGAAGGGGAGTTGACACAAGACGTGGTGACGAAGTTCGGCCGAAGCCTACGTCTCCGTGTGGTAAGACACAACCTTTGAATCCACTATCTCTGAAAGAAGTTGGGTCACTCTCGACAGATCGAGGAGTACTTATACAAATAAACAGAGGGTGGAGAAGGGTTGACTGGAGTCTGAAGATCAGAAGGATCTGAGAGCTCTGGAAAATAGAAAGTGAGATTTGGAATAATGATTTCCGGTTCGGAATACTTGTCGGATCTGTTATTTATAGAGGTTTAGGAATATCGGGGGTTTGGTAATATCCGGGGGGATTTACCAGACCCCGAATAATGTTTGTGGGTCCCAAGCAGGGCTGCGGATCCCACCGTTATCTCCGTTGGCTTCAGTCAGGGCTGCGGGTTCCACCGTCATGCTCGTGGGCCCCAGGTAGGGCTGCGGATCTTACTGTCGGGCGTTAGCCAGATTTTGCACCCACAATTACAAGTTTATATATCAGAAGCAATATGGGAAAACAATGACTATGGGCCCAAGAATAACGTTCTGGAAATTGATGGGGAGCAATGCAAATCCGTTAGAGAGAAGTTACAAAAGTAGGGGAATTAGATATATTATAAAGATATTTTTGGAGTATATAGAAAAAACATGTATCGATAAAGAAACATGTGGTAAAACTAGTTAATGTCCATGCCCGTCGGCACTCGGAAGGCCGCCTTCGACGGCGACGTGCCTGTTGGGACTCGGATAGCCGCCTTCGGCGGCCGAGACTGCCTTAGGGGTGCAATTCACTTGTTAGAGAGAGAGAGAAAGCACTAATTAACCTTCCAAAAAAAAATACTAATTAACATCAAATGGCCATTAAATGTCATTATTATTATTTTTTAAAAATCAATGCTAGGAGATTTTATTAGGGATCCCGTCCATGGAAAACAAAGTCGCTATAAATCTATAGCCTTTTATAGAAACAAGGCTAACAGAGAGAGAAAAAGAAAAAACAAGTACAATAATAGGAATTAGGGGTGCAACTTGGGTTAGGTTGGTTTGGGTTTAAGCCAAACCGGAACCAAACCGGAACCGATCCAAAAGTTATCGGTTCTACTATTTTTTAACCCGACCCAACCCGAATTCTATATAAACCCTACCGAAACCGACCCGAACCAAATCGGGTTGGTTCGGGTTGGCTCTCGGGTTTGATTGAAACTAGGGGTGCAACTCGGGTCATATTGAAACTATGGGGTGCAATGGGTACGATTTAAACTAACGGCCTAGTTGAACCATGGGGTGCAATGTAGGGGTGGCAATGGGTCGTGTTGCGTCAGGTTCGTGTCGTGTCTAGTTTCGGGTCGTGTCCAAAACCCCTAGACCCGAATCTGACCCATTTAACTACTCGTGTCTAGATTCTAAACTCGTACCCGACCCGTTTATAAACGGGTAGACCCAATAAGACCCGTTGACCACACAGGTTTATTCAGTTGACCCAATCCGACCCGATCCGACTCAACCCGACATTACCCGATAGACCCGCCGATACTATATATTATAGTATCGGATTGCGGGTAGACCCGACCCGACACCACCCGGTGAATTTTAAACGGGTCTTCTCAGGTCTACCGTGTCCAGACCCTAAACCCGAACCTGACCCATTTATTAAACGGGTCTATCGTGTCGACCCGTTTACGACCCGAACCGGTTTAGCCTTGACCCAGACCCGCTAACTTCGTGTCAGGTCTGCCGTGTCGGGTCCAAAATTGCCAGCCCTAGTGCAATGGGTCTGATTTAAACTAATGGCCTAGTTGAACCATGTGTCATATTGAAACTATGGGGTGCAAGGAGTCTGATTTAAACTAATGGCCTAGTTTAAACTAATGGCCGAGTTGCACCCCTAGTTTAAATCAGATTCATAATGGGTCTGATTTAAACCAAGTCAAGAACCGAGTTGCACCCCTAGTTTAAATCTTTCTTGTCTTCTTGGTAAACTGGGAAGCCATTAGCTTGTGGAAGGCGTCGGATCATATTTTAGTCGGACCCCATTTTAATCAGACCCGACACAGTTTCACAGACCCGTCATACCATATTTGTATGTATACTGAGTATAAGGATCTGGGTCGGGTTGGTTTGGGTTTACCCGAGCCCTAACCTAGAACTGAGCCGATTTAGTCGGGTCAAGATATATCGGAACTGAACCAACCCGAAATTTAAAAATACCCGAACCAACCCAACCCATTTAGTTCGGGATGGTTCTGTTCTTGGGTTTACCCGACCCAAGTTGCACCCCTAATAGGAACATCTCTCAGAACGTATATTGCAAAATTCCATCCCTATTGCAATGCCTACTCTAATTTGAAATCAGCTGCCTCTAAATATACAAGTCCCCCCAAATACCTCGGTTCTGCCTCTCATCTGAATCCTGGTTCTTTTAGATTCTGTCATATACCGTTCCAAAACAATCTGCTGCAACAACAATTCTAAGATTTTCCTTGAAATTTGTAGGAAACAATCGACTGACTTGGTTACTCTCGTAATCCATCTTTGATAGTATGTCTGTAGGCTTACTTGCCTCTCTTCACATGTGACTAACCTTGCACATATCAAGTCTGGTAAGGGCTTTTCTGATGCTTAATACCTGATGCATATGGAACCCATGGAATATTGAAATCCCCATTTATACAATTAACCGCAGTTAGAGAGTCTGACTCGATCAAAAGCTGAATGATATTCAATTCTTCTGTGATAGCTAGACCCTGTTCCACTGCTTCAAGCTCTATATTTAGAATGCACTTATGCCTAGAGGCATCATAATATTCTTGGATTGGTTGACCATTGCAATCCCTAAAAATTACCCCCAAGTGAGGCAACTTGAAGTGTCGTAAATCCATCAGTGTTAAGTTTAGTCCAGCCCAAGGAAGGCTAATTAGCCCAAGAGACTGTCTGATTGGGTTCTCCTTTTGAATATTAATGCAGTCCCCATGTAGCAAGAGTCACCCTTTTGTGCATAGTAACTCTATCAAATATCCTTTTACACCTTTCAGCCCATATAAAACTAATCACACATGCACCCTGTAGCTATTTTAGCTATTGTTGCAATCTACCCATTTGCCATGGAATTTGTGTTGGAGCCTAGCAATTTCAGTGTTAAGTGTACCAACTTTAGAAGCTTGAATGCCCAATCTAGTAAGAACAGACCTCCAGATCCAACTAGAATTTGAATACTAAAATAATAAATGATCATGCGTTTCTCTATCAGACCAACAAAGAGTGCAGAGAGAATGGACTATTATACCTCTGTTGTGCAACTTATCACTAGTAAGATGTTTCTGAATTACTACCCTCCAAAGACAAAAAACATGCTTCTCAATTCTGTTTTTATGCCAAATCCATCCATATTCTGGTACTAATGTATCAAACTTTCTAATAGCATCCCATTCTGACTTAACAATGAACCTGCCACTATTTGAAGGTGTCCAGACAATCAGGTCATCAAAATGAGGGTAATCAGACAATCAGGTCATCATTAAATGTCATTAGAGAGGCATTTATCATCTTTATAGTAGGTGTTAATATCTTTATAGTAGGTTTTAATAGGATTTATGAGGGAAACATAATTAGAATGGATACATTTGTTCGTATGATTAGAATGACTACATTTGTATGAATGAATTAGAATGGCTCGTACGAATGAATTAGAATGACTACCTTTGTACGAATGAATTAGAATGTCTATTTTCTTACAAATGTATTAGAATGGCTACAATCGTTCGTACGATTGAATTAGAATGACTACATTCATACGAGTGAATTAGAATGACTCATACAAATGAATTAGAATGGCTACCTTCGTACGAATGAATTAGAATGGCTATATTCGTACGAATGAATTCAAATGGCTACATTCATTTAAATGAATTAGAATGGCTTGTACGAATGAATTAGAATGGCTACCTTCGTATGAATGAATTAGAATGGCTTAATGAATTAGAATGGCTACATTCGTTCGAACGAATGAATTAGAATATTGACATTCGTACGAATAAATTAAAATTACTGGTACGGATGAATTAGAATGGCTACTTGCGTACGAATAAATTAGATTGGCTACATTCGTACGAATGAATTAGAACGGCTACATTCGTTCGTACGAATGAATTAGAATGGTTACATTCGTACGAATGAATTAGAATGGCTCTTACGAATGAATTAGAATGGCTACCTACGCATGAATGAATTAGAACGGCTACATTTATACGAATGAATTAGAATGGCTTCATTCGTTCGTATGAATGAATTAGAATGGCTACATTTGTACAAATCAATTAGAATGGCTCGTACGAATGTATTAGAATGGCTACCTTCGTACGAATGAATTAGAATGACTATATTCGTACGAATGAACTAGAATGGTAACATTCGTACGAATGAATTAGAATGGCTCGCACGAATGAATTAGAATGGCTACCTTCGTATGAATGAATTAGAAAGGCTATATTCATACGAATGAATTATAATGAATATATTCGTTCATACGAATGAATTAGAATAGCTATATTCATACGAATGAATTAAAATGGCTCATACGAATGAATTAGAATGGCTACATTCGTTCGTATGAATGAATTACAAAGGCTATATTCGTACGAATGAATTAGAATGTCTACATTTGTATGAATGAATTAGAATGGTTACATTCATACGAATGAATTAGAATAGTTCGTACAAAAGAATTAAAATGGCTACCATCGTACGAATGAATTAGAATGGCTACATTCGTACGAAGGAATTAAAATGGCTACATCCGTACTAATGAATTAGAATGTCTACATTTGTACGAATGTATTAGAATGGCTCGTATGAATGAATTAGAATGGCTACCTTCGTACGAATGAATTAGAATGACTAGATTCATATGAATGAATTTGAATGGCTATATTCGTTCGTATGAATGAATTAGAATAGTTACATTCGTACGAATGAATTAAAATCGATCGTACGATGAATTAGAATGGCTATCTTCGTATGAATGAATTAAAATGACTATATTCGTACGGAATGAATTAAAATTGCTGTATTTATTCGTATAAATAAATTAGAATATCTATATTCGTACGAATGAATTAGAATGTCTCTTATGAATAAATTTTAATGACTACATTCGTTCGAATGATTTAGAATGGCTACATTCATATGAATGAATTAGAATGGCTACATTCGTTCGAACAAATGAATTAGAATGGGTATATTCGTACGAATGAATTAGAATGGCTCCTACGAATGAATTAGAATAACTACCTTCGTACGAATGAATTAAAATGGCTATATTCGTACGAATGAATTAAAATGGCTACATACATTCATACGAGTGAATTAGAAAAGCTACATTTGTACGAATGAATTAGAATGGCTCTTACGAATGAATTAGAATGGCTACCTTCGTACAAATGAATTAGAACGGCTATATTCGTACGAATGAATTAGAAAGGCTATATTCGTTCATATGAATGAATTAGAATGGCTTCGTACGAATATATTAGAATGGATACCTTTGTACGAATGAATTAGAATGACTAAATTTGTTTGTACGAATGAATTAGAATGGCTACATTCGTTCGAATAAATTAGAATGGATAGCTTCGTACAGATCAATAACGATGGCTATATTAGTACGAATGATTTAGAATGACTAAATTCGTTCCTATGAATGAATTAGAATGGATACATTCATACACATGAATTAGAATGATTCATACGAATAAATTAGAATGGCTACCTTCGTATGAATGAATTAGAATAGCTACCTTTATATGAATGAATTAGAATGGCTAAATTCATTCGTACAAATGAATTAAAATGGCTACATACATACGAATGAATTAGAATGACTCTTACGAATGAATTAGAATGACTACCTACGTACGACTGAATTAGAATGGCTATATTCGTACGAATGAATTAGAATGACTACATTCTTTTGTACGAATGAACTAGAATGGCTAAATTCATACGAATCAATTAGAATGGCTCGTACGAATGAATTAGAATGGCTACCTTCATACGAATGAATTAGAATGGCTATATTCGTACGAATGAATTAGAATGGCTCGTACGAATGAATTAGAATGGCTACCTTCGTACGAATGAATTAGAATGGCTATATTCGTTCGAATGAATTAGAATAACTATATTCATTCATACGAATGAATTATAATAGCTATATTTATACGAATGAATTAGAATTGCTCGTATGAATGAATTAGAATGGCTAACTTCGTACGAATGAATTAGAATGGCTATATTCGTATGAATGAATTAGAATTGCTACATTCGTATGAATGAATTAGAAAGGCTGTATTCGAACGAATGAATTAGAAGGGCTCGTACAAAAGAATTAAAACGGCTACCTTCGTACGAATGAATTAGAATGGCTACATTTGTATGAATAAATTAGAATGGCTACATTTGTACTAATGAATTAGAATGGCTATATTCGTACGAATGTATTAGAATGGCTCATACAAATGAATTAGAATGGATTCCTTCGTACGAATGAATTAGAATGTCTACCGTCGTACAAATAAATTAGAATGGCTTTGTTCGTACGAATAAATTAGAATGGCTAGATTCGTATAAATGAATAAGAATGGATCGTACAAATGAATTAGAATTGTTACCTTCGTACGAATGGTTTAGAATGGCTACTTTCGTATGAATGAATTAGAATGACAACATTCGTTCGTACGAATGAATTAGAATGGCTATATTCGTTCGTACGAAAGAATAAGAATGGCTACATTCGTACGAATGAATTAGAATGGCTACATTCGTACGAAAGAATTAGAATGGCTACATTCGTTTGTACGAATGAATTAGGATGGCTACATTCATACGAATGAATTAGAATGACTTGTTTAAATGAATAAAAATTGCGACCTTCGTACGAATGAAATAGAATAGATATATTCGTACGAATGAATTAGAATGGCTATATTTGTTCGTACGAATGAATTTGAATGGCTACATTTGTACGAATGAAATTAGAATGGCTTGTCTGAATGAATTAGAATGGCTGCATTCGATCGAATGAATTAGAATAGCTATATTCGTACGAATGAATTAGGATGTCTATATTCGTACGAAAGAATTAGAATGGCTCGAACAATTGAATTAGAATGGATACCATCGTACGAATGAATTTGAATAGCTACATTCATACGAATGAATTAGAATGGTTACCTTCGAACGAATGAATTAGCATGGCTACATTCGTTCGTACGAATGAATTAGAAAGGCTATATTTGTTCGTACTAATGAATTAGAATAGCAACATTCGTACGAATGAATTAGAATGTCTTGCACGAATGAATTAGAATGTCTACCTTCGTACGAATGAATTAGAATGGCTACATTCGTACGAATGAATTAGAATGGTTCATACGAATGAATTACAATGGCTACCATCTTACAAAATGAATTAGAATGGCTTTATTCGTACGAATAAATTAGAATGGCTACATTTGTATGAATGAATTAGAATGGATCGTACGAGTATATTAGAATTGCTACCTTCGTACGAATGATTTAGAATGGCTAGTTTCGTTCGAATGAATTAGAATGACAACATTCGTTCGTACAAATGAATTAGAATGGCTACATTTGTTCGTACGAATGAATTTAAATGGCTACATTCATACGAATAAATTAGAATAGCTACATTCATTCATACGAATGAATTAGGGTGGCTATATTTATACGAATGAATTAGAATGGCTACCTTCGTATGAATAAAATAGAATGGTTACATTCGTACGAATAAATTAGAATGGCTATATTCGTTCGTATGAATGAATTAGAATGACTACATTCGTATGAATGAATTAGAATGGCATGTCTGAATAAATTAGAATAGCTACCTTCGTACTAATGAATTAGAATAGCTACATTCGTACTAATAATTTAGAATGGCTACATTCGTTCGTACAAATGAATTAGAATGTCTACATTCGTACGAAAGAATTAGAATGGCTTGAACAAATGAATTAGAATGGATACCTTCGTACGAATGAATTAGAATAGCTACATTCATACGAATGAATTAGAATGGTTACCTACGAACGATCGAATTAGAAAGGTTACATTCGTTCGTACGAATGAATTAGAATGACTATATTTGTTCATACTAATGAATTAGAATGGCTATACTCGTACGAATGAATTAGACTGTCTACCTTCGTATGAATAAATTAGAATGGCTACATTCATACGAATGAATTAGAATGGGTCGTACGAATGAATTTGAATGGCTACCGTCGTACAAATGAATTTGAATGGCTTTGTTCATACGAATGAATTAGAATGGCTACATTCATACGAATGAACTAGAATGGATCATACGTATGAATTTGAATTGCTACATTCGTATGAATGATTTAGAATGACTACTTTCGTATGAATGAATTAGAATGACATCATTCGTTCATACGAATGAATTAGAATGGCTACATTCGTTCGTACGAATGAATTAGAATGGCTACAATCGTACGAATGCGTTAGAATGGCTACATTCGTTCGTACGAATGAATCAGGATGGCTATATTTATACGAATAAATTAGAATGGCTCATTTAAATAAATTAGAATGGCTACCTTCGTACGAATGAAATAGAATAGCTACATTCGTACGAATGAATTAGAATGGCTATATTCGTTCGTACAAATGAATTAGAATCGCTACATTCATACGAATGAATTAGAATGGCTTGTCTGAATGTATTAGAATGGCTACCTTCGTACGAATGAATTAGAATGGCTACATTCATACGAATGAATTAGAATGGTTTGTTCGAATGAATTAGAATGGCTACCTTCGTACAAATGAATTAGAATGGATCGTACGAATGAATTAGAATTGCTACTGTCGTATGAATGATTTAGAATGGCTACTTTCGTACGAATGAATTAGAATGGCAATATTTATTCGTACGAATGAATTAGGATGGCTACATTCATACGAATGAATTTGAATAGCTCGTTTACATGAATTAGAATGGCTACCTTAGTACAAATAAAATAGAATGGCTACATTAGTACAAATGAATTAGAATGGCTATATTCGTTCATACAAATGAATTAGAATGGCTACATTCGTACGAATGAATTAGAATGGCTTGTCTGAATGAATTAGAATGGTTACCTTTGTACGAATGAATTAAAATAGCTACATTCATACGAATTAATTAAAATGGCTACATTCGTTCATTTCAAATGAATTAGAATATCTATATTTGTACGAAAGAATTAGAATGGCTTGAGCAAATGAATTAAAATGGATATCTTCGTAAGAACGAATTAAAATAGCTATATTCATACGAATGAATTAGAATGGTTAACTTTTGAATGAACGAAGTAGAATGGCTATATTCGTTCGTACGAATGAATTAGAATGACTATAGTTGTTAGTACTAATGAATTAGAATGGCTATAGTTGTTAGTACTAATGAATTAGAATGGCTATATTTGTACGAATGAATTAGAATAACTTGTACGAATGAATTGGAATGCCTACTTTCGTACGAATGAATTAGAATGGTTATATTCTTATGAATGAATAATAATGGCTCGTACGAATAAATGAGATGGCTATCATCGTAGAAATGAATTAGAATGGCTTTGTTCCTACGAATGAATTAGAATGGCTATATTCGTACGAATGAATTAGAATAGATCGTACGAATGAATTAGAATTGCTACCTTCGTACGAATGATTTAGAATGGCTACTTTGGTACTAATGAATTAGAATGGCAACATTCGTTCGTACGAATGAATTAGAATGGCTACATTAGTTCATACGAATGAATTATAGTGGCTACATTCATACGAATGAATTAGAATGGCTACATTCGTTCGTACGAATGAATTAGGATGGCTACATTTATACGAATGAATTAGAATGGCTCGTTTAAATGAATTAGAATGGCTACCTTCGTACGAATAAAATAGAATGGCTACATTCGAATGAATGAATTAGAATGACTATATTCATTCGTACGAAATATTTTGAATGGCTACATTCGTATGAATGAATTAGAATGGTTTGTCTGAATAAATTAGAATGGCTACCTTCGTACGAATGAATTAGAATAGCTACATTCATACGAATAAATTAGAATGGCTATATTTGTTTGTACGAATGAATTAGAATGGCTTGTCTGAATGAATTAGAATGGCTACCTTTGTACGAATGAATTAAAATAGCTACATTCATATGAATAAATTAGAATGGCTACATTCGTTCGTATGAATGAATTAGAATGTCTACATTCGTAGGAAAGAATTAGAATGACTCGAACAAATGAATTAGAATGGATACCTTTGTACGAATGAATTAGAATAGCTACATTCATACAAATGAATTAGAATGATTACCTTTGAACGAATGAATTAGAATGGCTGCATTCATTTATACGAATGAATTAGAATGGCTAAATTTGTTCGTACTAATGAATTAGAATGGCTACATTTGTACAAATGTATTAGAATGGTTTGTACGAATGAATTAGAATATCTACCTTCGTACACTGAATTAGAATAGCTACATTCGTACGAATGAATTATAATGGCTCGTACGAATGAATTAGAATGGCTACCGTCGTACAAATGAATTAGAATGGATTTGTTGGTACGAATGAATTAGAATGGCTATATTTGTGGGTGCAAATTTTGGCAAGAAGTCTGCAAACAGCGGGACCCACCGGCCCTGCCTGGTGGGCCCCCGGAGCAAACAGCGGGACCCACCGGCCCTGCCTGGTGGGCCCCCGGATACCACAGCAGGACCCACCGGCCCTGCCTGGTGAGCCCCCGGATACCACAGCGGGACCCACCGGCCCTGCCTGGTGAGCCCCCGGATACCACAGCGGGACCCACCGGCCCTGCCTGGTGAGCCCCCGGATACCACAGCGGGACCCACCGGCCCTGCCTGGTGAGCCCCCGGAGACTACAGCGGGACCCACCGGCCCTGCCTGGTGGGCTCCCTTTGGCAAGAAGTCTGCAAACAGCTGGACCCACCGGCTCTGCCTGATGGGCCCAGGAGCCTATGGAGTCCCCCAGGAGACGGCAGCGGGGCCCACCAGCCTTACCTAAAGGATCCACAGATACGACAGCAGAAAAACCGCCATTTACCACCAGAGAATCCTATAAATAGCAGAGCCTTCGAATGTAAAAAGGATCTCGATCTCAGATCCAGAATCTGATTTCCAGTTCTGATTTTCAGAAACCAGAGCTCTAAAATTTCTATCCTCTCACCCTTCACCTCTCCTTGATCCTCTTCTTGTCTTTGAAGAGATCGAAGAGGCTGCAGTAACACTCGACCTGTCGAGGTTACTTCGAGAAAAGTGTTAGTGAATTCGGGTTGCTCCCTATAGCACGGAGACGTAGGCTTCGGCTGAACTCCGAGATCACATCTTGTGTCAACAATCTCTTTGATTGCATCTCTCTGTTTAAATATCAAAGGCTTCAACTTCAATCAACAGATCGAACAACAATCTTCGACGTCAACTTCAATTTCAATTGACTGGTGCTGCGAGAGTCTTCGGGTCGGCACGAAGATTTTCCCCCACAGTTTGGCGCCGTCTGTGGGATCCGATCAAAAAGTCCAACTCTCCGTTACTACTTGATCGGTTGAACCTACAACTGATCTTGATAGTCAAACTTCCTCGCCCTCTCGGTTGATCAGACAACTGAACGGCACTCTTGTTGCACCTTTCGCTCTCTGAATGGCGAGGACAAAACATCAAGGTCAACCAGAAGGAAGTAACACTCAACAACAACCTTATCCTGAGACTCGTTCAATGAGTCAAAGGCTCAACTTCGGACAGCCCCTTGCTGTCCCCGAGATGGGAGTTTGTTCAGGAAGTGGGAGATCTGTCGATCGACCTATCGCCCACCCCGCGCGGCAGTCGATTGGGCAAACAATACCCGTTCCTGCTGAAGACCCTCCATCGACCTACCAAATCTCTGCGGTCGACTTCCAACTGCTCCAATTGGCGAAGCAGAACGCCACCCTCACCGCTGAGAGGGATGCTCTAAAGAAAGCAGCTTTCGAGGCTGGGATCGCTCTACCTATTCCCTCTACAAGTGAGAGGGTCGATCTTCCTCGACATTCAATCCACTCCGAACAACGGAGGTCAATGGGTACTGCTCCCCTCGAGAGGATTCGACGTGATCCAACTCCCTCTGCTGCCCCCTGGAAGCAAAGTGTTTGGGATCGCCTCGAAGACGAGTCTTCCCAATCGTCTTCTGGCCGCAACTGCGACAAGAGGACACCTTCAAAGCTCAACATACCAAGGAGGCACCAAATGAAAGGCGCTCCTTCAAAGAGTCGAGTTTCCCCTTCCTTTCCACTTCAGCGTGGGCTTGGATCGGACCTCCGACATCGACTTCAACCGGCAAATACTACAATGCCCGAGCAAGACCTTGCGATCTTGCCTCTTGACCCACCTCTAGGTCGAGGACATGGTCGCAGGGATGGCTATTCTTCTGCCGGACCTCTACATCGAAGTCTCTTTGAGACAACATTTCCAAGGGGATGGAGAACTCCAATCCTCCCCAAATTCAACTGCATCAGAGGAGATCCTACTCTCCACATCCTTGCCTTCAGGCAAGCCTTAACGCCGCACGAAGAAGAAAACAATGTGCTCTGCCGCACCTTCGCAGGAAGTCTCGATGAACCGTCGCTCGACTGGTATCATAATCTCCGAGCTGGGTCCATCACCCAGTTCGATGTTTTGGCTAAACTCTTTGTGCAGCATTATCAGCTCAATCTGAAGCCCGAGAAGAAGCTTGACTCTCTCTATCGGCTAAGGATGGGTGCTGACGAGACTCTCCGAAGTTTCACTAGGAGATTTCGCAACGAGCATGCTGCCCTCTCTGGAAGACATCTGGACGATGAAGCCATCATGTTGGCTTTCCAGAACGCTCTCCGCTTCGATCTACACATCTACAACGACTTCATCCGCAATCCCCCTCCTTCTCTGGGAGCTATGTTTGATCGAATCCAGAGAGAAATCGAGGTTGAAGACGATCAAGTCGCTCGGAAAGGGCGAGAAATTAAGAGAAGGCCTGCTGAAAGAGAAGCTCCTAAGTATGCTGCAAAGGCTCACAACGCTGAAGCAGCAGCCCCTCCGGCCAACAAAAGATCAAAGAATGACGGGCGTCGATCTCCAACGAAAACCACTTTCACCGAGTGGAATATGCCGGTTGAACAAATACTCGACCGCATTCAACACGAGGAATTCCTTCGAAGGCCCAATCCTCTTCAGCCAAACTCCAAATTCACAGCAGACAAAACAGTCTACTGTGAATTCCATCGAAGTCACGGCCACTCTACCGACCGATGCTATCGGTTGAAGTTCCATCTTGAAGACTTACTGTGAGAGGGTCACCTTCAAGAATTCGTCAACAACGGACACGATCAACGTCGAACCTCTGCAAAGGGGAAAGAAGTGTGCTGGATACATCAAATCTCTTCCAACCCATCATCTCTCACCGTGAATGCCAATATCTTTGGCATTCATGGATCGTTGCACAACCAAGCAGTAACCGGGAAAGAAGTCGATCGGCAGATTCGGCGCATCTTCCATGTTCGATCTACTGCAAATAAAGAAGATACCTGGATTGAGAAGCCTATCGAAGGTCTTGCTTGGCCGTCCATCGTATTCAACGACACTGATCTTCAAGGAGTTCATACTCCACATCGAGACCCCCTGGTTTTGAAACTCGTCATCGACGGAAGCACCGTCAATCGGATCCTCATCGACACCGGGAGTTCTATCGATATTATGTTCTCAGACTGCTTCAAACGTCTGGGACATAAATATCAAAGCCTCGACGTCGTCCCGACCATGATCACTGGCTTCAACGGCGAACAAAGCATCACGGTGGGCGAATCGAGATTCACTCTGGACCTCAGCCGAGAGACTCGAGTCTCGGTGAGGTTTGCCATTGTCGAAGGGGTCTCCAGTTACAACGCCATCCTCGGGCGACCATTCCTCCATCAGATCAATGCCATCTCCTCTTCTTATCATCAACTACTCAAGTTTGCAACTGGTGAAGGCATCGTCTGCATTCGAGGTGATCAGCAATCTGGAAGATCTTGTGAGGCTGCTGCGGCTAAGACAGATCGAAAGATCAACATTGCTCCTCCAAAGCGGCCGCGAGATGAAGCTGGTCCCTCTTCCAAATAGCAATCAAAGGAGATTCCGCTGACCGAACCTCCACCAATCGAATGGGAAACATCACCTTCAATTGAAGAAATCATCCCTATCAACATTGGCAGTGGAGATCTCCCTCGACAAACATTTATTGGTACCGGTCTTAGCGACGCAGAAGTGCAAGACATGGTATCCTTCCTCTAGTCCAATATCGACGTCTTCGCCTGGTGTTTCGAAGACATGCCTGGTATCAATCCGGATGACGCTTGTCACCGACTTGCGATCAAGGAAGAGGTGAAACCTGTCAAGCAAAAACCACACACCATCCGACCAGAGCTGCAAGTTGCTGTTCAAGAAGAAATCACCAAGCTACTCGCCGCAGGCTTCATCCGTGAAGTAGAGTATCCTACCTGGATCTCTAACATAGTTGCTGTTCCAAAGAAGAATGGGAAAGTCAGAGTCTGCATCGACTTCACCAACCTCAACAAGGCTTGCCCCAAAGACCCATTCCCCATGCCAAGAATCGATAGACTCGTCGATGCCACTGCTGGCCACGAGCTATTATCTTTCATGGATGGATATTCTGGATATAATCAAATTCCACTTCATCCAGACGATCAAGAGAAGACTTGTTTCGTGACTAGCCGAGGTCTCTACTGCTACAATGTAATGCCATTCGGTCTCAAAAATGCTGGTTCCACCTATCAAAGGTTAGTCACAAAAATGTTCGAAGATCAGATCGGTCGCAACGTCGAAGTCTACGTCGATGATCTCCTCACCAAGAGCTCCGTACGAAGCAAGCATCTTTCTGATTTGGCAGAAACCTTTCAAGTTCTTCGAAAATATCGTATGAAGCTTAATCCAGCCAAGTGCGCTTTCGGAGTTCAATCTGGCAAATTCCTGGGTCATCTTGTGACCAGGAGGGGTATTGAAGCCAATCCCGATCAAATTCGAGCTATCCTCGACATGCCATCACCTACCAATCGAAAGGAGGTACAGCGACTCACTGGAAGACTTGCTGCCCTCAATCGGTTCATCTCAAAGTCTTCTGACAAATGTAAACCTCTCTTCGACAAACTACGAAAGGCGGATACTTCAGGGTGGAGTCCGATTTGTGAAGAAGCATTTCAAAGCATCAAGAAATATCTGGTGCAAGCTCCTATCTTGACGGCTCCACTTCCAAAAGAAGACTTATGGCTCTATCTCGCCGTAACTGATCAAGCAATCAGTGCAGTCTTAGTCAGTAGAAGAGAAGGCTTCGAGCATCCAGTCTATTATATCAGTCACACTCTTCTTCCGGCTGAAACTCGCTATTCAAAAACTGAGAAGGTCATCCTAGCCTTACTCACTGCATCGCGTCGCCTTCAACCATACTTCGTCTCTCACCAAATCACTGTCATTTCAGAACACTCGCTCAAAGATATCATTGACAAAGCTGGTCGAGCTGGTCGAATGACCAAATGGGTGATCGAAATGAGCTCCCTGGGGATTCAGTTCGAATCTCGCACTTCTATCAAAGGTCAAGCTATTGCTGATTTTCTAGCTGATTTTCCAGTTGAAGACCCCATCACTTGGGAAGAAGATATCGACATGTGTTTGGAAGATGAGGACAATACTCCGATCAATCTTGCAACGAAAATTGATCCAAATCTTGAAGCTACTGCTGTAATTCCTCCATGGAAGCTTTATACTGATGGAGCTTTAAGTTCGATCGGTTCGGGAACTGGGATAGTCTTGATATCCCCCGAACTTGATCATCTCCAGAAGGCCACTCTCCTCGGATTCACTGCCACCAACAACGAAGCCGAATACGAAGCACTCATTTCTAGACTCGAGATGGCAAAATCCCTGGGGGTAGATCGAATCATCGTCTACAGCGACTCCCAATTGATCATAAGGCAAATCAATGGAGAGTACACAGCTCGCGAAGAAAGAATGCAACTCTACTTGGCCTTAGTACGACGTCTTCAACAACGTTTTATTGGTGCTGAATTCATTCAAATCCCCAGAGCAGAGAACCGAGAAGTAGATGCCTTAGCCAATGCTGCCTCAGTTCTTGGAGACTCACTCGGAGGAAGGCAAATACAGATCGATTATCAAGAAGTGCCCCAGACCACCCCCGATCAACATATCCTTACTACTACAAAAGAATCTGGGGGTGGAGATCAGCTTGAAGACTGGAGACGATCAATTTTCGACTTCTTCAAGCATGGCAAAATGCCGGAAGATCCAAATCAAGCCCGAAGAATTCAAAGGAAGCTCCCATGCTACATTCTACAAGGAGAAGATCTATACTTCAAATCTCACAACGGGATGTTGCTCAAGTGCCTTGGTCCCGAGCAAGCACAGGCAATCCTGATTGATGTCCACTCTGGAGCTTGTGGAAATCATTCGGGCGGAAGATCTCTTGGAGCCAAGACGAAGCTACAAGGGTACTACTGGCCAACAATGGCAAGGGATGCTCAACAAGTTGTTCAAAGGTGCGAACCTTGCCAACGACACGCTCGAGCTATCCATCTCCCTGCAGATGAACTTCATCAATTGTCAAGCCCCTGGCCTTTCCATCAATGGGGGTTAGATTTCCTGGGTCCTTTCCCTCTAACTCCGAGCAAGAAGAAGTATCTATTGCTGGCCACTGATTACTTCACCAAATGGGTTGAAGCTGTGCCCCTCTTCCGAGAGACTGACGACGAAGTGATCAAATTCATTCGGCACAATATTTTCTCAAGGTTCGGCACGCCTCAAGTTCTCGTTGCTGACAATGGAGCTCAATTTGACTCCGACAAATTCCGAGAGTTCTGTCTGAATAACGGTATCAAGCTATTCTATTCAACTCCAAGATATCCTCAATGTATTGGTCAAGCTGAAGCCTCAAATAGAGTTATTCTTGGTATACTCAAGAAGAAACTCAACGACAAGAAAGGATTGTGGGAACAGGTCCTACCTGAAGTTCTTTGGGGGTATCGCACAACTCCGAGAAGATCAACAGGGTTCTCACCCTTTCGTCTAACATATGGATCGGAAGCAGTACTCCCAACAGAAAATATATCAAGTACTTTGAAGACCAAAGCAGTTGAAGAAGGAATCAACGAAGAACTACGAATCAATGATCTAGACTTCTCAGAAGAACTACGAGATCAAGCATCCCTTCGTGTGGCCAAGTACCAGCAGAAGATCAAAAGAGCCTACGATGAGAAAGTCTATAAGAGACAATTCCCAGTGGGCAACCTAGTTCTCAGAGCAGTTTTTTATAACACTAAAGAACATAGCAGTGGGAAGCTTGCTCCCAACTGGGAAGGTCCATATATCGTTGAATCAGTAGGAGGCAAAGGTTCTTACAGACTGATCACACCAGAAGGAGATAAATTACCTCGAGCTTGGAATTCTAGGCACCTCAAGATGTTCTATCCATGATGTAAATTCTGTGATAAATAAAGATCTCTTTCAAGTATTCAAATGTGCCACTGTTCAGCTTTTCAATTCAAGTTCTGAAGCAGTTTCAAGTTATCCGTATTCAAATTACCAGGTCTTTCAACAAGTTTGGGTGTTAGAGTTGCGACTCAACCCCTTACTAGCAAATGTTAAAAACTGACCATATTCAAGTTACCAAGTCTTTTTAACAAGTTTGGGTGTTAGAGTTGCGACTCAACCCCTTACTGGCAAATGTTAAACTGACTTTCAAATTTCAATATTCAATTTCAATCAATTTCGATATCGTTTAACATGTTTGGGTACTTGAGTTGCGACTCAACCCCTCACATACAAGTGTTAACACGAATTCAATTCAATATTCAAGTTTTGAGTTTGGGTAATCAAGTTGCGACTCGACCCCTTACATTCGAAAGATTGTATCTATGCTAATGCTATCCAGAACAGTTGTATCTATGCTAATGCTATCCAGAACATGACATTCAAAGACATTCAACTCAAGAGATTCAATTTTCAAACACCAAAATGATCCTTCGATTATCAAAATTTGTCACATACAATGATAAGCTGCTACATGTCAAGAGTTTACAAGTGTAAACAACAAAGAAAAGGTAGAAATACATCAGGGCTTGGCTACGCTCGGAGCACGCGACTTTTCTCCTTCGGATTCGCCACGAGGCTTGCTCGCAACCGAAGCTTTAGAAGATCGGACACTGCTGACATGTGCCCTGAGTGCCTCTGCCGCTTTCTTTGCCGTTTCTTTGTAACTCTTGCATTCAGACAATGCATGCTCCAGTGCCTTCTTGGAAGTCTCTTCCCTGGCAGTGAAAGCAGCATGTTGAGTAGCAAGACGTTCTTTCAGCTCCTTGATCTCGTTGGTGCAACCGTAGGACACGTCCTCAACCTTGGAGAGTCGATTCTTCAAGGATTCAAGCTCGTGACTCTGCGCCTCACAACGATCCTGCAGCCCCTTGATCTCCAGCTTCCCCTTGCGAAGATCCTCAATCTTGGCCTTGAGAGAGGTTTTCTTCGAAGACAGGATTTCCCTCAGCCTATCTCTCTCCTCGCTCACAGCCTTCAGTTCGGCCGTCAAACGGGTTACCTCGGATGCGGCCTCCCGTTCTCCTGCCTTCCTGGAAAGCTTGCTTGCGATTCTCAAACAGGCTGAGTTCTGCAAATGAACAAAGAGTTAGAATTATTCTGAAGATACAATTCGAACAATAGATCAAAGCATATGCACATACCACTATTTCAAGCCGATCGAAGGCTTCTTCAAAAGTAGCATCCGGAAGATTGCAAAGCTTTCGGATCGCATTAGTGGGATGATTGATGTCAACATCACCCAAACTCTTTATCTTCTTCTTAGCCGGGCCAGCAGGTGTACCTACAATCCATGCAGCAATTCTAAGTGTTAGTATATTTTCAAGCTTCAAAGACGAGGAAGTCAATCAAAACAGGTTAGTACAGATACCTGAAGCCTCGACTTCGGGAGCCTTTCCCTTCCCATTGTCGGAGCTCTTACCCTTGGGGGTCGATTTCTCCTTGCTGGGGGTTGGCTCTGGCAAAGGATGAGGAGTAGCATCACCCACCCGGCTTCCTCTCTCCAAGTGAGCAGGAGAGGGAACATCTCGAGGAGGTGATGCTCCCCCTTCGTCTTCTTGCCCACTCGAGGAGGTGAGCCCTGCCACCATAGCAGCAACTTCCTCCGCCAGAGATCGCGAAGGGGGTGGGGGTTGTTCAACCTCCACACCCCCACTTATTGTCGCCCCTTCGAGACGGGGAACCTCGGGAGGTATTTGATCAAGAGGTGCAGGGTTGCTTCCAACCCCACCACTCCCCGATAGCTTGATTTTAAAGCGCAGGGGGTTCTTCTTCTTTTTCCCAAAGTGATAAGTAGGAATCACTTTGGGGCCATCGCTAGTCGCATCCATAACCCCCTCCATCTTTCGAGCCTTACCCTCGTCTATGAGGATAGGCTGCGAGTCCTCGTCAGCACCACCAGTGGGGATGGGAGGAATTTCCTCCTCACCATCCCCATGTCTTTGGCCACCATCAGTGGGGGTGGGAGGAATTTCTTCCTCACCACCCCCATCTTCATCATCATCTTCGCCATCCTCTTCATCATCGTCACCATCCACATCCTCTTCATCTACACCTCCACCTTCCTCCTCTCTCTCTACTTCCTCTTCATCTTCATCTTCCTCCTTCTTTTTCTCTTCATCCTCCTCCTGCTTAATGGAGATTTTCCTTTTCTTCTTCGCTGGCCCCTTCGGAATCACCAATTTCTCCTCTGAAGGAAGTGCGCGCCTGGCTCCATAAGACTTCTTCTCGAATCGAAGCCTTCTAACAATTTTTCCAGACTGAGGGTCCTCCTCGTAATCGGAGTAGATGACCTCATTATCTTCATAGCGAAGCTTCGATCGGTGGAGGAGGTTGGCCTTGCCATGTCGGACTTGGCAATTCGAGAATTGCTTCCACGATCTAGTCCCGCATGTCAACTCCAAGAAGAGGTTGTCAAGGACCCCTACTCGCTTTGGAGGCCAAGAGAGAGCTCCTCCTGTGTAATACATATCAATCTCTTCATGCACTTTGTATCGGGGCACCTCAGGAACAGACATCGGGGTCCAGGCACCAGACACCGACAACGGCCAGTCAGTGTAAAGCTTATCAGAACCGATAGTGTCAGCGATCGGCCGAAGAGCAGACACACCCGTCAGATAGTAGAATGGGCTGTCCTTCCTCCAGGCCCATCGGTAGTGATAGAAGAAATACCCCAGCTCGATTCGGGCTTCTTCACCTTCAGGGAGGCTGGAGTAGCATTCCCTTAGCTCCTTCTGAAAGTCCGACTCTACGCGACAGAAAGCGTAGATGATCCTCCAGGAGTTCCCAGTGACCTGCCCGGGACAGAGACCGGAGGCGTTCAGCAACCTCGCGGCGAAAGGCAGCAGCGGAAGGCACAGTCCACAGTTGAGCTGGCCGATCGTGACGATGGTTCCCATCACTTGCTCCTTGCTCGCCCACGAGACAAAGACTGTCCGCCTATCAACGCCAAAGGCGGATAAAACTCCAGGGAGCGCTGGTCGAGCCTTTCCCTCTGTGAAAAATGACAGCAACTCCTGCAGCTTCTCCCTCTTGGCATCTGTAAGTCTGCTGCCGATGTTGTACCCAAACTCCATCTCCGCCTCCAAAGGTAGCTGCGGACAGAGGACAAACTTTGCCTTGGGGATCTGCTCCGGCCTTGACGGTACAGAAGCAAATCCCACTCCTTGGTGCCTCTTGCCCAGTTGGCCAAGCTCGATCAATTCTGCCCTGCCTTTGCCTCGGCCCTTCGGAACAGAAGAGACCTCGACAACTTCTTTGCCCTTCCTCTTGGAAGGAACACTCTTCTTCGAATTGCCCGAAGACGCCATTTGACCGATCGAAAGGAGACAAAGAACAAGGGAGAGGAAGCAAAGAGTCTAGACTTCGAAAAATTCTGAGAGCGTGAGGCGAAAATGACAGCGAGAAAGACTTATATATCCAGGGTAAAATGGTACGCGAATCGAGAAGACACGTGTCTTCACCATATCAAATCGCGTGTTTTTGCAGGTACACGTGGCATCCATCCGTAGCAAGCGCTAAATCAGGCGAACAGTCGGACCAGACGAAGCGTCAGACCCATCGGTCCACATAAACCAACGATTCAAGCAAGCCACCGGTCTAAGTAAACCGGACCGCCGGTTCAAAGCCACATTCCGGCAAACACAAGATTCAAAGCAGAAAAAATCAAACTCCATCGATATTCAAGACTGCCAAAGATCAAAGAAGAAACACAAGCTATACCACTTCCTCAAAAGTACAGGTTCAAGACTCAAACCTTGACCGGCTGATTTTAGCCGAACGGTCAAATATGACCGTTCGGCCAAAATCAACCGATCGGTCGATTTTCTACTACATCCGGCAAAAAACTGAGGTTTTTTGCCGATCACCCAAACCTTGACCGGCTGATTTTAGCCGAACGGTCAAATATGACCGTTCGGCCAAAATCAACCGATCGGTCGATTTTTCTACTAGATCCGGCGAAAAACTGAGGTTTTTTGCCGATCACCCAAACCTTGACCGGCTGATTTTAGCCGAACGGTCAAATATGACCGTTCGGCCAAAATCAACCGATCGGTCGATTTTTCTACTAGATCCGGCGAAAAACTGAGGTTTTTTGCCGATCACCAAACCTTGACCGGCTGATTTTAGCCGAACGGTCAAATATGACCGTTCGGCCAAAATCAACCGATCGGTCGATTTTCTACTAGATCCGGCAAAAAACTGAGGTTTTTTGCCGATCACCCAAACCTTGACCGGCTGATTTTAGCCAAACGGTCAAATATGACCGTTCGGCCAAAATCAACCGATCGGTCGATTTTTCTACTAGATCCGGCGAAAAACTGAGGTTTTTTGCCGATCACCCAAACCTTGACCGGCTGATTTTAGCCGAACGGTCAAATATGACCGTTCGGCCAAAATCAACCGATCGGTCGATTTTTGTACTAGATCCGGCGAAAAAATGAGATTTTTTGTCGATCACCCAAACCTTGACCGGCTGATTTTAGCCGAACGGTCAAATATGACCGTTCGGCCAAAATCAACCGATCGGTCGATTTTCTACTAGATCCGGCGAAAAACTGAGGTTTTTTGCCGATCACCCAAACCTTGACCAGCTGATTTTAGCCGAACGGTCAAGTATGACCGTTCGGTCAAAATCAACCGAACGGCCAAATTTCCACTGGATCGGTCAAAAAACTATGTTTTTTGACCGATCACCCAAACCGTGACCGGCTGATTTTAGCCGAATGGTCAAATACGACCGTTCGGCCAAAATCAACCTATCGACCAAATTTCTACTGGATCGGTCAAAAACTATGTTTTTTGACCGATCACTCAATCCTTGACCGGTTGAAATTGACCGTTCGGTCAAATTTAACCGATCGGTCAAATTTGACCGATCGGTCAAAATTGACCGATCGGTCAAAATTGACCGATCGGTCAAAATCAACCAATCGGCCAAATTTCCACTGGATCGGTCAAAAAACTATGTTTTTTGACCGATCACTCAATCCTTGACCGGTTGAAATTGACCGTTCGGTCAAATTTAACCGATCGGTCAAATTTGACCGATCGGTCAAAATTGACCGATCGGTCAAAATCAACCGATCGGCCAAATTTCCACTGGATCGGTCAAAAAACCATGTTTTTTGACCGATCACTCAATCCTTGACCGGTCGAAATTGACCGTTCGGTCAAATTTAACCGATCGGTCAAATTTGACCGATCGGTCAAAATTGACCGATCGGTTAAATTTGACCGATCGGTCAAAATTGGCCGATCGGTCAAAATTGACCGATCGGTCAAAATCAACCGAACGGCCAAAATTCCGCTGGATCGGTCAAAAAACCATGTTTTTTGACCGATCACCCAATCCTCGACCGGTCAAAATTGACCAATCGGTCAAAATTTGACCGATCGGTCAAAATTTGACCGATCGGTCAAAATTGACCGACCGATCTTTTTTTGCGCTAACACTCGACAAGCTTCTTCGAATTTTTTCGTGACAGGGGGTTAATTTTGCACCAAGAATCCAAGCCAGCTAAAGTAGCCTCTAGCTAACTTGGAGGGGGTAACTGTGGGTGCAAATTTTGGCAAGAAGTCTGCAAACAGCGGGACCCACCGGCCCTGCCTGGTGGGCCCCCGGAGCAAACAGCGGAACCCACCGGCCCTGCCTGGTGGGCCCCCGGATACCACAGCGGGACCCACCGGCCCTGCCTGGTGAGCCCCCGGATACCACAGCGGGACCCACCGGCCCTGCCTGGTGAGCCCCCGGATACCACAGCGGGACCCACCGGCCCTGCCTGGTGAGCCCCCGGATACCACAGCGGGACCCACCGGCCCTGCCTGGTGAGCCCCCGGAGACTACAGCGGGACCCACCGGCCCTGCCTGGTGGGCTCCCTTTGGCAAGAAGTCTGCAAACAGCTGGACCCACCGGCTCTGCCTGATGGGCCCAGGAGCCTGTGGAGTCCCCCAGGAGACGGCAGCGGGGCCCACCAGCCTTACCTAAAGGATCCACAGATACGACAGTAGAAAAACCGCCATTTACCACCAGAGAATCCTATAAATAGCAGAGCCTTCGAATGTAAAAAGGATCCCGATCTCAGATCCAGAATCTGATTTCCAGTTCTGATTTTCAGAAACCAGAGCTCTGAAATTTCTATCCTCTCACCCTTCACCTCTCCTTGATCCTCTTCTTGTCTTTGAAGAGATCGAAGAGGCTGCAGTAACACTCGGCCTGTCGAGGTTACTTCGAGAAAAGTGTTAGTGAATTCGGGTTGCTCCCTATAGCACGGAGACGTAGGCTTCGGCTGAACTCCGAGATCACATCTTGTGTCAACAATCTCTCTGATTGCATCTCTCTGTTTAAATATCAAAGGCTTCAACTTCAATCAACAGATCGAACAACAATCTTCGATGTCAACTTCAATTTCAATTGACTGGTGCTGCGAGAGTCTTCGGGTCGGCACGAAGATTTTCCCCCACAATATTCGTACGAATGAATTAGAATTGATCGTACAAATGAATTAGAATTGCTACCTTCGTACGAATGATTTAGAATGGCTACTTTTGTACGAATAAATTAGGATGGCAACATTCGTTCGTACGAATGAATTAGAATGGTTACATTCATACGGTTGAATTAGAATGGCAACATTCATTCGTACGAATGAATTAGGATGGTAATATTTATACGAATGAATTAGAATGACTCGTTTAAATGAATTAGAATGGCTACCTTCGTACGAATGAAATAGAATGGCTACATTCGTACGAATGAATTAGAATGACTATATCCGTTTGTACTAATGAATTAGAATGACTTGTTTGAATGAATTAGAATGGCTACTTTCATACGAATGAATTCGAATAGCTACATTCGTACGAATGAATTAGAATAGCTACATTCGTTCGTACGAATGAATTAGAATGTCAACATTCATACGAAAGAATTAGAATGGCTTGAACAAATGAATTAGAATGGATACCTTCGTACAAATGAATTAGAATAACTACATTCATATGAATGAATTAGAATGGTTACCTTCGAACGAATGAATTATAATGGCAACATTCGTTCGTACGAATGAATTATAATGTCTATATATATTTGTTCGTACTAATGAATTAGAATGGCTATATTCGTACGAATGAATTAGAATGACTTGTACAAATGAATTAGAATGTCTAACTTTATACAAATGAATTAGAATGACTACACTCGTATGAATAAATTAGAATGGCTTGTACAAATGAATTAGAATGGCTACCGTCGTACAAATGAATTAGAATGACTTTGTTCGTACAAATGAATTAGAATGGCTATATTCGTACAAATGAATTAGAATGGATCGTACAAATGAATTAGAATTGCTAACTCCGTACGAATGATTTAGAATGGCTACTTTCATACGAGTGAATTAGAATGGCAATATTCGTTCGTACGAATGAATTAGAATGTCTACATTCGTACGAATGAATTAGAATGGCTACATTCGTTCGTACGAATGAATTAGGATGACTACATTCATACGAATGAATTAGAATAGCTCGTTTAAATGAATTAGAATGGCTACCATCGTACAAATGAAATAGAATTGCTACATTTTTATGAATAAATTATAATGGCTATATTCGTGCATACGAATGAATTAGAATGACTACATTCATACGAATGAATTTGAATGGCTACCTTCGTACGGATGAGTTAGAATAGCTACATTCGTACGAATGAATTAGAATGGCTACATTCATTCGTACGAATGAATTAAAATGTCTACATTCGTACGAAAGAATTAGAATGGCTCGAACAAATGAATTTGAATGGATACCTTCGTATGAATGAATTAGAATAGCTACATTCATATGAATGAATTAGAATGGTTACCTTGGAACGAATGAATTAGAATGGCTACATTTATTTGTACGAATAATTAGAATGACTATATTTGTTCGTACTAATGAATTAGAATGGCTTCATTCGTACGAATGAATTAGAATGGCTTATATGAATGAATTAGAATGTCTACCTTCGTACGAATGAATTAGAATTGCTATATTCGTACGAATGAATTTGAATGGCTTGTATGATTGAATTAGAATGGCTACCGTTGTAGAAATGAATTAAAATGGCTTTGTTCGTTCGAATAAAATAGAATGGCTATATTCATACGAATGAATTAGAATGGATCGTATGAATGAATTAGAATTGCTACCTTCGTATGAATAATTTTGAATGGCTAATTTCGTACGAATGAATTAGAATGACAACATTTGTTCGTACAAATGTATTTGAATGGCTACATTCATTCGTATGAATGAATTAGAATGACTACATTCGTATGAATGAATTAGAATGGCTACATTCGTTCGTATGAGTTAATTAGGATGGCTACATTCATACGAATGAATTAGAATGGCTCGTTTAAGTGAATTAGAATGGCTACATTCGTACGAATAAAATAGAATGGCTACATTCGTACGAATGAATTAGAATGGCTAGATTCGTTTATACGAATAAATTAGAATGGCTACATTCGTACGAATGAATTAGAAAAGCTTGTCTGAATGAATTAGAATGGCTACCTTCGTATGAATGAATTAGAATTGCTACCTTCGTACGAATGAAATTGAATGGCTATATTCGTTCGTACGAATGAATTAGAATCTATACTTCGTACGAAAGAATTAGAATGGCTCGAACAAATGAATTAGAATGGATACCTTCGTACGAATAAATTAGAATAGTTACATTCATATGAATGAATTAGAATGGTTACCTTTGAACGAACGAATTAGAATGGCTACATTCGTTCGTACAAATGAATTAGAGTAGCTATATTTATTCGTACTAATGAATTTGAATGGCTGCTTTCGTAAGAATGAATTAGAATGGCTTGTACGGATGAATTAGAATGTCTACCTTCATTTGAATGAATTAGAATGGCTATATTGATACAATTGAATTAGAATGGCTCTTATGAATGAATTAGAATGACTACCGTCGTATAAATGAATTTGAATGGCTTTGTTTGTACGAATGAATTAGACTGTTCGTATGAATGAATTAGAATGGATCGTACAAATTAATTTGAATTGCTACCTTCGTACGAATGATTTAGAATGGCAACTTTCGTACGAATTAATTAGAATGGTAACATTCATTCGTACGAATGAATTAGAATGGCTATATTCGTACGAATGAATTAGAATGGCTACATTCGTTCGTATGAATGAATTAGGATAGCTACATTCATACGAATTAATTAGAATGACTCGTTTAAATGAATTAGAATGGTAACCTTCGTACGGATAAAATCAAATGGCTATATTCGTACGAATGAATTAGAATGGCTATATTCGTTTGTATGAATAGTTAGAATGGCTACATTTGCACGAATGAATTAGAATGGCTTGTCTGAATGAATTAGAATGACTACCTTCGTACGAATGAATAAGAATAGCTACATTCGTACGAATGAATTAGAATGGCTATATTCATATGAATGAATTAGAATGGCTTGTCTGAATAAATTTGAATGGCTATATTCGTACGAATGAATTAGAATGGCTTCATTCATTCATACAAATGAATTAGAATGTCTACATTCATACGAAAGAATTAGAATGGCTCAAACAAATAAATTAGAATGGATACTTTTGTACGAATGAATTAGAATAGCTAGATTTATACGAATGAATTAGAATGGTTACATTCGAATGAATGAATTAGAATGACTACATTCGTTCATACAAATGAATTAGAACGACTATATTTGTTTGTACTAATGAATTAGAATGGCTACATTCGTACGATTGATTTAGAATGGCTTGTACGAATGAATTAGAATGTCTACCTTCGTACGAATGAATTATAATGGCTACATTCATACAAATGAATTAGAACGGCTCGTATGAATGAATTAGAATGGCTACCATCGTACAAATGAATTAGAATGACGTTGTTCATACTAATCAATTAGAATGGCTACATTCGTACGAATGAATTAGAATGGATCGTACGAATGTATTAGAATTGCTACCTTTGTACGAATGATTTAGAATGGCTACTTTTGTATGAATGAATTAGAATAGCTATACTCGTTCGTACGAATGAATTAGAATAGCTACACTCGTTCGTACGAATGAATTAGAATGGTTATATTCATTTGTACGAATAAATTAGGATAGCTACATTTATACGTATGAATTAGAATGGCTTGTTTAATTGTATTAGAATGGCTACCTTCGTACGAGTGAAATAGAATGGCTACATTTGTACGAATGAATTAGAATGGCTATATTCGTTTGTAAGAAAATAATTAGAATGGCTACATTCGTACGAATGAATTAGAATGTCTTGTCTGAATGAATTAGAATGGCTACCTTTGTACGAATGAATTAGAATAGCTATATTCGTACGAATTAATTAGAATGGCTATATTCATTCATACGATTGAATTAGAATGTTTACCTTTGTACGAAAGAATAAGAATGGCTCGATGAAATGAATTAGAATAGATATCTTTATACAAGTGAATTAGAATAGCTATATTTATACAAATGTATTAGAATGGTTACCTTCGAAGGAATGAATTAGGATGGCTACATTCGTTCGTACGAATGAATTAGAATGGCTATATTTGTTTGTACTAATGAATTTGAACGGCTACATTCGTACAAATGAATTAGAATGGCTTGTACGAATGAGTTAGAACGTCTACCTTCATACGATCGAATTAGAATGGCTACATCCGTACGAATAAATTAGAATAGCTCATACAAATGAATTAGAATGGCTACCGTCGTACAAAATGAATTAGAATGGCTTTTTTCGTACGAATGAATTAGAATAGCTACATTCGTACAAATGAATTAGAATGGTTCGTACGAATGAATTAGAATTGCTACCTTCGTACGAATGATATAGAATGGCTACTTTTGTACGAATGAATTAGAATGACAATATTCGTTCGTACGAATAAATTAGAAAAGCTACATTAGTTCGCACGAATGTATAAGAATGGGTACATTTATACGAATGAATTAGAATGACAACATTTATTCGTAAGAATGAATTAGGATGGCTACATTCATACGAATGAATTAGAATAGGTCGTTTAAATGAATTAGAATGGCTACCTTCGTACAAATGAAATAGAATGGCTACATTCGTGCGAATGAATTAAAATAGCAATATTCGTTCATTCGAATGAATTAGATTGGCTACGTTCATTCGTATAAATGAACTAGGGTGGCTATATTCCTACGAATGAATTAGAATGGCTACATTCGTTCGTACGAATTAATTATAATTGCTACATTCGTACGATTGAATTAGAATGGCTGCATTCGTTCATACGAATAAATTAGAATGTCTACATTCGTACGAAAGGATTAGAATGGCTTGAACAAATGAATTAGAAAGGTTACCTTCGTACGAATGAATTAGAAGAGCTACATTCATACTAATGAATTAGAATGATTATCTTCGGAAGAATGAATTAGAATGGCTATATTTATTCGTACGAATGAATTAGAATGACGATATTTGTTCGTACTAATGAATTAGAATGACTACATTCGTACGAATGAATTAGAATGGCTACATTCATACGAATGAATTAGAATGGCTAATACGAATGAATTAGAATGGCTACCGTCCTACAAAATGAATTAGAATGACATTGTTTGTACGAATAAATTAGAATGGCTACAATCGTACGAATGAATTAGAATGGATCGTACGAATGAATTAGAATTGCTACCTTCGTATGAATGATTTAGAATAGCTAGTTTCGTAAGAATGTATTAGACTGGTAATATTCATTCGTACGATTGAATTAGAATGGCTACATTCGTTCGTACGAATGAATTAGAATGGTTATATTTGTACGAAGGAATTAGAATGGCTACATTTGTTCGTAAGAATGAATTAGGATGGCTACATTCATACGAATGAATTTGAATGGCTCGTTTAAATGAATTCGAATGGCTACCTTCATACGAATGAAATAGAATGGCTATATTCGTACGAATGAATTAGAATGGCTATATTCATTCATACGAATGAATTAGAATGACTACATTTGTACGAATGAATTAGAATGGCTTGTCTGAATGAATTATAATGGCTACCTTCGTCCGAATGAATTAGAATAGCAACATTCGTACGAATGAATTTGATTGGCTACATTCGTTCGTACAAATGAATTAGAATGTCTACATTCTTACAAAAAAATTAGAATGGGTGGAACAAATGAATTAGAATGGATACCTTCGTATGAATGAATTAGAATAGTTACATTCATACGAATGAATTAGAATGGTTACCTTCAAACGAATGAATTAGAATGGTTACATTCGTTCATACGAATGAATTAGAATTGCTATATTTGTTCGTAGTAATGAATTAGAATGTCTATAATAGTACGAATGAATTAGAATGGCTTGTACGAATGAATTAGAATGTCTACCTTAGTACGAATGAATTAGAATGGCTACATTCATACGAATGAATTAGAATAGCTCGTACGAATGAATTAGAATGGCTACCGTAGTACAAATAAATTAGAATGGCTTTGTTCGTACGAATGAATTAGAATGGCTATATTTGTGCGAATGAATTAGAATGGATCGTATGAATGAATTAGAATTGCTACCTTCGTACGACTGATATAGAATGGATACTTTCGTACGAATGAATTAGAATAACATTCGTTCGTAAGAATGAATTAGAATGGCTACATTCGTATGAATGTATTAGAATGGCTACATTCATTCGTACGAATGAATTAGGATGGCTATATTCATATGAATGAATTAGAATGGATCGTTTAAATGAAATAGAATGGCTACCTTCGTATGAATGAAATAGAATAGCTAAATTAGTATGAATGAATTAGAATGGCTATATTCGTTCGTACGAATGAATTAGAATGGCTACATTCATATGAATAAATTAGAATGGCTTGTCTGAATGAATTAGAATGGCTACCTTCGTACAAATGAATTGGAATAGCTAGTATTGCACGAACGAATGAATTAGAATGGCTGCATTCGTTCGTACGAATGAATTAGAATGGTTATATTCATACGATAGAATTAGAATGGTTCGAACAAATAAATTAGAATGGATACCTTCATATGAATGAATTAGAATAGCTACATTCATACGAATAAATTAGAATGGTTACCTTCGAACGAATGAATTAGAATGGCTACATTCGTTCGTACGAATGAATTAGAATGGCTATATTTATTCGTACTCATGAATTAGAATAGCTACATTCGTACGAATAAATTAGAATGTCTACCTTCGTACGAATGAATTAGAATGACTACATTTGTACGAATGAATTAGAATGGCTCGTACGAATGAATTAGAATAGCTATCGTCGTACAAATGAATTAGAATGGCTTTGTTTGTACGAATAAATTAGAATGGTTATATTCATACGAATGAATTAGAATGGATCGTACGAATGAATTAGAATAGATCGTACGAATGAATGAGAATTGCTACCTTCGTACGAATGATTTAGAATGGCTAGTTTTGTACGAATGAATTAGAATGGCAACATCCATTCGTACGAATGAATTAGAATGGATACATTCTTACGAATGAATTAGATTGGCTATATTCATTCGTACGAATGAATTAGGATGGCAATATTCATACGAATGAATTCGAATGGCTTGTTTAAATGAATTAGAATGGCTACATTCGTTCGTATGAATGAATTAGAATGGCTACATTCGTACGAATAAATTAGAATGGCTATATTCATTCGTACGAATGAATTAGGATGGCTACATTCATACGAATGAATTATAATGTCTACCTTCGTACGAATGAATTAGAATGGCTATATTCGTACAAATGATTTATAATGGCTCGTACGAGTAAATTAGGATGGCTATCATCATACAAATGAATTAAATGGCTTTATTCATACAAATAAATTAGAATGGCTACATTCGTACGAATGAATTAGAATGGATCGTACAAATGAATTAGAATTGCTATCTTTGTATGAATGATTTATAATGGCTACTTTTATTTATACTTTAAATAAGTATTTTATTATTTAAATATTTACATAATAATTTAAAGTAAAAATTATATTAATTAATAATTTTTGAAAAAAATAAAATAATTTAATCAATAATTACATATCTAAATTATTATGTAATAAAATTATTAGATTATTATTTAGATAAATTATTAAATAATTATTTATTTAAATAACTAAAATATTAGAATATAATTATTTAGATAATTAAATAAAGAAGTATTTAAATAATTTTTTTTAATAATTAAAGAATTAATCAATTATTGAAATATTAAAAAATATAATTAGTGAAGAAATATATCAAATAGATTATTTACTTAAAAAAATAAATATTTTAATTATTAAGTAATTTCATAGTGAAATAAATAATAATTTAAATAAAATATTATATAATTAAATAAATAAAAAATTTATTAAATTATGAAATACTAATTAAAATAATTAAAAAAATAATTATTTATTAAAGTAATAAAATAAAATAAGAATTTAATAACTATTTACTTATTATTTAAATAATCAGGTAATTATTTGAATATATGAATAATAAAATATTTTTTTAAATAGCTTAATTTTTTTTTTAATAATCAAAGAAATTTTTATTGATTTTAATATTGAAATAATAATTAATCAATAGTATCATCTCAACGTTATTATGACAATCATTGTAATGTTTCTATAATTTTTTTAATAATAGTAATATTTTATTTAATTATAAAATAATTTAAATAATTTAATTATTTTAAGATTTAACTTTTTATTAAAATAATAATTTTATTTAATTATTTAATTATCTAGTTATTCAATGAAATTTATTATTTTATTTATTTATTAATTATTATATAATTAAATAATCAAATTAAGTAACTATTGAAAGGATTAAAATATTAAATAAAGAAATAATAATTTAATTATCTAATTAATATATTTTATTAGTTATTTACTTCATTATTATTATTTTTTAAATTAATTTAATTAATTCAATAAGTAAATAATGAAAATATTTAATCAATTACCATTAATGAAATAATTTTTATAATTTTTATTTAATTATTTTATAATATAGTTTATTATTTAATTAATTTATTTAATAAATTAATATAAAAATATAATAATATGATAACTAATTACTTATAATTTTAATAAAATTATATTATTTAAAAAAATATTTAATTATTTATATATTCAAATAATTAACTAATTATTTAAATTATATATAAATAGTTATTGAATTGATTTTTTATTGTTTTTACTTATTGAAATAATTAATTTTTTGATATATTTTAATTAATTTTTTAGAATTTAATAAAATAATTTGTTAATTATTTCCTCATATAATAATTTATATAAATTAATATTTATTTAACTTTTAAATTATTTAATAATTAATTAATTTTATTGTTTAAGTAAATAATCTATTTAATATATTTCTTTAATAAATATGTTTCTAAATATTTAATATATTTAAGAAAATTTTCTATTAAATCTATTAAAGTAAATAATCTATTTAATATATTTATTTACTAAATATAATATTTTAATCAAATAATATAAGTATTTTATAATTTAAATATTTATGTAAAATTTAAATTATAAATTATATTAATTAATAATTTTTAAAATAAATAAACTAATTTAATGAATAGTTTTATAACATAATAATTTAGTTATGTAATTATTAATTAAATTATTTTATTATTTCAGAAAATAATTAATTAATTTAATTTATTCTTTAAATTATTACTTAAATATTTAAACAATTAAATACTAAAATTTATTTTGTTAAAATATTATATAATGATATAATCAAATTAATTTATTAGAATAAAATAATAAAATAAAGAAATAATTAAATTATTCAAATATTTTATAAAATAATAAAATAATTATTTGAATCATTATTCCATAAATTATAATTAATCCAATATTTTTATTATTTACTTATTGAAGAATTGAATAATGATTATTGAATTATTCAATAAGTAAATAATGAAAAAATTTAATTAATTATAATTTATGGAATTAGGACTCAAATAATTATTTAATTATTTTAGAAAATATTTAAATAATTTCATTATTTCCTTATGTTATTAATATTTTTTAATAAAATAATTCAATTATATAATTATGTAATATTTTAATAAAATAATTTAAGTATTTTATTATTTAAATATTTACAAAATAATTTAAAGTATAAATTATATTAATAAATAATTTTTGAAAATAATAAAATAATTTAATCAATAATTACATAACTAAATTATTATGTAATAAAATTATTAGAATATTATTTAAATAAATTATTAAATAATTATTTATTTAAATATCTAAAATATTAGAATTTAATTTTATAGATAATTAAATAAAGAACTCTTTAAATAATAATTTTTGTCAATAATAAAATAATTAGTCAATTATTGAAATATTTAATAAATTAATTAGTGAAGAAATATATGAAATAGATTATTTAAAAAAAAAATATTTTAATAAATAAATAGTTTCATAGTTAAATATATAATAATTTAAATAAAATATTATATAATTAAATAAATAAATTTTTTTAATAAATTATGAAATATTCATTGAAATAACAAAAAATAATTAATCATTTAATAAAATAATAAAATAAAACAATTTTTTTAATAATTATTTACTTATTATTTAAATAATTAGTTAATTATTTGAATATATGAATAGAATCATCACAATGTTATTATGATTATCATTGTAATGTTTCTATAATTTTTTAGTAATAGTAATCATTTTATTAATTAGAAAATAATTTAAATAATGAAAATATAACAATAATTAACTTTTTAATAAATAAAGAATTTAATTTAATTATTTAATTATCTAGTTATTGAAATTTTTTTTATTATTTTAATTATTTATTGATTACGATATTATGAAATAATCAAATTATGTAACTATTTAATGGTTTAAAATAATAAATAAAGAAATAATGATTTAAGTATATAATTAATTTAATTTATTAGTTATTTCTTTAATTATTGAAATAATAAAATAATTCATAAATTAATTAATTCAATAAATAATAAATTATTAAAATAATAAAATAATTAATTAATTAATTATTTTGTTATTTAATAATTAAATATTGTAAATATTTAATTAATTACCATTAATGAAATAATTATCATCAATTTTCTTTTATTATTTTATAAAATAATTTATGAATTTAATTATTTATTCAATAAAGTAATAAAATAATATAATAATATAGTAAGTAAATAGTTATTGAATTAATTTTTTGATGTATTTTATTTAATTTTTTATAATTTAATAAAATAATTTGTTAATTACTTCATTACATAATAATTTATTTAAATTATTATTTATTTAACTATGAAATTATTTTATATTTAATTTTTTTTTGTTTAAGAATAATCTATTTAATATATTTCTTTTTTAAATAAGTTTTTAAATATTTAAATAATTAACTATTTATTTAGTTATTTAAAAAAATTTGTATTTAAATAATTCTTTATATAATTATCTAAATAATAAAATTCTAATTTTATAATTGTTTGAATAAATAATATAATAATTTTAATATGTAATAATTTATTTATGAAATTATTAATTATATTATTTTACTATTTCAAAAAATTATAATTTTTTTAAATTATAATTTATTGAAATATGAAATTATTTAATAATTAAATTAATTTTTTGTTAAAGTAAATAATTTATTTAATATATTTCTTTACTAAAAAAGTTTTCAAATATTGAAATAATTGAATAATGATTTATTTATTGATAAATATTATTATTTAAATAATTCTTAATATAAATATCTAATTAATGAAATTCTAATTTTATAATTATTTCTATAAATGATTATTTAATTATTTATTTAAATAATAAACAAATCATTTTATTACATAATAATTTAGTTATATAATTATAAATAATATTATTTTGTTACTTCAAAAAATTTATTAATTAATATAATATATTCTTTAAATTATTACTTAAATATTTAAAAAATAAAATACTTAAATTTATTTTGTTTAAATATTATATAATGATGTAAGAGAATTATTTTATTAGAATATAATAATAACATAAAGAAATAATTGAATTATTCAAATATTTTATAAAATAATTAAATAATTTTTTGAATCATTATTCTATAAATTATAATTAATCCAATATTTTTATTATTTACTTATAGAATAATTCAATAATGTTATTGATTTATTTTATTATTAAATTATTAAATTATTTTTATTATTTATTTTATTATTTTATTATTTCAAAAAATTATTAGTTCTTATAATTTTATCTTTAAATTATTACTTAAATATTTAAAAAATAAAATACTTAAATTTATTTTGTTAAAATATTAAATAATGATATAATGAAATTATTTTATTAGAATATAATAATAACATAAAGAAATAATTGAATTATTAAAATATTTTATAAAATAATTAAATAATTATTTAAATTATTATTTACTTATTCGATAATTCAATAATGTTTATTGATTTAATTCATTATTGAATTATTCAATAATTAAATAATGAAAATATAATTCGTGCGAATGAATTAGAATGGATCGTATGAATGAATTAGAATGGATACATTCGTACGAATGAATTAGAATGGATACATTCGTGCGAATGAATTAGAATGGATCGTACGAATGAGTTAGAATGGATCGTACGAATGAATTAGAATGTACCATACGAATGAATTAGAATGGATACATTCATATGAATGAATTAGAATAAATCGTATGAATGAATTTGAATGGATTGTACGAATGAATTAGAATGGATCGTACGAATTAATTAGAATGGATCGTATGAATGAATTAGAATGGATACATTCGTGCGAATGAATTAGAATGGATCGTACGAATGAATTAGAATGGATCGTACGAATGAATTAGAGTGGATACATTCGTGTGAATAAATTAGAATAGCTACATTGGATCGTACAAATGAATTAGAATGGATCATACGAATGAATTAGAATGAATACATTCGTGGAAATGAATTAGAATGAATCGTACGAATGAATTAGAATGGATCGTACGAATTAATTAAAATGGATCGTACAAATGAATTAGAATGGATACATTTGTGCGAATAAATTAGAATGAATCCTAATTCATTCGTACGATCCATTCTAATTCATTAGAATGTATGTATTCGTACGATCCTTTCTAATTAATTCGTATGATTTAAAATCACACGAATGAATAGAATGGATTATACGAATGAATTAGAATAGTTCGTACGAATGAATTAGAATAGATACATTCGTGCGAATGAATTAGAATGGATACATTCGTGCGAATGAATTAGAATGGATCGTACGAATGAATTAGAATGGATACATTAGTGTGAATAAATTATAATGGATCGTACGAATGAGTTAGAATGGATCGTACGAATTAATTTGAATGGATACATTCGTGTGAATGAATTAGAATAGATCGTACGAATGAATTAGAATGGATACATTCGTGCGAATGAATTAGAATGGATCGTATGAATGAATTACAATGGATCATATGAATGAGTTAGAATGGATATATTCGTGTGAATGAATTAGAATGGATCGTATGAATAAATCAGATAATAAATTTTAAATAAATAAATAAAATAATAAGATAATAAATTTTATTAAATAACTAGATAATTAAATAATTAACTAAAATTATAATTTTCATAAAAAGTTAATTATTCAAATATTTCAATTATTTAAATTATTTTATAATTAAATAAAAGATTACTATTATTAAAAAAATTATAGAAACTTTACAATGATAATCATAATAACGATGAGATGATTTTATTGATATATTGAAATAATTAACTAATTATTGGAATAATAAGGAAATAATTCTTAAATTAATATTTTATTTTATTACTTAATTAAATAATTTTTTTTTAGTTATTTCAATTAATATTTCATAATTTAATACATTTTTTTATTTATTTAATTTTACAATATTTTATTTCAATTATTATTTATTTAACTATGAAAATATTTACTAATTAAAATATTATTTTTTAAGTAAATAATCTATTTGATATATTTCTCAAGTAATTAAGTTTTGAAATATTTCAATAATTGAATAATTATTTTATTATTGAAAAAAATTATTATTTAAATAATTCTTTATTTCATTATCTTAATAATTAAATTCTAATATTTTAGTTATTAAAATAAATAATTTTTTAATAATTTATATAAATGATAAGCTAATAATTTTATTACATAATAATTTTGTTGTGTAATTATTGATTAAATTATTTTATTATTTGAAAAAATTCTTAATTAATATAATTTATACTTAAAATTATTAAGTAAATATTTAAATAATAAAATACTTAAATTATTTGAATTAAATATTATATAATTATATAATTTAATTATTTGATAAAAAAATATATAATTAAAATGGTTATTATTTAAATAATTAGTTAATTAATAGAACATATAAATAATAAAATATTTTTTGAAATAATATAATGTTTTTAAAATAATAAGTAATTAGTTATTAAATAATTATATAATTTTTTTTACTTTATAAAATAAATAATTAAATTAATAAATTATTTTATAAAATATTTCAATAAAAATGATAATAATGATTTCATTAATAATAATTAATGAAATATTTTCATTATTAACTTATTGAATAATAAAATGAAGAATTATTTATTTATTTTATTATTTCAAAAATTTATTATTTAATTGATTATATAATTAAATAAATAATTACTATTATTATCATAATAACGTTACAATATTTATCATAATAACGTTGATATTATCATAATAACGTTACAATGATTATAGAAACATTACAATGATTATCATAATAACGTTGATATTATACTATTGATTATTTATTATTTCAATTTTAAAATCAATAAATATTTATTTGATTAATAAAAAAATATTAAGCTATTTAAAAAATTATCTAATTATTCACATGAACAAATAATTAACTAATTATTTAAATAGTAAGTAAATAGTTATAAAAATATTGTTTTATATATTTCAATAGTTAAATATATATTTAAATATATTTCAATAGTTAAATATATTTCAATATTTATTAAATTAAGTTTTTAAATATTTCAATAATGACTAATAATTTAATTATCTAAATAATTAAATTCTAATATTTTAGTTATTTAAATATATAATTATTTATTAAATTATTTAAATGATAATCGAATAATTTTATTACATAATAATTTTGTTATGTAATTATTGATTAAATTATTTTATTTTTTTAAAAAATTATTAATTAATATAATTTATACATTAAATTATTACGTTAATATTTAAATAATAAAATTCTTAAATTATTTGATTAAAATATTAAATAATTGAATTATTTTATTAAAAAATAATAATAACATAAAGAAATAACGAAATTATTGAAATATTTTATAAAAAATTAAATAATTATTTGAATCATTATTCCATTAATTATAATTTATTAAATATTTTCATTATTTACTTATTGAATAATTCAGTAATATAATAAATTAATAAACATTATTGAATTATTCAATTAGTAAATAATAAAAATATTAGATTAATTATAATTTATGGAATAAGGATTCAAATATTTATTTAATTATGTTATAAAATATTGGAATAATTCAATTATTTCATTATGTTATTATTATATTCTAATAAAATAATTCAATTATATATTTAAATAATATTTAAGAAAAATAAATTTAAGTATTTTTTTTTTTGAATATTCTAATTCATTCGTACGAATGTATCTACTCTAATTCATTCGTATTGTCCATTCTAATTCATTCGTACGATCCATTCTAATTCATTCGCACGAATGTATCCATTCTAATTCATTCATACGATCCATTCTAATTCATTCGCACGAATGTATCCATTCTAATTCATTCATACGATCTATTCTAATTTATTCGTACAATCCATTCTAATTCATTCGCACGAATGTATCCATTCTAATTGATTCGTACGATCCATTCTAATTGATTCGTACGATCCATTCTAATTAATTCGCACGAATGTATCCATTCTAATTCATTCGCACGAATGTATCCATTCTAATTCGTTTGTACGATCCATTCTAATTCATTCGCACGTTCTATTCTTATTCATTCGTACGATCCATTCTAATTCATTCGTACGATCCATTCGAATTCATTCGTGTGAATGAATTAGAATGGATCATACGAATGAATTAGAATGGATCGTACGAATGAATTAGACTGGATCTATTCGTACGAATGAATTAGAATAGATCGTACGAAAGAATTACAATGGATACATTCGTGCTAATCAATTAGAATGGATCATACGAATGAATTAGAATAGTTTGTATGAATGAATTAGAATGGATACATTCGTGCGAATGAATTAGAATGGATCGTACGAATGAATCAGAATGGATCATACGAATGAATTAGAATGGATACATTCGTGCGAATGAATTAGAATAGATCGTACGAATAAATAAGAATGGTTCTTACGAATGAATTAGAAAGGATACATTCATGCGAATGAATTAGAATAGATGTATCCATTCAAATTCATTCGTACGATCCATTCTAATTCATTCGTACGATCTATTCTAATTCATTCATACGACCATTCCAATTCATTCGCACGAATGTATCCATTCTAATTCATTTGTACGAACGAATGTAGCCATTCTAATCCATTCTAATTCATTTGTACGATCCATTCTAATTCATTCGTACGATCCATTCTAATTCATTCGCATGAATGTAACAATTCTAATTCATTCGTATGATCCATTCTAATTCATTCATACGATCCATTCTAATTCATTCGCTCGAATATATCCATTCTAATTAATTCATACAATCCATTCTAATTCTTCCGTACGATCCATTATAATTCGTTCATACGATTCATTCTAATTTATTTTTGTATGATCCATTCTAATTCATTCGTACGATCCTTTTAAATTCATTCGCACGAATGTATCCATTCTAATTCATTCGTACGATCCATTTTAATTCATTCGTACGATCCATTCTAATTCATTCGCACGAATGTATCCATACTAATTAGAATGAATTAGAATGGATACATTCGTGCGAATGAATTAGAATGGATCGTAAGAATGAATTAGAATGGATCGTAGGAATGAATTAGAAGTATTACATTCGTGCGAATGAATTAGAATGGATCATACGAATGAATTAGAATGGATCGTACAAATGAATTAGAATGGCTACATTCGTTCGTACGAATGAATTAGAATGGATATATTCGTGCGAACGAATTGGAATGGTCGTACGAATGAATTAGAATGGATCGTACGAATGTATCCATTCTAATTCATTCATACGATCTATTCTAATTCATTCGCACGAATGTATCCATTCTAATTCATTCGTATGATCCATTCTGATTCATTCGTACGATCCATTCTAATTCATTCGCACGAGTGTATCCATTCTAATTCATTCGTACAAACTATTCTAATTCATTCGTACGATCCATTCTAATTCATTAGCACGAATGTATCCGTTGTAATTCATTCGTACGATCCATTCTAATTCATTCGTACGAATGGATCCAGTCTAATTAATTCATACGATCCATTCTAATTCATTCGTATGATCCATTTTAATTCATTCACACGAAAGAATTAGAATGGATCGTACGAATGAATTAGAATTGTGGGAGCAAATTTTGGCAAGAAGTCTGCAAATAGAGAGACCCACCGGCCCTGCCTGGTGGGCCCCCGAAGACAACAGCGGGACCCACCGGCCCTGCCTGGTGGGCCCACGAAGACTACCACGGGACCCACCTGCCCTGCCTGGTGGGTCCATGAAGACTACCACGGGACCCACCTGCCCTGCCTGGTGGGACCACGAGGACTACCACGGGATCCACCGGCCCTGCCTGGTGGGCCCACGAGGACCACCGCGGGACTCATCGGCCCTGTCCGATAGGCCCACGAGCCTGTAGAATCCCCCAGAGGACGGCAGCAGAGCCCACCAGCTTTACCTGGAGGATCCCCAGATACGACAGCAGAAACCGCCATTTACCCCGGAATTCCTCCCAGAGAAGCCTATAAATAGCAGAGCCTTCGAATGTAAAGGGATCGAACTCTCAGTTCTAAAACCAGAGCTCTGGGATTTCCAACTTCCCATCTACTATCTCTCTTTGATCTTCTTCTCTCCTTTGAAGAGATCAGAGTATTTCTAGTGATACTCGGCCTGTCGAGATCACTTCGACATAAGTGTTAGTAAATTCGGGTTGCTCCCTATAGCACGGAGACGTAGGCTTCGGCTGAACTCCGAGATCAATCTCTTGTGTCAAACTCTCTCTGATTGCCTCTCTGTTTACATATCGAAAGAGGTAACTTCAAATCCAATTGACAGATCGATCAACGATCTTCAACTCGAACCTTCAATTGACTGGTGCTGCGAGAGTCTTCGGGTCGGCACGAAGATTTTCCCCCACAGTTTGGCGCCGTCTGTGGGATCCGAGCAAAAAGTCCAACTCTCCGTTACTACTTGATCGGTTGAACCTACAACTGATCTTGATAGTCAAACTTCCTCGCCCTCTCGGTTGATCATACAACTGAACGGCACTCTCGTTGCACCTTTCGCTCTCTGAATGGCGAGGACAAAGCATCAAGGTCAACCAGCAGGAAGTAACACTCAACAACAACCTCGTCCTGAGACTCGTTCAATGAGTCAAAGTCTCAACTTCGGACAGCCCCTTGCTGTCCCCGAGATGGGGGTTCGTTCAGGGAGTGGCAAATCTGTCGATCGACCTATCGCCCACCCCGCGCGACAGTCGATTGGGCAAACAACACCCGCTCCTGCTGAAGACCCTCCATCGACCTACCAAATCTCTGCAGTCGACTTCCAACTGCTTCAATTGGCAAAACAGAATACCACCCTCACTGCTGAAAGGGATGCTCTGAAGAAGGCAGCCTCCGAGGCTGGAATCGCTCTTCCAATCCCCTCCACAAACGAGAGAGTCGATCTTCCTCGACATTCCATCCACTCCGAACAACGGAGGTCAATGGGTACTACTGCCCTCGAGAGGATTCGACGTGATCCAACTCCCTCTGCTACCCCCTGGAAGCAAAGTGTTTGGGATCGCCTCGAAGACGAGTCTTCCCAATCGTCTTCTGGCCGCAACTGCGACAAGAGGACACCTTCAAAACTCAACATACCAAGGAGGCACCAAATGAAAGGCGCTCCTTCAAAGAGTCGAGTTTCCCCTTCCATTCCACTTCAGCGTGGGCTTGGATCGGACCTCCGACATCGACTTCAACCGACAAATACTTCGATGCCTGAGCAAGACCTTGCGATCTTGCCTCTTGACCCACCTCTAGGTCGAGGACATGGTCGCAGGGATGGCTATTCTTCTACCGGGCCTCTACATCGAAGTCTCTTTGAGACAACATTTCCAAGGGGATGGAGAACTCCAATCCTCCCCAAATTCAACTGCATCAGAGGAGATCCTACTCTCCACATCCTTGCCTTCAAGCAAGCCTTAACGCCGCATGAAGAAGAAAATAATATGCTTTACCGCACCTTCGCAGGAAGTCTCGATGAACCGTCGCTCGACTGGTATCATAATCTTCGAGCTGGGTCCATCACCCAGTTCGATGTTTTGGCTAAATTCTTTGTGCAGCATTATCAGCTCAATCTGAAGCCCGAGAAGAAGCTTGACTCTCTCTATCGGCTAAGGATGGGTGCTGACGAAACTCTCCGAAGTTTCACTAGGAGGTTTCGCAACGAGCATGCTGCCCTCTCTGGAAGACACCTAGATGATGAAGCCATCATGTTGGCTTTCCAGAACGCTCTCCGCTTTGATCTACACATCTACAACGACTTCATCCGTAATCCCCCTCCTTCTCTGGGTGCTATGTTCGATCGAATCCAGAGAGAGATCGAGGTCGAAGACGATCAAGTCGCTCGGAAAGGGCGAGAAACAAAACGAAGGCCTGCGGAGAGAGAAGCTCCCAAGTATGCTGCCAAGGCTCACAATGCTGAGGCAGCAGCCCCTCTAGCCAACAAACGATCAAAGAATGAAGGGCATCGATCTCCAACAAAGACAACTTTCACCGAGTGGAATATGCTGGTCGAACAGATACTCGACCGCATTCAACACGACGAATATCTTTGGAGGCCCAATCCTCTTCAGCCAAACTCCAAATTCACAGCAGACAAAACAGTCTACTGCGAATTCCATCGAAGTCACGGCCACTCCACCGACCGGTGCTATCGGTTGAAGTTCCATCTTGAAGACTTACTGCGAGAGGGCCACCTTCAAGAATTCGTCAACAACGGGCACGATCAACGTCGAACCTCTGCAAAGGGGAAAGAAGTGTGTTGGATACATCAAATCTCCTCTGACCGGCAACCTATCTCTGTGAATGCCAATGTCTTTGGCATTCATGGATCATTGCACAACCAAGCAGTGACCGGGAAAGAAGTGGATCGACAAGTTCGGCGCATCGTCCATGTTCGTGCTGCGTCAAACAAGGAAGACACTTGGATCGAGAAGCCCATCGAAGGTTTGGCTTGGCCCTCTATCGTCTTCAATGACGCAGATCTTCAAGGAGTTCACACTCCCCATCGAGACCCCCTTGTCTTGAAACTCCTCATCGACGGAAGCACTGTCAACCGGATCCTCATCGACACCGGAAGCTCCATCGACATTATGTTCTCGGATTGCTTCAAGCGTCTGGGACATAAGTATCAAAGCCTTGACGTCGTTCCAACGGTGATCACTGGTTTCAACGGCGAACAAAGCATCACGGTGGGCGAGTCCAGATTTACTATCGACCTCAGCCGAGAGACTCGAGTCTCGGTGAGGTTTGCAATCATCGAAGGAATGTCTAGCTACAACGCCATTCTTGGGCGACCATTCCTCCACCAGATCAATGCCATCTCCTCTTCTTATCACCAACTTCTCAAGTTTGCAACAGGAGAAGACATCGTCTGCATTCGAGGTGATCAGCAAGCTAGAAGATCTTGTGAGGCTGCTGCGGCTAAGACAAATCGAAAGATCAACATTGCTCCTCCAAAGCGGCCACAAGATGAAGCTGGTCCCTCTTCCAAATAGCAATCAAAGGAGATTCCGCTGTCCGAACCTCCACCAATCGAATGGGAAACATCACCTTCAATTGAAGAAATCATCCCTATCAACATTGGCAGTGGAGATCTCCCTCGACAAACATTTATTGGTACCGGTCTTAGCGACGCAGAAGCGCAAGACATGGTATCCTTCCTCCAGTCCAATATCGACGTCTTCGCTTGGAGTTTCGAAGACATGCCTGGGATCAATCCAGATGATGCTTGCCACCGACTTGCTATCAAAGAAGAGGTGAAGCCTGTCAAGCAAAAGCCACGTACCATCCGACCAGAGCTGCAAGTTGCTGTTCAAGAAGAAATCACCAAGCTACTCGCAGCAGGCTTCATCCGTGAAGTAGAGTATCCTACCTGGATCTCTAACATAGTTGCTGTTCCAAAGAAGAATGGGAAAGTCAGAGTCTGCATCGACTTCACCAACCTCAACAAGGCTTGCCCCAAAGACCCATTCCCCATGCCAAGAATCGATAGACTCGTCGATGCCACTGTTGGCTACGAGCTATTGTCTTTCATGGATGGGTATTCTGGATATAATCAAATTCCACTTCATCCAGACGATCAAGAGAAGACTTGCTTCGTGACTAGCCGAGGTCTCTACTGCTACAATGTAATGCCGTTCGGCCTCAAAAATGCTGGATCTACCTATCAAAGGTTAGTCACAAAGATGTTCAAAGATCAGATCGGTCGCAACGTCGAAGTCTACGTCGATGATCTCTTCACCAAGAGCTCTGTGTGAAGCAAACATTTTTCTGATCTGGCGGAAACCTTTCAAGTTCTTCGAAAATATCGTATGAAGCTCAATCCAGCCAAGTGCGCTTTCGGTGTTCAATCTGGCAAATTCCTGGGTCATCTTGTGACCAGGAGGGGTATTGAAGCTAATCCCGATCAAATTCGAGCCGTCATCGATATGCCTTCACCTACAAATCGGAAAGAAGTTCAACGCCTCACTGGAAGGTTAGCAGCACTCAATCGATTCATCTCAAAATCTTCCAACAAATACAAACCCCTCTTCGACAAACTACGAAAGGCGGATACATCCGGCTGGAGTCCAATCTGTGAAGAAGCATTTCAAAGCATCAAGAAATATCTGGTGCAAGCTCCTATCCTGACTGCTCCACTGCCAAAAGAAGACTTGTGGCTCTACCTGGCCGTGACCGATCAAGCAATCAGCGCGGTCCTAGTCAGTAGAAGAGAAGGCGTCGAACATCCAGTCTACTACATCAGCCATACTCTTCTTCCAGCTGAAACTCGCTACTCAAAAACGGAGAAGGTCATCCTAGCCTTGCTCACCGCATCGCGACGTCTCCAACCGTACTTCGTCTCCCACCAGATCACTGTCATTTCAGAACACTCACTCAAAGATATCATTGACAAAGCTGGTCGAGCTGGTCGAATGACCAAATGGGTGATCGAAATGAGTGCTCTGGGGATTCAATTCGAATCTCGCACTTCTATCAAAGGTCAAGCAGTTGCTGATTTTCTAGCTGACTTCCCAGTTGAAGACCCCATCACTTGGGAAGAAGATGTCGACAAACGCTTAGAAGATGAGGACAATACTCCGATCAATCTTGCAACAAAAATTGATCCAAGTCTCGAAGCTGCTGCTGCAACTCCTCCATGGAAGCTTTATACTGATGGAGCTTCAAGTTCGATCGGTTCGGGAACTGGGATAGTATTGATATCCCCCGAACTTGATCATCTCCAGAAGGCCACTCTCCTCGGATTCACTGCCACCAACAATGAAGCCGAGTACGAAGCACTCATTTCCGGACTCGAGATGGCGAAATCCCTGGGGGTAGATCGAATCATCGTCTACAGCGACTCCCAATTGATCATAAGGCAAATCAATGGAGAGTACACAGCTCGCGAAGAAAGAATGCAACTCTACTTGGCCTTAGTACGATATCTTCAACAACGTTTTATTGGTGCTGAATTTATTCAAATCCCCAGAGCAGAGAACCGAGAAGCAGATGCCTTAGCCAATGCTGCCTCAGTTCTTGGAGACTCACTCGGAGGAAGACAAATACAGATCGATTATCAAGAAGTGCCCAAGACCACCCCCGATCAACAGATCCTTACTACTACAAAAGAATCTGGGGGTGGAGATCAGCTTGAAGACTGGAGACGATCAATTTTCGACTTCTTCAAGCATGGCAAAATGCCGGAAGATCCAAGTCAAGCCCGAAGAGTTCAAAGGAAGCTCCCATGCTACATTCTACAAGGAGAAGATCTATATTTCAAATCTCACAACGGGATGTTGCTCAAGTGCCTTGGTTCCGAGCAAGCACGGGCAATCCTGATTGATATCCACTCTGGAGCTTGTGGAAATCATTCGGGAGGAAGATCTCTTGAAGCCAAGACGAAGCTACAAGGGTACTACTGGCCAACAATGGCAAGGGATGCTCAATAAGTTGTTCAAAGGTGCGAACCTTGCCAACGACACGCTCGAGCTATCCATCTCCCTGCAGATGAACTTCATCAATTGTCAAGCCCCTGGCCTTTCCATCAATGGGGGTTAGATTTCCTGGGTCCTTTCCCTCCAACTCCGAGCAAGAAGAAGTATCTATTGCTGGCCACTGATTATTTCACCAAATGGGTTGAAGCTGTGCCTCTCTTCCGAGAGACTGACGACGAAGTGATCAAATTCATTCGGCACAACATCTTCTCAAGGTTCGGCACACCTCAAGTTCTCGTTGCTGACAATGGAGCTCAATTTGACTCCGACAAATTCCGAGAGTTCTGTATGAACAACGGTATCAAACTATTCTATTCAACTCCAAGGTACCCTCAATGCAATGGCCAAGCAGAAGCCTCCAATAGAGCTATTCTTGGTATACTCAAGAAGAAACTCAACGACAAGAAAGGATTGTGGGAACAGGTCCTACCTGAAGTTCTTTGGGGGTATCGCACAACTCCGAGAAGATCAACAGGGTTCTCACCCTTTTGTCTAACATATGGATCGGAAGCAGTACTCCCAACAGAAAACATATCAAGTACTTTGAAGACCAAAGCAGTTGAAGAAGGAATAAACGAAGAACTACGAATCAATGATCTAGACTTCTCAGAAGAACTACGAGATCAAGCCTCCCTTCGTGTGGCCAAGTACCAGTAGAAGATCAAAAGTGCCTACGATGAGAAAGTCTACAAGAGACAATTCCCAGTGGGTAGTCTAGTTCTCAGAGCAGTTTTTTACAATACCAAAGAACACAGCAGTGGGAAACTTGCTCCCAACTGGGAAGGTCCATACATCGTTGAATCAGTTGGAGGCAAAGGTTATTACAGACTGATCACACCAGAAGGAGATAGATTGCCTCGAGCTTGGAATTCTAGGCACCTCAAGATGTTCTATCCATGATGTAAATTCTGTGATGAATAAAGATCTCTTTTAAGTGCTCAAATTTGCAAGTGTTCAGCTTTTCAATTCAAGATTCTGAAGCAGTTTCAAGTTATCCATATTCAAATTACCAGGTCTTTTAACAAGTTTGGGTGTTAGAGTTGCGACTCAACCCCTTACTAGCAAATGTTAAAAACTGACCATATTCAAGTTACCAAGTCTTTTTAACAAATTTGGGTGTTAGAGTTGCGACTCAACCCCTTACTGGCAAATGTTAAACTGACTTTCAAATTTCAATATTCAATTTCAATCAATTTCGATATCGTTTAACATGTTTGGGTACTTGAGTTGCGACTCAACCCCTCATATACAAGTGTTATACGAATTCCAATTCAATATTCAAGTTTCAAGTTTGGGTAATCAAGTTGCGACTCGACCCCTAACATTCAAAAGATTGTATCTATTCTAATGCTATCCAGAACATGACATTCAAAGACATTCAACTCAAGAGATTCAATTTTCAAACATCCAAAAAGATTTCTATTATCAAAATTTGCCAAGTACAATGATGAACTGCTATATGTCAAGAGTTTACAAGTGTGAACAACAAAGAAAAGGTAGAAATACATCAGGGTTTGGCTACGCTTGGAGCACGTGACTTCTCTCCTTCAGATTCGCCACGAGGCTTGCTCGCAACCGAAGCTTTCGAAGATCGGACACTGCTGACATGTGCCCTGAGTGCCTCTGCCGCCTTCTCAGCTGTTTCCTTGTAAACCTTGCATTCAGATAGCGCATGCTCCAGTGCCTTCTTGGAAGTCTTCTCTCTGGCAGTGAAGACAGCGTGCTGAGTAGCAAGTTGTTCCTTCAGCTCTTTGATCTTGTTGGTGCGACTGCAGGACACGTCCTCAACCTTGGAGAGTCGATTCTTCAAGGATTCAAGCTCGTGACTCTGCGCCTCACAACGATCCTGCAGCCCCTTGATCTCCAGCTTCCCCTTGCAAAGATCCTCAATCTTGGCCTTGAGAGAGGTTTTCTTCGAAGACAGGATTTCCCTCAGCCTATCTCTCTCCTCGCTCACAGCCTTCAGTTCGGCCGTCAAAAGGGTTACCTCAGATGCGGCCTCCCGTTCTCCTGCCTTCCTGGAGAGCTTGCTTGCGATTCTCAAGCAGGCTGAGTTCTGCAAATGAACAGAGTTAGAATTATTCTGAAGAATCAACTCGAACAATTGATCAAAGCACATGCACATACCACAACTTCAAGCCGATCGAAGGCTTCTTCAAAAGTAGCTTCCGGAAGATTGCAAAGCTTCCGGATCACGTTGGTAGGAAGGTTGATGTCAACATCACCCAAACTCCTTATTTTCTGAGCCTGGCCAGCAGGAGTACCTACAATCCATGCAATAGTTCAAAGTGTTAAGAGTATTTTCAAGCTTCAAAGACAAAGCAGTCAATCAAAGCAAATTAGTACAGATACCTGAAGCCTCGACCTGAGGAGCCTTTCCCTTCCCACGGTCGGAGCTCTTACCCTTGGGGGTCGATTTCTCCTTGATGGGGGTTGACTCTGGCAAGGTTTGGGGGGTAGCATCACCCACCCGGCTTCCTCTCTCCAAGTGAGCAGGAGAGGGAACATCCCGAGAAGGTGACACATCCTTTTCTCCCTGATGCTCGTCTGACTGACCGAGCCCTGCCACCATGGCTGCTACCTCCTCAGCCAGAGATCGTGAAGGGGGTGGGGGTTGTTCAACCTCCACACCCCTATTTGTAGTTGGTCCTCCCAGACGGGGAACCTCGGGAGGTATCTGATCGAGGGGTGTAGGGTTGCTTCCAACCCCACCGCTCCCCGATATCCTGATCTTGAAGCGCAGAGGATTCTTTTTCAGCTCCCCGAAGTCGTAGGTGGGAATCACTCTAGGGCCATCGCCCGTTGCGTCCATTACCCTCTCCATCCTGCGAGCTTTTTCTTCATCTATGAGGATCGGCTGCGAGTCCTCATCATCAGCTCCACCAGTAGGGGTGGGAGGAATGATAGGGGTGGGAGGAATTTCTTCCTCACCACCCCCATGTCCTTCGGCACCACCAGTGGGGGGGGGAGGAATTTCTTCCTCGCCACCCCCATGACTGCCATCATCATCTTCATCATCATTTTCATCATCATCTTCTCCGTCTTCTTCCCCATCGCTGCCTGTGCCCTCATCCTCCTCATCTCCGCCCTCCTCCTCCCTCTCTACTTCCTCTTCTTCATCTTCATCCTTCTTTTTCCCTTCATCCTCCTCCTGTTTGATGGGGATTTTTCTCTTCTTCTTCGCCGGACTCTTTGGATTTACCTGCTTCTCCTCCGAGGGCAAGCTGCGCCTGGCTCCATAAGTTTTCTTCTCAAACCGAAGCTTTCTAACAATTTTTCCAGACTGGAGGTCCTCCTCATAGTCTGAGTAGATAACTTCATTATCTTCATAGCGAAGCTTCGATCGATGGAGAAGGTTGGCCTTGCCATGCCGAACTGGGCAGTTCGAGAACTGCTTCCAAGATCGAGTCCCGCAGGTCAACTCCAGAAAGAGATTATCGACAGCCCCCACCTGCTCCGGAGGCCACGCGAGAGCTCCTCCTGCACAGAACATGTCTGTCTCTTCTTGCACCTTGTACCGAGGAACCTCAGGAACTGATATTGGAGTCCAGGCACCAGACACCGACAGCGGCCAGTCCGTGTAAAGTTTGTCGGAACCAATGGTATCGATGATCGGGCGGAGGGCAGAGACACCCGTCAAATAATAGAATGGGCTATCCTTCCTCCAGGCCCATCGGTAGTGGTAGAAGAAATATCCCATCTCTATCCGAGCTTCTTCACCTTCGGGGAGGCTGGAATAGCATTTCCTCAGCTCCTCCTGGAAGTCTGACTCTACGCGACAGAAAGCGTAGATGATCCTCCAGGAGTTTCCAGTCACCTGCCCGGGGCAGAGACAAGAAATGTTCAATAACCTCGCAGCGAAGGGAGGCAGTGGAAGGCGCAGTCCGCAGTTAAGCTGGCCGATCGTGACGATAGTTCCCATCAATTGCTCCTTGCTCGCGTACATGACAAAGATCGTCTGCCTGTCAATACCAAAAGCTGACAGAATTCCTGGAAGCGCTGGCTGGGCCTTCCCCTCAGTGAAACATGCTAACAGCTTCTACAGTTTCTCCCTCTTCACATCTGTGAGTTTGCCCCCCGTGTTGTACCCAAATTCTGGTTCCACCGATAGAGGTAGCTGAGGGTGGAGGACGAACTTTGCCTTGGGAATCTGCTCTGGCCTTGACGGTGCAGAAGCGAATCCCACTCCTTGGTGCCTCTTACCCAGTTGGCCAAGCTCTATCAACTCAGCCTTGCCTTTGCCACGGCCCTTCGGGACAGATGTTTCTTCAGCGATTTCCTTCCCCTTCCTCTTGGATGGAACCGAGACCTTCTTCGAACTACCGGAGGAGGCCATTCGATCGATCGAAAGGGAACAGAGAAAGGGAGATCGGAAGCAAAGGCTCTGGACTTCAAAAAGTTCTGAAAGCGTGAGGCAAAAATGACAGCCAGTAAAACTTATATACCCAGGGAACACGTGACATCCATCCACAGCAAGCGCATAACCAGACGAACAGTCGGGGCTAGACGAAGCGTTAGACCACCGGTCCACTCGAACCACCAGACCAAGCAAACCACCGGTCCGAGTGAACCGGACCGCCGGTTCAAAGTTACATTCAGGCAAACTGAAGATTCGAAACAGAAAAAATCAAACTCCATCGATACTCAAGACCGCCAAAGATAAAGGAGAAGTACAAGTTATACCACTTCCTCGAAAGTACAGGTTCAAGACTTTATCCTTGACCGGCTGATTTTAACCGATCGGTCAAACTGGACCGATCGATCAAAATCAACCGATCGGTCGATTTTCTACTGATCTGGCAAAAAACCAAGGGTTTTTACCGATCACCAAATCCTTGACCGGCTGATTTTATCCGATCGGTCAAACTTGACCGATCGGTCGAAATCAACCGATCGGTCGATTTTCTACTGGATCTGGCAAAAAACCAAGGGTTTTTGCCGATCACCAAATCCTTGACCGGCTGATTTTAACCGATCGGTCAAACTTGACCGATCGGCCAAAATCAACCGATCGGTCAATTTTCTACTGGATCTGGCAAAAAACTAAGGGTTTTTGCCGATCACCAAATCCTTGACCGGCTGATTTTAACCGATCGGTCAAACTTGACCGATCGGCCAAAATCAACCGATCGGTCGATTTTCTACTGGATCTGGCAAAAAACCAAAGGTTTTTGCCGATCACCAAATCCTTGACCGACTGATTTTATCCGATCGGTCAAACTTGACCGATCGGTCAAAATCAACCGATCGGTCGAATTTCTACTAGATCGATCAAAAAACCGTGTTTTTTGACCGATCACCAAATCCTTGACCGGCTGATTTTAACCGATCGGTCAAACTTGACCGATCGGTCAAAATCAACCGATCGGTCGATTTTCTACTGGATCTGGCAAAAAACCAAGGGTTTTTGCCGATCACCAAATCCTTGACCGGCTGATTTTATCCGATCGGTCAAACTTGACCGATCGGTCAAAATCAACCGATCGGTCGATTTTCTACTAGATCGATCAAAAAACCGTGTTTTTTGACCGATCACCAAATCCTTGACCGGCTGATTTTAACCGATCGGTCAAACTTGACCGATCGGTCAAAATCAACCGATCGGTCGATTTTCTACTGGATCTGGCAAAAAATCAAGGGTTTTTGCCGATCACCAATTCCTTGACCGGTTGAAATTGACCGTTCGGTCAAAATTGACCGATTGGTCAAAATTGAACGATCGGTCAAAACTGACCGATCGGTCAAAATTGACCGATCAGCCTTTTTTATACTAACATTTCGACAAGCCTCTTTGTACCTTTTTTAGACAGGGGGTTGCTATTTTTTGCACCAAATCCAAGCCAGCCAGATGATCTCTAGCTAACTTGGAGGGGGTAACTGTGGGTGCAAATTTTGGCAAGAAGTCTGCAAATAGAGGGACCCACCGGCTCTGCCTGGTGGGCCCCCGAAGACAACAGCGGGACCCACCGGCCCTGCCTGGTGGGCCCCCGAAGACAACAGCGGGACCCACCGGCCCTGCCTGGTGGGCCCACGAAGACTACCACGGGACCCACCTGCCCTGCCTGGTGGGTCCACGAAGACTACCACGGGACCCACCTGCCCTGCCTGGTGGGACCACGAGGACTACCACGGGACCCACCGACCCTGCCTGGTGGGCCCACGAGGACCACCGCGGGACTTATCGGCCCTGTCCGATAGGCCCACGAGCCTGTAGAATCCCCTAGAGGACGGCAGCAGAGCCCACCAGCTTTACCTGGAGGATCCCCAGATACGACAGCAGAAACCGCCATTTACCCCGGAATTCCTCCCAGAGAAGCCTATAAATAGCAGAGCCTTCGAATATAAAGGGATCGAACTCTCAGTTCTAAAACCAGAGCTCTGGGATTTCCAACTTCCCATCTACCATCTCTCTTTGATCTTCTTCTCTCCTTTGAAGAGATCAGAGTGTTTCTAGTGATACTCGGCCTGTCGAGATCACTTCGACATAAGTGTTAGTAAATTCGGGTTGCTCCCTATAGCACGGAGACGTAGGCTTCGGCTGAACTCCGAGATCAATCTCTTGTGTCAAACTCTCTCTGATTGCCTCTCTGTTTACATATCGAAAGAGGTAACTTCAAATCCAATTGACAGATCGATCAACGATCTTCAACTCGAACCTTCAATTGACTGGTGCTGCGAGAGTCTTCGGGTAGGCACGAAGATTTTCCCCCACAAGAATACGTACATTCATACGAATGAATTTGAATAGATCGTACGAATGAATAAGAATGGATCGTACGAATAAATAAGAATGGATCGTACGAATGAATTAGAATGGATACATTCGTGCGAATGATTTAGAATGGATCGTACGAATGAATTAGAATGGATCGTACGAATGAATAAGTATGGAACGTGCGAATGAATTAGAATGGATCGTACGAACGAATTAGAATGGATACATTCGTGCGAATGAATTAGAATGGATTGTACGAATGAATTAGAATGGATCGTACGCATGAATTAGAATGGATACATTCGTGCGAATTAATTAGAATGGATTGTACGAATCAATTAGAATGAATCATACAAATGAATTAGAATGGACACATTCGTACGAATGAATTAGAATGGATTGTACGAATAAATTAGAATGGATCGTATGAATGAATTAGAATGGATACATTCGTGCGAATGAATTAGAATGGATCGTACGAATGAATTAGAATGGATCGTACGAATGAATTAGAATGGATAAAACAAATGAATTAGAATGGATACATTCGTACGAATGAATTAGAATGGATACATTCGTACGATCCATTCTAATTCATTCGTGCGATCCATTCTAATTCATTCGTACGATCCATTCTAATTCATTTGCAGGAATGTATCCATTCTAATTCATTCATACGATCCATTCAAATTCATTCGTAGGATACATTCTAATTCATTCGTATGATCCATTGTAATTAGTTCGTACAATCCATTCTAATTCATTCATAGAATCCATTCTAATTCATTCGTACGATCCATTCTAATACATTCGTATGATCCAATCTAATTCATTTGTATGATCCATTCTATTTCATTCGTACGATCCATTCTAATTCATTCGCACGAACGTATCGATTCTAATTCATTCATACGATCCATTCTAATTCATACGTACGATCCATTCGAATTCATCCATACGATCCATTCTAATTCATTCGTACAATCCATTCTAATACATTCGTACGATCCATTCTAATTCGTTCATACGATCCATTCTAATTCATTCGTATAATCCGTGCGAATGAATTAGAATGGATATATTCGTGTGAATGAATTAGAATGGAACATATGAATGAATTAGAATGGATCGTAGGAATGAATTAGAATGGATATATTCGTGCGAATGAATTAGAATGGATCGTATGAATGAATTAGAATGGATCGTACGAATAAATTAGAATGGATCGTACTAATGAACTAGAATGGATACATTCGTGCGAATGAATTAGAATGGATCGTACGAATGAATTAGAATGGATCGTACGAATGAATTAGAATGCATACATTCGTGTGTATGAATTTGAATGGATCGTACGAATGAACTAGTATTGATCGTATGAATGAATTAGAATGGATTGTACGAATGAATTAGAATGGATTGTATGAATGAATTAGAATGGATACATCTAATTCATTCGTGAGATCCATTCAAATTCATTCACACGAATGTATCCATTCTAATTCATTCATACGAGACCTTCTAATTCATTCGTATGATCCATTCTAATTCATTCGTACGAACCATTCTATTTCATTCATACTATCCATTCTTATTCATTCGTAAGATCCATTCTAATTCATTCGTACGATCCATTCTAATTCATTCGCACGAATATATCCATTCTAATTTATTCGTACGATCCATTCTAATTCATTCGTACGATCCATTCTAATTCATTCGTACGATTCATTCTAATTCATTCGTACGATCCACTCTAATTCATTCGCACGAATGTAACCATTCTAATAAGAATTCATTCGTATGATCCATTCTAATTCATTCGTATGATACATTCTAATTCATTCGCATGAATGTATCTATTCTAATTCATTCGTATGATCCATTCTAATTCATTTGTAAGATCCATTCTAATTCATTCATGCATCCATTCTAATTCATTCATATGATCCATTAAAATTCTTTCGCACGAATGTATCCATTCTAATTCATTCATACGATTTGTTCTAATTCATTCATATGAATGTATCCATTCTAATTCTTTCGTATGATCCATTCTAATTCATTAATATGATCCATTCTAATTCATTCGCACGAATGTATCCATTCTAATTCATTCGTGCGATCCATTCTAATTCATTTGTACGATTGTGTCCATTCTAATTCATTGGATCGTACGACATTCTAATTCATTCGTACGATCCATTCTAATTGATTAGTATGATCCATTCTAATGCATTCGTACGATCGATTCTAATTCATTTGCACGAATATATCCTTTCTAATTCATTCATATGATCCATTCTAATTCATTTGTATGATCCATTCTAATCCATTCGTAAGGGCCATTCTAATTCATTCGTACGATCCAGTCTAATTCATTCGTATGAATGTATCCATTCTTGTGGGGGAAAATCTTCGTGCCGACCCGAAGACCTCGCCTCACCAGTCAATTGAAGTTGGGGTCGAAGATCGTTGTTCGATCTGTTGATTGGAGTTGGAGCTCTCAATACACAAGCAGAGAGAGATGCATTCAGAGAGTAGATATGAGAGGTGATCTCGGAGTTCAGCCGAAGCCTACGTCTCTGTGCTATAGGGAGCAACCCGAATTCACTAACACTTATGTCGAAGTGATCTCGACAGGCTGAGTATCACTAGAAACACTCTGATCTCTTCGAAGGAGAGAAGAAGATCAAAGAGAGATGGTAGATGGGAAGCTGAGAGATTCTAGAGCTCTGGATTCTGAAAACCAGATCTCAGAGTGGAAATCAGAAATTTCAGATCCATTTACATTCGAAGGCTCTGCTATTTATAGGACTCTCTGGTGGTAAATGGCGGTTTCTGCTGCAGCATCTGGGGATCCTCCAGGTAAAGCTGGTGGGGCCCGCTACCGTCTTCTGGGGGATTCCACAGGTTCTTGGTCCCACCAGGCAAGGCTGGTGGGTCCCGCGATTGTCCTCATGGGCCCACTAGGCAGGGCCGGTGGGTCCTGCGATGGTCCTCGTGGGCCCACCAGGCAGGGCCGGTGGGTCCCACGGTAGTCCTCGTGGGCCCACCAGGCAGGGCCGGAGGGTCCTGCGATTGTCCTCATGGGCCCACTAGGCAGGGCCGGTGGGTCCCGCGATGGTCCTCGTGGGCCCACCAGGCAGGGCCGGTGGGTCTCGCGGTAGTCCTCGTGGGCCCACCAGGCAGGGCCGGAGGGTCCCGTGGTAGTCCTCGTGGGCCCACCAGGCAGGGCCGGTGGGTCCCGCGGTAGCCCTCGTGGGCCCACCAGGCAGGGCCTGTGGGTCCCGCGGTAGTTGGTAATCTTCTGCCAAAATTTGCACCCACAGTTACCCCCTCCAAGTTAGTTAGAGTTCGTTCTGGCTGGCTTGGATTTGGTGCAAAAAATAGCAACCCCCTGTCGAAGAAGGCATAAAGAAGCTTGCCGAGTGTTAGCATAAAAAAGACTGATCGGTCAATTTTGACCGATCGGTCAATTTTGACCGAACGTTCAATTTCAACCGGTCAAGGATTGGGTGATCGGTCAAAAAATATGGTTTTTTGACCGATCCAGTGGAAAATTGACCAATCGGTTGATTTTGACCGATCGGTCAAGTTTGACCGATCGGTCAAATTTGACCGATCGGTTAAGTTTGACCGAACGGTCAATTTCAACCGGTCAAGGATTGGGTGATCGGTCAAAAAACATGGTTTTTTTTTGACCGATTAGTGGAAAATTGACCGATCGGTTGATTTTGACCGATCGGTCAAGTTTGACCGATCGGGTAAAATCAGCCGGTCAAGGTTTGGGTGATCGGCAAAAAACCTCGGTTTTTCGCCAGATCCAGTAGAAAATCGACCGATCGGTTGATTTTGAACGATCAGTCAATTTTGACCGATCGGCTAAAATCAGCCAGTCAAGGTTTGGGTGATCGGCAAAAAACCTCGGTTTTTCGCCAGATCTAGTAGAAATTCGACCGATCGGTTGATTTTGACCGATCGGTCAAGTTTGACCGAACGGCTAAAATCAGCCGGTCAAGGTTTGGGTGATCGGCAAAAAACCTCGGTTTTTTGCCAGATCTAGTAGAAAATCGACCGATCGGTTGATTTTGACCGATCGGTCAAGTTTGACCGATCGGCTAAAATCAGCCGGTCAAGGTTTGGGTGATCGGCAAAAAACCTCGGTTTTTCACCAGATCCAGTAGAAAATCGACCGATCGGTTGATTTTGACCGATCGGTCAAGTTTGACCGAACGACTAAAATCAGCCGGTCAAGGTTTGGGTGATCGGCAAAAAACCTTAGTTTTTCGCCAGATCCAGTAAAAAATCGACCGATCGGTTGATTTTGACCGATCGGTCAAGTTTGACCGAACGGCTAAAATCAGCCGGTCAAGGTTTGGGTGATCGGCAAAAAACCTTAGTTTTTCGCCAGATCCAGTAAAAAATCGACCGATCGGTTGATTTTGATCGATCATTCAGGTTTGACCGAACGGCTAAAATCAGCCGGTCAAGGTTTGGGTGATCGGCAAAAAACCTTAGTTTTTCACCAGATCCAGTAGAAATTCGACCGATCGGTTGATTTTGACCGATCGATCAAGTTTGACCGAACGACTAAAATCAGCCGGTCAAGGTTTGGGTGATCGGCAAAAAACCTTAGTTTTTCACCAGATCCAGTAGAAAATCGACCGATCGGTTGATTTTGACCGATCGGTCAAATTTGACCGAACGGCTAAAATCAGCCGGTCAAGGTTTGAGTCTTGAACCTGTACTTTTGAGGAAGTTGTATAGCTTGTTCCTCTCCTTTGATCTTTGGCAGTCTTGGATATCGATGGAGTTTGATTTTTTCTGCTTTGAATCTTCGGTTTGCCTGAATGTGGCTTTGAACCGGCGGTCCGGTTTACTCAGACCGGTGGTTCACTTGGACAGTTGGTTTACGTAGACCGGTGGGTCTGACGCTTCGTCTGGTCCGACGGTTCGCCTGATTTTGCACTTGCTATGGATGGATGCCACGTGTACCTGCAAAAACACGCGATTTGATATGGAGAAGACACGTGTCTTCTCGATTTGTGTACCGTTTTACCCTGGGTATATAATTCTCTCTCGCTGTCATTTTCGCCTCACGCTTCCAAAATTTTTCGAAGTCCAGATTCTTTGCTTCCAATCTTTCGTTCTTCATCTCCTTTCGATCGGTCAAATGGCGTCTTCGGGCAGTTCGAAGAAGAGTGTAGTTCCTTCCAAGAGGAAGGGCAAGGAAGTTATCGAGGTCTCATCTGTTCCGAAGGGCCGAGGCAAAGGCAGGGCCGAATTGATCGAGCTTGGCCAACTGGGCAAGAGGCACCAAGGAGTGGGATTCGCTTCTGCACCGTCAAGGCCAGAGCAGATCCCCAAGGCAAAGTTTGTCCTCTGCCCGCAGCTACCTTTGGAGGCGGAGCCTGAGTTTGGGTACAACATTGGCAGTAAACTTACAGATGTAAAGAGGGAGAAGCTGCAGGAGTTGCTGGCATGTTTCACAGAGGGAAAGGCTCGACCAGCGCTTCCGGGTGTTCTATCCGCTTTTGGCGTTGATAGGCGGACAATCTTTGTCTCGTGGGCGAGCAAGGAGCAAGTGATGGGAACCATCGTCACGATCGGCCAGCTTAACTGTGGACTGCGCCTTCCGCTGCCGCCTTTCGCCGCGAGGCTGCTGAACACTTCCGGTCTTTGTCCCGGGCAGGTCACTGGGAACTCCTGGAGGATCATCTACGCTTTCTGTCGCGTAGAGTCGGACTTCCAGAAGGAACTTAGGGAATGCTATTCCAGCCTCCCTGAAGGTGAAGAAGCCCGAATCGAGCTGGGGTATTTCTTTTACCATTACCGATGGGCTTGGAGGAAGGATAGCCCGTTCTACTATTTGACAGGTGTCACTGCCCTTCACCCGATTGCTGACACCATCGGCTCCGACAAGCTCTATACAGATTGGCCGCTGTCGGTGTCTGGTGCATGGACTCCTCTGTTAGTACCGGAGGTTCCCCAATACAAGGTGCACAAAGAGATCGACATGTACTGCACAGGAGGAGCTCTCTCGTGGCCTTCAGAGCGAGTAGGGGTCCTTGACAACCTCTTTCTGGAGCTGACATGCGAGACTCGATCTTGGAAGCAATTCTCGAATTGCCCGGTTCGACACGGTAATGCCAACCTCCTCCATCGATCGAAGCTTCGCTACGAAGATAATGAGGTCATCTACTCAGATTACGAGGAGGACCCTCAGTCAGGAAAGATTGTCAGAAATCTTCGATTTGAGAAGAAGGCGTACAGAGCCAGGCGCAGCTTGCCCTCGGAGGAGAAACTGGTGATTCCGAAGGGCCCGGCGAAGAAGAAGAGGAAAGTGCTAGTTGAGGAGGAGAAGAAAAAAGAAGAGGAAAAGGGGCAAGAAGAAGAAGAGGAAGTAGAGAAAGAGGAGGAAGGCGGAGATGAGGAGGATGAGGTCACAGGCAGCGACGGGGAAGAAGATGGAGAAGATAAGGATGATGAAGATGGGGGTGGTGAGGAAGAAATTCCTCCCACCCCCACTGATGGTGATCAAAGACATGGGGGTGGCGAGGAAGAAATTCCTCCCACCCCCACTGGTGGTGCTGATGAGGATTCGCAGCCGATCCTCATAGACGAGGCAAAGGCTCGTAAGATGGAGGGGGTAATGGACGCAACGGGCGATGGCCCTAAAGTAATTCCTACCTACGACTTTGGGGAGCTGAAAAAGAACCCTCTGCGCTTCAAGATCAAGATATCGGGGAGTGGTGGGGTTGGAAGCAATCCTACACCCCTCGATCAGATACCTCCCGAGGTTCCTCGTCTCGAAGGGGTGACTACAAGTGGGGATGTGGAGGTTGAACAACCCCCACCCCCCTCACGATCTCTGGCTGAGGAGGTAGCTGCCATGGTGGCAGGGCTCTATAATTCGAGCGGGCAAGAAGACGAAGGGGGAGCCTCACCTCCTCGGGATGTTCCCTCTCCTGCTCACTTGGAGAGAGGAAGCCGGGTGGGTGATGCTACTCCCCAACCCTTAACAGAGCCAACCCCCATCAAGGAGAAATCGACCCCCAAGGGTAAGAGCTCCGACCGTGGGAAGGGAAAGGCTCCTCAGGTCAAGGCTTCAGGTATCTGTACTAACTTGCTTTGATTGCCTTACCGTTGAAGCTTGAAAATATTCTAACACTTTGAACTGCTGCATGGATTGTAGGTACACCTACTGGCCCGGCTCAGAAGATAAGGAGTTTGGGTGATGTTGATATCAACCATCCCACTGGTGTGATTCGGAAGCTTTGCAACCTTCCGGATGCTCCTTTTGACGAAGCCTTCGATCGGCTTGAAGTAGTGGTATGTGCATATGCTTGATCAATTATTCGAATTGTATCTTCAGAATAATTCTAACTCTGTCCATTTGCAGAACTCAGCCTGTTTGAGAATTGCAAGCAAGCTCTCCAGGAAGGCAGGAGAACGGGAGGCCGCATCTGAGGTGTCCTGTTTGAAAGCAGAACTGAAGACTGCAAGCGAGGAGAGAGATAGGCTGAGGGAGCTTTTGACTTCGAAGAAAAACTCTCTCAAGGCCAAGATCGAGGATCTTCACAAAGGGAAGCAGGAGATCAAGGGGCTGCAGGACCGTTGCGAGGCGCAGAGTCACGAACTTGAATCCTTGACGAATCGGCTCGTCAAGGTTGAGGACGTGTCCTGTGGTCGTGCAAACGAGATCAAGGAGCTGAAAGAACGACTTGCTGCTCAACATGCTGCTTTTACTGCCAGAGAGGAGACTTCCAAGAAGGCATTGGAGCATGCACTGTCTGAATGCAAGAGTTACAAGGAAACGACCGAGAAAGCGGCAGAGGCACTCAAGGTACATGTCAGCAGTGTCCGATCTTCTAAAGCTTCGGTTGCGAGCAAGGCTCGTGGCGAATCTGAAGGAGAGAAGTCGCGCGCTCCAAGCGTAGCCAAGCCCTGATGTATTTCTACCTTTTCTCTGTTGTTTACACTTGTAAACTTTTGATATGTAGCAGCTCATCATTGTACTTGGCAAATTTTGTTAATCAAAAGATCTTTTTGGTGTTTGAAAATTGAATCTCTTGAGTTGAATGTCTTTAATATCATGTACTGGATAGCATTGGAATAGATACAATCTTTCGAATGTAATGGGTCGAGTCGCAACTCAATTACCAAAACTTATTGTAACTTGAAAATTGAACTTGAATTCGTGTAACATTTGAATGTGAGGGGTTGAGTCGCAACTCAAGCACCCAAACCTGTTAGACGATATTGAAATTGATTGAAATTGAATATTGAAATTTGAAGGTCAGTTTAACATTTAGTGAGGGGTTGAGTCGCAACTCAACACCCAAACTTGTTAAAAGACTTGGTAACTTGAATATGGTCAGTTTAACATTTGCTAGTAAGGGGTTGAGTCGCAACTCTAACTCCCAAACTTGTTAAAAGACCTGGTAACTTGAATGTGGATAATTTGAAACTGCTTCAGAACTTGAATTGAAAAGCTGAACACTTGCACATTTGAACATTTGAAAGAGATCTTTATTCATCACAGAATTTACATCATGGATAGAACAACTTGAGGTGTCTAGAATTCCAAGCTCGAGGCAATCTATCTCCTTCTGGTGAGATCAGTCTGTAAGAACCTTTGCCTCCTACTGATTCAACGATATACGGACCTTCCCAGTTGGGAGCAAGCTTCCCACTGCTGCGCTCCTTTGTGTTGTAGAAGACTGCTCTGAGAACTAGACTGCCCACTGGGAACTGTCTCTTGTAGATTTCTCATCGTAGGCTCGTTTGATCTTCTGCTGATACTTGGCCACACGAAGGGAGGCTTGGTCTCGTAGTTCTTCAGAGAAGTCTAGATCATTGATCCGAAGCTCTTCGTTGATTCCTTTTTCAACTGCCCTGGTCTTCAGAGTACTTGATATGTTTTCTGTTGGGAGTACTGCTTCTGATCCATATGTTAGACGAAAAGGCGAGAACCCAGTTGATCTTCTCGGAGTTATGCGATACCCCCAAAGAACTTCAGGTAGGACCTGTTCCCACAATCCCTTCTTGTCGTTGAGTTTCTTCTTGAGTATACCAAGTATAGCTCTATTTGAGGCTTCAGCTTGACCATTGCATTGAGGATATCTTGGAGTTGAATAGAATAGCTTGATACCGTTGTTCAGACAGAACTCTCGGAACTTGTCGGAGTCAAATTGAGCTCCATTGTCAGCAATAAGAACTTGAGGTGTACCGAACCTTGAGAAGATGTTGTGCCGAATGAATTTGATCACTTCGTCGTCAGTCTCTCGGAAAAGGGGCACAGCTTCAACCCATTTGGTAAAGTAATCAGTGGCCAGCAGTAGATACTTCTTCTTGCTCGGAGTTGGAGGGAAAGGACCCAAGAAATCTAACCCCCATTGATGGAAAGACCAGGGACTTGATAGTTGGTGAAGCTCATCTGCAGGGAGATGGATAGCTCGAGCGTGTCGTTGGCATGGCTCGCATCTTTGAACAACTTATCGAGCATCTTTTGCCATTGTAGGCCAGTAATAACCTTGTAGCTTTGTCTTGGCTTCAAGAGACCTTCCTCCTGAATGATTCCCACAAGCTCCAGAGTGGATATCAATCAGGATTGCCTGTGCTTGCTCGGGACCAAGGCACTTGAGCAACATCCCGTTGTGAGATTTGAAATATAGATTTTCTCCTTGTAGAATGTAGTATGGGAGCTTACTTTGAAGCCTTCGGGCTTGATTTGGATCTTCCGGCATTTTGCCATGCTTAAAGAAGTCGAAAATTGGTCGTCTCCAATCTTCAAGCTCACTTGTAGTAGTAAGGTTCAATGTCAGCTGATCTCCACCCCCAGATCCTTTTGTAGTAGTAAGGATCTGTTGATCGGGGGTGGTCTTGGGCACTTCTTGATAATCAATTTGTATTTGCCTTCCTCCAAGCGAGTCTCCAAGGACGGAGGCAGCATTAGCTAAAGCATCTGCTTCACGATTCTCTGCCCTTGGAATTTGAACAAATTCAGTAACTGTGAAGCGTTGTTGAAGATGTCGTACTAAGGCCAAATAGAGTTGCATTCTTTCTTCACGAGCTGTGTACTCTCCATTGATTAGCCTTATGATCAACTGGGAGTCGCTGTAGACGATGATTCGGTCTACCCTCAGAGATTCCGCCATTTCAAGTCCAGAAATGAGTGCTTCGTATTCAGCTTCGTTGTTGGTGGCGTTGAACCCTAGGAGAGTGGCCTTCTGTAGATGGTCAAGTTCGGGAGATACTAAGACTATCCCAGTTCCCGAACTGATCGAACTTGATGCTCCATCAGTGTAAATCTTCCATGGAGGAGTTGCAGCAGTAGTTTCGAGATTTGGATCAATTTTTGTTGGAGGAATGATCGAAGGATTATCCTCATCTTCTAAGCGCATATCGACATCTTCTTCCCAAGTGATGGGGTCTTCAACTGGAAAGTCAGCTAGAAAATCAGCAACAGCTTGACCTTTGATAGAAGTGCGAGATTCGAACTGAATCCCCAGAGAGCTCATTTCGATCACCCATTTGGTCATACGACCCGCTCTACCAGCTTTGTCAACAAGATCTTTGAGCGAGTGTTCTGAAATGACAGTGATCTGGTGGGAGACGAAGTAAGGTTGGAGACGACGCGATGCAGTGAGCAAGGCTAGGATGACCTTCTCTATTTTTGAGTAGCGAGTTTCAGCCGGAAGAATAGTGTGGCTGATGTAATAGACTGGATGTTCGACGCCTTTTCTTCTACTGACTAATACCGCACTGATTGCTTGATCGGTCACGGTGAGATAAAGCCATAAGTCTTCTTTTGGAAGTGGAGCCGTCAAGATAGGAGCTTGCACCAGATATTTTTTGATGCTTTGAAATGCTTCTTCACAGATTGGACTCCAGCCGGAGGTGTCTGCCTTTCGTAGTTTGTCGAAGAGAGGCTTACACTTGTCGGAAGACTTTGAGATGAATCGATTGAGTGCTGCCAACCTTCCAGTGAGGCGTTGAACTTCTTTTCGATTAGTAGGTGAAGGCATATCGAGGATGGCTCGAATTTGATCGGGATTGGCTTCAATACCCCTCCTGGTCACAAGATGACCCAGGAATTTACCAGATTGAACTCCGAAAGTGCACTTGGCTGGATTGAGCTTCATACGATATTTTCGAAGAACTTGAAAGGTTTCCGCCAGATCAGAAAGATGCTTGTTTCGCACGGAGCTCTTGGTGAGGAGATCATCGACGTAGACTTCGACGTTGCGACCGATCTGATCTTCGAACATCTTTGTGACTAACCTTTGATAAGTGGAACCAGCATTCTTGAGGCCGAATGGCATGACATTGTAGCAGTAGAGACCTCGGCTAGTCACAAAACATGTCTTCTCTTGATTATCAGCGTGAAGAGGAATTTGATTATACCCAGAATACCCATCCATGAAAGACAATAGCTCGTGGCCAGCAGTGGCATCGACGAGTCTATCTATCCTTGGCATGGGGAATGGATCTTTGGGGCAAGCCTTGTTGAGATTGGTAAAGTCGATGCAGACTCTGACCTTCCCATTCTTCTTCGGAACAACAACAATATTAGAGATCCAAGTAGGATACTCTACTTCATGGATGAAGCCTGCTGCGAGTAGCTTGGTGATTTCTTCTTGAACAGCAACTTGTAGCTCTGGTCGAATTGTGCGTGGCTTCTGCTTGATAGGTTTCACTTCTTCTTTGATCGCAAGTCGGTGACAAGCATCATCTGGATTGATACCAGGCATGTCTTCAAAACACCAAGCGAAGACGTAGATATTGGACTGGAGGAAGGACACTATGTCTTGCGCTTCTGCGTCGCTAAGACCGGCACCAATGAAAGTTTGTCGAGGGAGATCTCCGCTGCCTATGTTGATTGGGATGATTTCTTCAATTGAAGGTGATGCTTCCCATTCGATTGGTGGAGGTTCGGTCAGCGGAATCTCCTTTGATTGCTATTTGGAAGAGGGACCAGCTTCATCTCGTGGCCGCTTTGGAGGAGCAATGTTGATCTTTCGATCTGTCTTAGCCGCAGCAGCCTCACAAGACCTTCCAGCTTGCTGATCACCTCGAATGTAGACGATGCCTTCTCCAGTTGCAAACTTGAGTAGTTGATGATAAGAAGAGGAGATGGCATTGATCTGGTGGAGGAATGGCCGCCCGAGGATGGCGTTGTAGCTGGATACTCCTTCGACAATTGCAAACCTGACCGAGACTCGAGTCTCTCAGCTGAGGTCGAGAGTGAATCTCGATTCACCCACCGTGATGCTTTGTTCGCCGTTGAAGCCAGTGATCACAGTCGGGACGACGTCGAGGCTTTGATATTTATGTTCCAGACGTTTGAAGCAGTCTGAGAACATAATGTCGATGGAACTCCCGGTATCGATGAGGATCCGATTGACGGTGCTTCCGTCGATGATGAGTTTCAAAACCAGGGGGTCTCGATGTGGAGTATGAACTCCTTGATGATCGGTGTCGTTGAAGACGATGGACGGCCAAGCAAGACCTTCGATGGGCTTCTCGATCCAGGTATCTTCTTTGTTTGTAGTAGATCGAACATGGAAGATGCGCCGAATCTGCCGATCAACTTCCTTCCCAGTCACTGATTGATTGTGCAATGATCCATGAATGCCAAAGATATTGGCATTCACAGTGAGAGGTGATGGGTTGGAAGAGATCTGGTGAATCCAGCAAGCTTCTTTCCCCTTTGCAGAGGATCGATATTGATCTGTTCCTTCTCTGGTGAATTCATGGAGATGGCCTTCTCTCAGCAAGTCTTCAAGATGAAACTTTAGCCGATAGCATCTATCGGTGGAATGGCCATGGCTTCGATGGAAATCGCAATAAACAGTTTTGTCGGCCGTGAACTTTGTGTTCGGCTGAAGTGGATTGGGCCTTCGAAGGAACTCCTCGTGTTGAATGCGGTCGAGTATCTGTTCGACCGGCATATTCCACTCGGTGAAAGTTGTCTTCGTTGGAGATCGACGTCCGTCATTCCTTGATCGTTTGTTGGTCGGAGGGGCTGCTGCTTCAGCGTTGTGAGCCTTGGCAGCATACTTGGGAGCTTCTCTCTCCGCAGGTCTTCGCTTTGTTTCTCGCCCTTTCCTAGCGACTTGATCATCTTCGACCTCGATCTCTCTCTGGATTCGATCAAACATAGCACCCAGAGAAGGAGGAGGATTGCGGATGAAGTCCTTGTAGATGTGTAGATCGAAGCGGAGAGCGTTCTGGAAAGCCAACATGATGGCTTCATCATCCAGATGTCTTCCAGAGAGGGCAGCATGCTCATTGCGAAATCTCCTAGTGAAACTTCGGAGAGTTTCGTCAGCACCCATCCTTAGTCGATAGAGAGAGTCGAGCTTCTTCTCAGGCTTCAGATTGAGCTGATAATGCTGCGCGAAGAGTTTAGCCAAAACATCGAACTGGGTGATGGACCCAGCTCGGAGATTGTGATACCAGTCGAGTGACGGCTCATCGAGACTTCCTGCGAAGGTGCGGCAGAGCACATTATTTTCTTCTTCGTGCGGCGTTAGAGCTTGCTTGAATGCGAGGACGTGGAGAGTAGGGTCTCCTCGATTGCAGTTGAATTTGGGGAGGATAGGAGTTCTCCATCCCCTTGGAAATGTTGACTCGAAGAGGCTTCGATGTAGAGGCCCGGCAGAGGAATAGCCATCCCTACGACCATGTCCTCGACCTAGAGGTGGGTCAAGAGGCAAGATCGCAAGGTCTTGCTCAGGCATTGAAGTATTCGTCGGTTGAATTCTATGTCGGAGGTCCGATCCAAGCCCACGTTGAAGTGGAATGGAAGGGGAGACTCTACTCTTTGAAGGAGCGCCTTTCATTTGGTGCTTCCTTGGGATATTGAGCTTTGAAGGTGCCCTCTTGTCGCAGTTGCGGCCAGAAGACGATTGAGAAGACTCGTCGTCAAGGCGATCCCAAACACTCTGCTTCCAGGGGGCAGCAGAGGGAGTTGGGTCGCGTCGGATCCTCTCGAGGGTAGCAGTGCCCGTTGACCTCCGTTGCTCGGAGTGAATTGAATGTCGAGGAAGATCGACCCTCTCACTTGTAGAGGGGATAGGAAGAGCGATCCCAGCCTCAGAAGCTGACCTCTTAAGGGCATCCCTCTCGGCGGTGAGGGTGGCTTTTTGCTTCGCCAATTGGAGCAGCTGGAAGTCGACCACAGAGATTTGGTAGGTCGATGGAGGGACTTCAGCAGGAGCAGGTGTTGTTTGCCTAATTGACTGTCACGCAGGATGAGCGATTGGTCGATCGACAGATCTCCCACTCCCTGAACGAACCCCCATCTCGGGGGCAGCAAGGGGCTGCCCAAAGTTGAGCCTTTGACTCATTGAACGAGTCTCAGGACGAGCTTGTTGTTGAGTGTTACTTCCTTCTGGTTGACCCTGGTGTTTAGTCCTCGCCATTCAGAGAGTGAAGGATGCAACGAGAGTGCCGACGTCCGATCAGTTGTCTGATCAACCGAGGAGGTGAGGAAGTTTGGCTATCAAGATCGGTTGTATGCTTAACCAATCAAAGTAGTAGTGGAGAGAGCTCGACTTTTTGCTCGGATCCCACAGACGGCGCCAAACTGTGGGGGAAAATCTTCGTGCCGACCCGAAGACCTCGCCTCACCAGTCAATTGAAGTTGGGGTCGAAGATCGTTGTTCGATCTGTTGATTGGAGTTGGAGCTCTCAATACACAAGCAGAGAGAGATGCATTCAGAGAGTAGATATGAGAGGTGATCTCGGAATTCAGCCGAAGCCTACGTCTCCGTGCTATAGGGAGCAACCCGAATTCACTAACACTTATGTCGAAGTGATCTCGACAGGCTGAGTATCACTAGAAACACTCTGATCTCTTCGAAGGAGAGAAGAAGATCAAAGAGAGATGGTAGATGGGAAGCTGAGAGATTCCAGAGCTCTGGATTCTGAAAACCAGATCTCAGAGTGGAAATCAGAAATTTCGGATCCATTTACATTCGAAGGCTCTGCTATTTATAGGACTCTCTGGTGGTAAATGGCGGTTTCTGCTGCAGCATCTGGGGATCCTCCAGGTAAAGCTGGTGGGCCCCGTTACCGTCTTCTGGGGGATTCCACAGGTTCTTGGTCCCACCAGGCAGGGCTGGTGGGTCTCGCGATTGTCCTCATGGGCACACTAGGCAGGGCCGGTGGGTCCCGCGATGGTCCTCGTGGGCCCACCAGGCAGGGCCGGTGGGTTCCGCGGTAGTCCTCGTGGGCCCACCAGGCAGGGCCGGAGGGTCCTGCGATTGTCCTCATGGGCCCACTTGGCAGGGCCTGTGGGTCCCCCGATGGTCCTCGTGGGCCCACCAGGCAGGGCCGGTGGGTCCCGCGGTAGTCCTCGTGGGCCCACCAGGCAGGGCCGGAGGGTCCCGTGGTAGTCCTCGTGGGCCCACCAGGCAGGACCGGTGGGTCCCGCGGTAGCCCTCGTGGGCCCACCAGGCAGGGCCTGTGGGTCCCGCGGTAGTTGGTAATCTTCTGCCAAAATTTGCACCCACAATTCTAATTCATTCGAGCGAATGAATTAGAATGGATCGTACGAATGAATTAGAATGGATACATTGTGCGAATGAATTAGAATGGATCGTACGAATGAATTAGAATGGATACATTCGTGCGAAAGAATTAGAATGTATCGTATGAATGAATTAGAATGGACCGTATGAATGAATTAGAATGGATTATACTAATGAATTAGATTAGATACATTCGTGCGAATGAATTAGAATGGATCGAACGAATGAACTAAAATGGATACATTCGTGCGAATGAATTAGAATGGATCGAATGAATGAATTAGAATGGATCGTACGAATGAATTAGAATGGATTGTTCGAATGAATTAAAATAGATACATTCGTGTGAATGAATTAGAATGGATCATACGAATAAATTAGAATGGATCATATGAATGAATTAGAATGGATCGTACAATGAATTAGAATGGATCAATTCTAATTCATTCGCACGTCGTACGAATGAATTAGAATGGATCATACGAATGAATTAGAATGGATACATTCGTGTGAATGAATTAGAATGGATCGCATGATTGAATTAGAATGGATCGTTCGAATGAATTAGAATGGATACATTTGTGCGAATGAATTAGAATAGATCATACGAATGAATTAGAATGGATTGTACGAATGAATTAGAATGGATTGTACGAATGAATTAGAATGGATCGTACGAATGAATTAGAATGGATACATTCATACAAATGAATTAGAATGGATCGTATGAATGAATTAGAATGGATCGAATGAATGAATTAGAATGGATCGTACGAATAAATTAGAATGGATACATTCGTGTGAATGAATTTGAATATATCCATTCAAATTCATTCATATGATCCATTCTAATTCATTCGTACGATCCATTTTAATTTATTCGTACGATCCATTCTAATTCATTTGCACGAATGTATCCATTCTAATTCATTCGTACGATCCATTCTAATTCATTAGTACAATCCAATCTAATTCATTCGTACGATCCACTCTAATTCATTCATACGATCCATCCATTCTAATTCATTCATACGATCCATTGGATCGATAGAATGAATTAGAATTGATCGTATGAATGAATTAGAATGGATCGATAGAATGGATTAGACTGGATACATTCATGCGAATGAATTAGAATGGATCGTACGAATGAATTAGAATGGATCATACGAATGAATTAGAATGGATATATTTGTACGAATGAATTAGAATTGATCGTATGAATGAATTAGAATGGATCGCACGAATGAATTAGAATGGATGCATTCATGCGAATGAATTAGAATGGATTGTACGAATAAAATAGAATGGACCTTACGAATGAATTAGAATGGTTTGTACGAATGAATTTGAATGGATCGTACGAATGAATTAGAATGGTCGTACGAATGAATTAGAATAGATTGTAAGAATGAATTTGAATGGATCGTACGAATGAATTAGAATGGATTCGTACGAATGAACTAGAATGGATCATACGAATAAATTAGAATGGATACATTCTTGCGAATGAATTTGAATGGATCGTACGAATGAATTAGAATGGATACATTCGTGTGAATGAATTAGAATGGATCGTACGAATGAATTAGAATGGATCATATGAATGAATTAGATTGGACATATTCGTGCGAATGAATTAGAATGGATCGTACGAATGAATTAGAATGGATCGTACAAATGAATTATAATGGATGCATTCGTGCGAATGAATGAGAATGGATCTTACAAATGAATTAGAATGGATCGTACAAATGAATTAGAATGTATCGTACGAATAAATTATAATAGATACATTCATACGAATGAATTAGAATGGATCATACGAATGAATTAGAATGGATCGTACAAATGAATTAGAATGGATTGTACGAATGAATTAGAATGGATCGTACGAATGAATTAGAATGGATACATTCGTGCGAATAAATTAGAATGGATTGTACGAATGAATTAGAATGTATACATTCGTGCGAATGAATTAGGATGGATCGTGCGAATGAATTAGAATGGATCGTATGAATGAATTAGAATGGATCGTACGAATGAATTAGAATGGATTGTAAGAATGAATTAGAATGGATACATTCGTGCAAATGAATTACAATGGATCGTATGAATGAATTAGAATGGATCATACGAATGAATTAGAAAGGATACATTCGTGCGAATGAATTAGAACGGATACATTCATGCGAATGAATTAGAATGGATCGTGCGAATGGATTTGAATGAATCGTATGAATGAATTAGAATGGATCGTACGATTGAATTAGAATAGATACATTCGTGCGAATGAATTAGAATGGAATGTATGCATGAATTAGAATGGATTGTACGAATAAATTAGAATGGAACGTACGAATGAATTAGAATGGATCGTACGATTGAATTAGAATAGCTCCTACAAATGAATTAGAATGGATCGTATGAATGAATTAGAATGGATCGTACGAATAAATTAGAATGGATCGTTCGAATGAATTAGAGTGGATACATTCATGCGAATGAATTAGAATGGATCGTACGAATGAATTAGAATAGATACATTCATGCGAATGAATTAGAATGGATACGTTCGTGCAAATGATTTAGAATGGATCGTACGAATAAATTAGAATAGATCGTACAAATGAATTAGAATTGATCTTCCGAATGAATTACAATAGATCGTACGAATGAATTAGAATTGATTGTATGAATGAGTTAGAATGGATATATTCGTGCGAATGAGTTAGAATGGATCGTATGAATTAGAATGGATCGTACGAATGAATCAGAATGGATCGTACGAATGTGTTAGAATGGATCGTGCCAATGAATTAGAATGGATTGTACGAATGAATTAGAATGGATCGTACGAATGAATTAGGATGGATACATTCGTGCGAATGAATTAGAATGGATCGTACAAATGAATTAGAATGGATCGTACGAATGAATTAGAATAGATGCATTCGTGCGAATGAGTTAGAATGGATCGTATGAATTAGAATGGATCGCATGAATGAATTAGAATGGATCGTATGAATGAATTAGAATGGATCGTACGAATGAATTTGAATGGATACATTCGTGCCATTGAATTAGAATGGATAGTACAAATGAATTAGAATGTATCGTGCGAATGAATTAGAATGAATCGTATGAATGAATTAGAATGGATCATACGAATGAATTAAAATGGATACATTCGTGGACCGTACGAATGAATTAGAACGGATACATTCGTGCGAATGAACTAGAATGGATCGTATGATTGAATTTGAATGGATACATTCGTGCGAATTAGAATGGATCGTACGAATGAATTAGAATGGATCGTACGAATGAATTAGAATGGATACAATTTTGCTAATGAATTAGAATGGATCGCACAAATGAATTAGAATGGATACATTCGTACGAATGAATTAGAATGGATCGTACAAATGAATTAGAATAGTTCGTACGAATGAATTAGAATGGATCGTACGAATGAATTAGAATGGATACATTTGTGCGAATGAATTAGAATGGATCGTGCGAATGAATTAGAATGGATCGTACTAATGAATTTGATTGGATATATTCGTGCGAATGAATTTGAATGGATCGTACGAATGAATTCGAATGGATCGTACGAATGAATTATAATGGATCGTACAAATGAATTAGAATGGATTGTACGAATGAATTAGAATAGATCGTATGAATGAATTAGAATTGATCCATTCTAATTCATTTGTACGATCCATTCTAATTTATTCGTACTATCCATTCTAATTCATTCGTACGATCCATTCTAACTCATTCGCACGAATGTATCCATTCTAATTCATTCGTACGATCCATTCTAATTCATTCGTACGATCCATTCTAATTCATCCGATCCATTCTAACTCATTCGAGAATAGATCATACGATTGAATTAGAATGGATCGTCTAAATGAATTTGAATGGATACATTCGTGCGAATGAATTAGAATGGATCGTACAAATGAATTAGAATGGATCGTATGAATGAACTAGAATGGATCATACGAATGAATTAGAATGGATACATTCGTACGAATGAATTAGAATGGATCGTACGAATGAATTAGAATGGATCGTACGAATGAATTAGAAGGGATAGTACGAATGAATTAGAATGGATCATACGAATGAATTAGAATGGATACATTCGTACGAATGAATTACAATGGATCATACGAAAGAATTAGAATGGATCGTACGAATGTATTAGAATGGATCATACGAATGAATTAGAATGGATCGTACGAATGAATTAGAATGGATACATTCGTACTAATGAGTTAGAATGGATCGTACGAATGAATTAGAATGGATCATACGAATGAAATAGAATGGATCATACAAATGAATTAGAATGGATACATTCGTATGAATGAATTAGAATGGATCGTATGAATAAATTAGAATGGATCGTGCGAATGAATTAGAATGGATCGTACGAATGAATTAGAATGGATCGTACGAATGAATTAGAATGGATACATTCGTGCGAATGAATTAGAATGGATACATTCGTGCGTATTAGAATGGATCCTACAAATGAATTAGAATGGATCGTACGAATGAATTAGAATAGATAAATTCTTGTGAATGAATTAGAATGGAACATACGAATGAATTAGAATGGATACATTCGTACGAATGAATTAGAATGGATCGTACAAATGAATTAGAATAGTTCGTACGAATGAATTAGAATGGATCGTACGAATGAATTAGAATGGATACATACGTGCGAATGTATTAGAATGGATTATACGAATGAATTAGAATGGATCGTACGAATGAATTAGAATGGATACATTCATGTAAATGTATTAGAATGGATCTTGCGAATGAATTAGAATGGATCGTACGATTGAATTAGAATGGATCGTGCGAATGAATTAGAATGGATCGTACGAATGAATTATAATAGAAACATTCGTGCGAATGAACTAGAATGGATCATACGAATGAATTAGAATGGATCGTACGAATGAATTAGAATGGATCTTATGAATGAATTAGAATGGATCGTACAAATGACTTAGAATGGATACATTCGTGCGAATAAATTAGAATGGATCGTACGATTGAATTAGAATGCATCGTACGAATGAATTAGAATAGTTCGTATGAATGAATTAGAATGGATCATACGAATTAATTTGAATGGATCGTAAGAATGAATTAGAATGGATAAATTCGTGCGAATGAATTAGAATGGATCGTAGGAATGAATTAGAATGGATCGTACTAATGAATTAGAATGGATATATTCGTGCGAGTGAATTAGAATGGATTGTACGAATGAATTAGAATGGATCGTACGAATGAATTATAATGGTTCGTACTAATGAATTAGAATGAATCGTATGAATGAATTAGAATGAATCGTATGAATGAATTAGAATGGATCGTATGAATGAATTAGAATCGACCCATTCTAATTCATTCGTACAATCCATTTTAATTCATTTGTACTATCCATTCTAATTCATTCGTACAATCCATTCTAACTCATTCGCACGAATGTATCCATTCTAATTCATTCGTACGATCTATTCTAATTCATACGATCCATTCTAACTCATTCGTGTATGGATCGTGCGAATGAATTAGAATGGATCGGACGAATGAATTATAATGGATACATTCGTGTGAATGATTAGAATGGATCATACGAATGAATCGTCCGAGTGAATTAGAATGTATCCATTCGTACGAATGATTTAGAATGGAATGTACGAGTGAAATAGAACATTTGTGTTAATGAATTAGAATGGATCGTACGAATGAATTAGAATGGATCGTATTAATGAATTAGAATGGATACATTCATGCGAATGAATTAAAATGGATCGTACGAATGAATTAGAATGGATCGTATGAATGAATTAGAATGGATCGCACGAATGAATAGAATGGATCGTATGAATGAATTAGAATGGATCGTACAAATGAATTAGAATGGATCGGACGAATGAATTAGAATGGATACGTTCGTGTGAATGAATTATAATGGATCGTAAGAATGAATTAGAATGGATCGTACGAATGAATCAGAATGGATACATTCGTGCGAATGAATTATAATGGGTCGTACGAATGAATTAGAATAGTTCATACAAATGAATTAGAATAGATCATACGAATGAATTAGAATGGATACATTCGTGAGAATGAATTAGAATGGATCGTATGAATGAATTAGAATTGATTGTACGAATGAATTAGAATGGATCGTGCGAATGAATTTGAATGGATCGTACAAATGAATTAAAATGGATCGTTCGAATGAATTAGAATCGATATATTCGTGCGAATTAATTAGAATGGATCGTACGAATGAATTAGATTGGATACATTCGTGCGAATGAATTAGAATAGATTGTTTGAGTGAATTAGAATGGATCTTACGAATGAATTAGAATGGATCAAACAAATTAATTCGAATGGATCGTGATAATTAATTAGAAAGGATCGTACAAATGAATTAGAATGGATCGTATGAATGAAATAGAATGGATCATACGAATGAATTAGAATGGATCATACGAATGAATTAGAATGGATACATTCGTACGAATGAATTAGAATAGATACATTTGTGCGAATGAATTAGAATGGATACATTCGTGTGAATGAATTAGAATGGATAGTAAGAATGAATTAGAATGGATCATGCGAATGAAGTAGAATAGATACATTCGTTCGAATTAATTAGAATGGATCGTACGAATGAATTGGAATGGATCGTACGAATGAATTAGAATGGATACATTCGTGCGAATGAATTAGAATGGATCGTACGAATGAATTAGAATGGATACATTCGTGCGAATGAATTTGAATGGATTGTACGAATGAAATTGAATGGATCATATTAATGAATTAGAATACATTCGTGCAAATAAATTAGAATGGATCGTACGAATGAATTAGAATGGATATATTCGTACGAACGAATTAGAATAGATCGTACGAATGAATTAAAATGGATATATTCATACGAATGAAATAGAATGGATCATACGAATGAATAAGAATGGATCATACGAATGAATTAGAATGGTTCATACGAATGAATCCATTCTAATTCATTCACACGAATGTATCCATTCTAATTCATTCATATGATCCATTCTAATTCATTTGTACGATCCATTCTAATTCATTCATACGATCCATTCTAATTCATTCGTACGATCCATTATAATTCATTCGCACGAATGTATCCATTCTAATTCATTCGTACGATCCATTCCAATTAATTCGTATGATCCATTCTAATTCATTCGTATGATCCATTCTAAATAAGTCGTATGATCCATTCTAATTCATTCACACGAGTATATCCTTTCTAATTCATTCATACGATCCATTCTTATTCATTCATACGATCCATTCTATTTCATTTGTATGATCCATTCTAATTTATTCATACGATCCATTCTAATTCATTCACAAAAATGTATCCATTCTAATTCTTCCATACAATCCATTCATACGATTTATTCGTACGATCCATTATAATTCATTCGCTCGAATGTATACATTCTAATTCATTCGTACGATCCATTCTAATTCATTCATACGATCCATTCTAATTAATTCACACGAATGTATCCATTCTAATTCATTCGTATGATCCATTCTTACGATTCATTCTAATTCATTCGTACGAAGGATTCGTACGAATGAATTTGAATGGATCATACGAATGAATTAGAATGGATCGTACGAATGAATTAGAATGGATATATTCATGCGAATGAATTAGAATGGATCATACGAATGAATTAGAATGGATCGTACGAATGAATAAGAATGGATACAGTCGTGCGAATGAATTAGAATTGATCGTGCGAATGAATTAGAATGTATCCATTCGTGCGAATGAATTAGAACGGATTGTTCGAATGAATTAGAATGGATCGTAGGATTGAATTAGAATGGATCGTACGAATGAATTCGTATGATCCATTCTAATTCATTCGTATGATCTATTCTAATTCTATTGTACGATCCATTCTAATGGATCATGAGAATAAATTAGAATAGATACATTCGAATGAACTAGAATGGATCGTACTAATGAATTAAATGGACCGTACGAATGAATTAGAATGGATACATTCGTATGAATGAATTAGAATGGACACATTCGTGCGAATGAATTAGAAAGAATTGTACGAATAAATTAGAATGGATCATACAAATGAATTAGACTGGATACATTCGTGCGAATGACTTAGAATGGATGATACGAATGAATTTGAATGGATTGTACAATTGAATTAGAATGGATCGTACGAATGAATTAGAATAGATCATGCGAATAAATTAGAATGGATCGTACGAATGAATTAGAATGGATACATTCGAATGAATTATAATGGATCGTATGAATAAATTAGAATGGACCGCACAAATGAATTAGAATAGATACATTCGAATGAATGAATTAGAATGGATACATTCGTGCGAATGAATTAGAATGGATCGTACGAATGAATTAGAATGGATCGTATGAATGAATTAGAATGGATTGTACGAATGAAAAAGAATGGATCGTACGAATGCTTTAGAATGGTTCGTACGAATGTATCCATTCTAATTCTAATTCATTCGTACGATTCATTCTAATTAATTCGTACGATCCATTCTAATTCATTCGCACGAATTAGAATGGATCATGCGAATGAATTAGAATGTATCCGTTCTAATTCATTCGCACGAATGGATCGTTTGAATTAATTAGAATGGATACATTCTTGCGATTGAATTATAATGGATACATTCGTGCGAATGAATTAGATGGATCGTACGAATGAACTAGAATGGATCGTGTGAATGAATTAGAATAGATCGTACGAATGAATTAGAATAGATACATTCGTTCAAATGAATTAGAATGAATCGTACGAATGAATTAGAATGGATTGTACAAATGAATTAGAATGGATACGTTCATATGAATGAATTAGAATGGATCGTACGAATGAATTAGAATGGATCATACGAATGAATTAGATTGCATACATTCGTTCGAATGAATTAGAATGGATCGTAGAAATGAATTAGAATGGATTGTACGAATGAATTAGATTGGATCGTGCGAATGAATTAGAATGGATACATTAGTACGAATGAATTAAAATGGATCTTACGAATGAATTAGAATAGATCGTATGAATGAATGAATGGATACATTCGTACGAATGAATTAGAATGGATCTTACGAATGAATTGGAATGGATACAATCGTGCAAATGAATTAGAATAGATCGTACGAATGAAATAGAATGGATCGTACGAATGGATTAGAATAGGAACATTTGTGCGAATGAGTTAGAATGGATCATACGAAAGAATTAGAATGGTTCATATGAATGAATTAGAATGGATCGTACGAATGAAATAGAATATATACATTAGTGCGAATGAATTAGAATGGATCGTACGAATGAATGAATTAGATTAGATCGTGCGAATAAATTAGAATGGATCATGTGAATGAATTAGAATGTATATTACGAATGAATTGGAATGGATACATTTGTGTGAATGAATTAGAATGGATCGTATGAATGAATTAGAATGTGTCGTACGAATAAATTAGAATGGATCATACGAATGAATTAGAATGGGTTCATTCGTGCGAATAAATTAGAATGGATCGTACGAATGAATTAGAATGGATACATTCGTGCGAATGAATTCGAATGGATCGTACGAATAAATTAGAATGGATCGTACGAATGAATTAGAATGGATACATTCATGCGAATGAATTAGAATGAATCGTACGAATGAATTAGAATGGATACATTCGTGCGAATTAATTAGAATGGATCGTACGAATGAATTAGAATGGATACATTCGTGCGAATTAATTAGAATGGATCGTACGAATGAATTAGAATGGATCGTACAAATGAATTAGAATGGATCATAGGAATGAATTAGAATGGATACATTCGTGCGAATGAATTAGAATGGATTATACGAATTCTAATTCATTCGTACGATCAATTCGAACTCATTCGTACGATCCATTCTAATTCATTCGTATGATCCATTCTAATTCATTTGGATCCATTCAAATTCATTCATACGATCCATTCTAATTCATTCGTACATTCCATTCTAATTCATTCATACGATCCATTCTAATTCATTCGCACGAATATATCCATTCTAATTCATTCGTACGATCTATTCTAATTTATTCGTACGATCCATTCTAATTCATTTGTACGATCCATTCTAATTCATTCGTACAATCCATTCTAATTCATTCGTACGATCCATTCTAATTCATTCGCACGAATGTATCCATTCGTGCGAATGAATTAGAATAATTCGTATGAATGAATTAGAATGGATCGTTCGAATGAATTAAAATGGATCGTGCAAATGAAATAGAATGGACAGTGCGAATAAATTAGAATGGACTGTACGAATGAATTAGAATGGATACATTCATGCGAATGAATTAGAATAGATCATACGAATGAATTATAATGGATCATATGAATGAATTAGAATGGATCGTGCGAATGAATTAGAATGGTTCGTACGAATGAATTAGAATGGATACATTCGTGCGAATGAATTAGAATGGATCGTACGAATGAATTAGAATGGATCGTAGGAATGAATTAGAATGGATTCATTCGTGCGAGTGAATTAGAATGGATCGTACGAATGAATTAGAATGGATTGTACGAATAATTTAGAATTGATCATACGAATGAATTAAAATGGATCGTACAAATGAATTAGAATGGATCTTGTGAATGAATTAGAATGGATCGTATGAATGAATTAGAATGGATACAATCGTGTGAATAAATTAGAATGGATCGTATGAATGAATTAGAATGGATCGTATGAGTGGATTAGAATGGATCATACGAATGAATTAGAATGGATCGTACGAATCAAATAGAATGTATACATTCGTGCGAATGAATTAGAATGGATTGTACGAATGAATTAGAATGGATCGTATGAATGAATTAGAATGTATCACGTGAATGAATTAGGAGGGACCGTGCGAATGAATTAGAATGGATACATTCATGCGAATGATTTAGAATGGATCGTACGAATCAATTAGAATGGATCGTATGAATGAATTAGATTGGATCGTACGAATGAATTAGAATGGATCATGCGAATAAATTAGAATGGATCGTACGAAAGAATTAGAATGGATACATTCGTGCGAATGAATTGGAATGGATCGTACGAATGAATTAGAATGGATACATTCGTGCGAATGAATTAGAATGGATCGCATGAATGAACAAGAATGGATCGTACGATTGAATTCGAATGGATCGTGCGAATGAATTAGAATGGATCATACGAATGAATTAGAATGGATTGAACGAATGAATTAGAGTGGATCGTACGAATGAATTAGAATGGATCGTACGAATGAATTAGAATGGATCGTCCGAATGAAATTGAACGGATCGTGCGAATGAATTAGAATGGATCATACGAATGAATTAGAATGGATACATTCGGACGAATGAATTAGAATGGATCGTGCGAATAAATTAGAATGGATCATACGAATGAATTCAAATGGATCGTACGAATGAATTAGAATGGATCATACGAATGAATAGAATGGATCGTGTGAATGAATTAGAATGGATCGTACGAAAGAATTAGAATGGATACATTCGTGCGAATGAATGAGAATGGACCATACGAATTAATTAGAATGGATCGTACGAATGAATAGGAATGGATTGTATGAATGAATTAGAATGGATCGTACCAATGTATCCATTCTAATTCTAATTCATTCGTATTATCCATTCTAATTCATTCGTACGATCCATTCTAATTCATTCGTACGATCAATTCTAATTCATTCGCATGAATATATCCATTCTAATTTATTTGTACGATCGTGTGAACAAATTAGAATGTAACCATTCTAATTCATTTGCACAAATGGATTGTACGAATGAATTAGAATGGATACATTCATGCGAATGAATTAGAATGGATACAATTATGTGAATGAATTAGATGGATCGTATGAATGAATTAGAATAGATCGTGCGAATGAATTAGAATAGATCATACGAATGAATTAGAATGGATACATTCGTTCGAATGAATTAGAATGGATCGTACGAATGAATTAGAATGGATCGTACGAATGAATTAGAATAGATACATTCGTACGAATGAAATAGAATGGATCGTACGAATGAATTAGAATGGATCGTACGAATGAATTAAAATGGATACATTCGTTCGAATGAATTAGAATGGATCGTACGAATGAATTAGAATGGATACGTTCGTACGAATGAATTAGAATGGATCGTACGAATGAATTAGAATGGATCGTACGAATGAGTTAGAATTCATACATTCGTGCAAATGAATTAGAATGGATCGTACGAATGAATTAGAATGGATCGTGCGAATGAATTAGAATGGATACATTAATGCAAATGAGTTAGATTGGATCATACAAATTAATTAGAATAGATCTTACGAATGAATTAGAATAGATACATTCGTGCCAATGAATTAGAATGGATCGTACGAATGAATTAGAATGGATCATACGAATGAATTAGAATGTATACATTCGTGCGAATGAATTAGAATGGATCGTACGAATGCATTAGAATGGATACATTCATGCGAATGAATTAGAATTGATCGTACGAATGAATTAGAATGGATCGTACGAAAGAATTAGAATGGTTCGTACGAATGAATTAGAATGCATCGTACGAATGAATTAGAATGGATCGTACGAACGAATTATAATGGATCATACAAATGAATTAGAATGGATCGTATGAATGAATTAAAATCGATCCATTTTAATTCATTCGTATGATCCATTCTAATTCATTCGTACTATCTATTCTAGATCATTCGTACGATCCAGTCTTACTCATTCGCACGAATTTATCCATTCTAATTCATTCGTACGATTTAGAATGGATTGTATGAATTAATTAGAATGGATCGTATGAATGAATTAGAATGGATCGTACGAATGAATTAGAATGGATACATTCGTGCGAATGAATTAGAATGGATCGTATGAATGAATTAGAATGGATAGTACGAATGAATTAGAATGGATCGTGCGAATGAATTTGAATGGATCGTACAAATGAATTAGAATGGATATATTCGTGCAAATGAATTAGATTGGATCGTATGAATGAATTAGAATGGATCGTACGAATGAATTTGAATGGATATGTTTGTGCGAATGAATTAGAATGGAATGTATGAGTGAATTAGAATGGATCGTATGAATGAATTAGAATGGATTATACGAATTAATTAGAATGGATTGTGCAAATTAATTAGAATGGATCGTACGAATGAATTAGAATAGATAGTATGAATGAATTAGAATGGATCATACGAATGAATTAGAATGGATCGTACGAATGAATTAGAATGGATACATTCATACGAATGATTTAGAATAGATACATTCGTGCGAATAAAGTAGAATGGATATACTCGTTCGAATTAATTAGAATGGGTCGTAGGAATGAATTAGAATGGATCGTACGAATGAATTAGAATGGATACATTCGTGCGAATGAATTAGAATAGATTGTACGAATGAATTAGAATGGATCGTATGAATGAATTAGAATGGATACATTCGTGCAAATGAATTAGAATGGATCGTACGAATGAATTAGAATGCATTGTACGAATGAATTAGAATGGATATATTCGTACGAATGAATTAGAATAGATCGTACGAATAAATTAGAATTGATATATTCATACGAATGAATAAGAATGGATCATACGAATGAATAAGAATGGATCATACGAATGAAGTAGATTGGATCATATGAATAAATCCATTCTAATTCATTCGCACGAATGTATCCATTCTAATTTATTCACACGAATGTATCTATTCTAATTCATTCGTACGATCCATTCTAATTCATTCGTACGATCCATTCTAATTCATTAATTGATCCAATCTAATTCATTCGTTCGATCCATTATAATTCATTCGCACGAATGTATCCATTCTAATTCATTCGTACGATCCATTCCAATTCATTCGTATGATCCATTCTAATTCATTTGTATGATCCATTCTAATTCATTCGTACGATCCATTCTAATTCATTCGCATGAATATATCTATTCTAATTTATTCATACGATCCATTCTAATTTATTCATACGATCCATTCTAATTCATTCGTATGATCCATTCTAATTCATTCACACAAATGTATCCATTCTAATTCTTTCGTACAATCCATTCATACGATTCAATCGTATGATCCATTCTAATTCAATTGTACGAATGTATACATTCTAATTCATTCGTACGATCCATTTTAATTCATTCATACTATCCATTCTAATTCATTCGCACGAATGTATCCATTCTAATTCATTCCTACGAATGTCTCAATTCTAATTCATTCTTATGATCCCTTGTTACGATTCATTCTAATTCATTCGTACGAAGCATTCGTACGAATGAATTTGAATGGATCATATGAATGAACTAGAATGGATCGTACGAATGAATTAGAATGGATACATTCGTGCGAATGAATTAGAATGGATCATAAAAATTAATTAGAATAGATCGTACGAATGAATAAAAATAGATACAGTCGTGCTAATGAATTAGAATTGATCGTGCGAATGAATTAGAATGTATCCATTCGTGCGAATGAATTAGAACGGATCGTTCGAATGAATTAGAATGGATCGTAGGAATGAATTAGAATGGATCGTACAAATGAATTCGTACGATCCATTCTAATAGATCGTGCGAAAGAATTAGAATGGATACATTCGAATGAATTAGAATGGATCATACTAATGAATTAGAATAGACCATACGAATGAATTAGAATGGATACTTTCATATGAATGAATTAGAATGGATACATTCGTGCGAATGAATTAGAATGGATCGTACGAATGAATTAGAATGGATTGTACGAATGAATTAGAACGGATCATATGAATGAATTAGAACGGATCGTTCGAATGAATTAGAATTAATCGTACTAATGAATTAGAATGGATACATTCGAATGAATTATAATGGATCGTACGAATGAATTAGAACGGACCGTACGAATGAATTAGAATGGATACATTGGTATGAATGAATTAGAATGGATACATTTATGCGAATGAATTAGAATGGATCGTACAAATGAATTAGAATGGATTGTATGAAAGAATTAGAATGGATTGTACGAATGTATCAATTCTAATTCTAATTCATTCGTACGATCCATTCTAATTAATTCATACGATCCATTCTAATTATTCACACGAATTCGAATGGATCGTGCAAATGAGTTAGAATGTATCCATTATAATTCATTCGTACGAATGGATCGTATGATTGAATTAGAATGGATACATTCTTAAGATTGAATTATAATGGATACAATCGTGCGAATAAATTAGATGGATCATACGAATGAATTAGAATGGATCGTGCGAATGAATTAGAATGGATCGTACGAATGAATTAGAATGGATACATTTGTTCGAATGAAATAGAATGGATCGTAATAATGAATTAGAATGGATCGTATGAATGAATTAGAACGGATACATTCGTATGAATGAAATAGAATGGATCGTACGACTGAATTAGAATGGATCGTACGAATGAATTAGAATGGATACATCCGTGCGAATGAGTTAGAATGGATCGTACGAAAGAATTAGAATGGATCGTACAAATGAATTAGAATGGATCGTACGAATGAAATAGAATGGATACATTCGTGCGAATGAATTAGAATGGATCGTACGAATAAATGAATTAGATTGGATCGTGCGAATGAATTAGAATGGATCATGCGAATGAATTAGAATGGATCATATGAATGAATTAGAATGGATACATTCGTGCGAATGAATTGGAATGGATCGTACGAATGAATTTGAATGGATCGTACGAATGAGTTTGAATGGATACATTCATGCGAATGAATTAGAATTGATCGTACGAATGAATTAGAATGGATACATTCGTGCAAATGAATTAGAATGGATCGTACGAATTAATTAGAATGGATACATTCGTGCGAATGAATTAGAATGGATCGTATGAATGAATTAGAATGGATACTTTCGTGCGAATTAATTAGAATGGATCGTACGATGAATTAGAATGGCTCGTACGAATGAATTAGAATGGATCATAGGAATGAATTAGAATGGATACATTCGTGCGATTGAATTAGAATGGATCATACGAATTCTAATTCATTCATACGATCAATTCTAATTCATTCATACGATCAATTCTAATTTATTTGTATGATCCATTCTAATTCATTCAGATCTATTCTAATTTATTTGTACGATCCATTCTAATTCATTCATACGACCATTCTAATTCATTTGTAGAATCCATTATAATTCACTCATACGATCCATTCTAATTCATTCGTACGATCCATTCTAATTCATTGGCATGAATGTATCTATTCTAATTCATTCGTACGATCCATTCTAATTCATTCGTACAATCCATTCTAATTCATTTATACGATCCATTCTAATTCATTCGTACGAATGTATGCATTCTAATTCATTCGTACGATCCATTCTAATTTATTCGTACGATCCATTATAATTCATTCGCATGAATGTATCCATTCTTTTCATTCGTACGAATGAATCCATTCTAATTTATTCGTACAATCCATTCTAATTCATTCGCAAGAACGAATGTAGCTATTCTAATTCATTCGTACGAATGTATCCATTCGTGCGAATGAATTATAATAAATCGTACAAATGAATTAGAATGGATCGTATGAATGAATTAAAATGGATCGTACGAATGAATTAGAATGGATCGTGCGAATGAATTAGAATGGACTGTACGAATGAATGAGAATGGATACATTCGTGCGAATGAATTAGAATGGATCGTACGAATGAATTATTATGGATCAAACGAATGAATTAGAATGGATCGTGCGAATGAATTAGAATGGTTTGTACGAATGAATAAGAATGGATACTGTGGGTGCAAATTTTGGCAGAAGTTTACCAACTACCACGGGACCCACCGGCCTTGCCTGGTGGGCCCACAAGGACTACCACGGGACCCACCGGCCCTGCCTGGTGGGCCCACGAGGAACACCGCGGGACCCACCGGCCTTGCCTGGTGGGCCCACGAGGACCACCGCGCGACCCACCGGCCCTGCCTGGTGGACCCACGAGGACTATCGCGGGACCCACCGGCCCTGCCTGGTGGACCCACGAGGACTCTCGTGGGACCCACCGGCCCTGCCTGGTAGGACCAAGAGCCTGTGGAATCCCCCAGAAGACGATAGCGGGGCCCGCCAGCTTTACCTGGAGGATCCCCAGATGCTGCAGCAGAAACCGCCATTTACCACCAGAGAATCCTATAAATAGCAGAGCCTTCGAGTGTAAAAGGATCCGAAATTTCTGATTTCCATTCTGAGATCTGGTTTTCAGAATCCAGAGCTCTGGAATTTCTCAGCTCCCCATCTACCATCTCTCTTTGATATTCTCCTCTCCTTCGAAGAGATCAGAGTGTTTCTAGTGATACTTGGCCTGTCGAGATCACTTCGATATAAGTGTTAGTGAATTCGGGTTGCTCCCTATAGCACGGAGACGTAGGCTTCGGCTGAACTCCGAGATCACCTCTCGTGTCCACTCTCTGATTGCATCTCTCTATTTACATATCAAAGGCTTCAACTTCAATCAACAGATCGACCAACGATCTTCGACGTCAACTTCAACTCCAATTGACTGGTGAGGCGAGGTCTTCGGGTCGGCACGAAGATTTTCCCCCACAGTTTGGCACCGTCTGTGGGATCCGAGCAAAAAGTTGAGCTCTCTCCACTACTACTTGATTGGTTGAGCATACAACTAATCTTGATAGCCAAACTTCCTCGCCTCCTTGGTTGATCAGACAACTGATCGGACGTCGGCACTCTCGTTGCATCCTTCGCTCTCTGAATGGCGAGGACTAAACACCAGGGTCAACCAGAAGGAAGTAACACTCAACAACAAGCTCGTCCTGAGACTCGTTCAATGAGCCAAAGGCTCAACTTCGGACAGCCCCTTGCTGTCCCCGAGATGGAAGTTCGTTCAGGGAGTGGGAGATCTGTAGATCGACCGATCGCCCATCCTGCACGGCAATCGATTGGGCAAACTGCTCCCGCTACTGCTGAAGACCCTCCATCGACCTACCAAATCTCCATGGTCGACTTCCAACTGCTCCAACTGGCGAAGCAAAACGCCACCCTCACCGCTGAGAGGGATGCTCTTAAGAAAGCAGCCTCCGAGGCTGGGATCGCTCTTCCTATCCCCTCTGCAAGTGAAAGGGTTGATCTTCCGCGACACTCAATCCACTCCGAACAACGAAGGTCAATGGGCACTGCTGCCCTCGAGAGGATTCGACGTGAACCAACTCCCTCTGCTGCCCCATGGAAGCAGAGTGTTTGGGACCGCCTCGACGACGAGTCCTCCCAATCATCTTCTGGCCGCAATTGCGATAGGAAGGCTCCTTCAAAGCTCAACACATCAAGGAAACACCAAACGAAAGGCGCTCCTTTGAAGAGTAGAATCTCCCCTTCCATTCCACTTCAACGTGGGCTTGGATCAGACCTTCGACATCGACTTCAACCGACAAATACTCCAATGCCTGAACAAGACCTTGCGATCTTGCCTCTTGACCCACTGTTAGGTCGAGGACACGGTCGTAGGGACGGGTATTCTTCTGCCGGGCCTCTACATCGAAGTCTATTCGAATCAACATTTCCAAAGGGATGGAGAACTCCCACTCTCCCCAAATTTAATTGCATTAGAGGAGATCCGACTCTCCATATCCTCGCATTCAAGCAAGCCCTAACGCCGCACGAAGAAGAAAACAATATGCTCTGCCGCACCTTCGCGGGAAGTCTCGATGAGCCGTCACTCGACTGGTATCACAATCTCCGGGCTGGGTCCATCACCCAATTCGGTGTTTTGGCAAACCTTTTCGTGCAGCATTATCAGCTCAATCTGAAGCCAGAGAAAAAGCTCGACTCTCTCTATCGGCTAAGGATGGGTGCCGACGAGACTCTCCGCAGCTTCACGAGGAGATTTCGCAACGAGCATGCTGCCCTCTCTGGAAGACATTTGGATGATGAAGCCATCATGTTGGCTTTCCAGAACGCCCTCCGCTTCGATCTACACATCTACAACGACTTCATCCGCAATCCCCCTCCATCTCTGGGAGCTATGTTCGATCGAATCCAGAGAGAGATCGAGGTTGAAGATGATCAAGTCGCTCGAAAAGGGCGAGAGACGAAGCGAAGACCGGCGGAAAGAGAAGTTCCAAAGTATGCTGCTAAGGCCCACAATGCTGAGGCAGCAGCCCCTCCAGCCAACAAGCGATCAAAGAATGACGGACGTCGATCTCCATCGAATACCACTTTCACCGAGTGGAACTTACCAATCGAGCAGATACTCGACCACATTCAATACGAAGAATTCCTTCGAAGGCCCAATCCACTTCAGCCAAACATAATGTTCACGGCCGACAAAACTGTTTATTGTGATTTCCATCGAAGCCATGGCCATTCCATCGATCGGTGCTATCGGCTAAAGTTTCATCTCGAAGACTTGCTAAGAGAAGGCTATCTCTATGAATTCACCAAAGAGGGACAAGATCAACGTCGATCCTCTGCAAAGGGGAAAGAGGCTTGCTGGATTCATCAGATATCTTCCAACCCATCACCTCTCAACGTGAATGCCAATATCTTTGGCATTCATGGATCATTGCACAATCAATCAGTGACCGGGAAGAAAGTCGATCGGCAGATTCGGCGCATCTTCCATGTTCGATCTACTGCAAACAAAGAAGATACCTGGATCGAGAAGCCCATAGAAGGTCTTGCTTGGCCGTCCATCGTCTTCAACGACACTGACCTTCAAGGGGTTCATACTCCACATCGAGACCCCCTGGTTTTGAAACTCATCATCGATGGAAGCACCGTCAATCGGATCCTCATCGACACCGGGAGTTCCATCGACATTATGTTCTCGGACTGCTTCAAACGTCTGGGACATAAATATAAAAGCCTTGATGTCGTTCCAACTGTGATCACTGGTTTCAACGGCGAACAAAGCATCACGGTGGGTGAGTCAAGATTCACCATCGACCTCAGCCAAGAGACTCGAGTCTCGGTGAGGTTTGCGATCATCGAGGGAACATCCAGCTACAACGCCATTCTCGGACGACCATTCCTCCACCAGATCAATGCCATCTCCTCTTCTTATCATCAACTACTCAAGTTTGCAACTGGAGAAGGCATCATTTGCATTCGAGGTGATCAACAAGCTGGAAGGTCTTGTGAGGCTGCTGCGGCTAAGACAGATCAAAAGATCAACATTGCTCCTCCAAAGCGGCCACGAGATGAAGCTGGTCCCTCTTCCAAATAGCAATCAAAGGAGATTCCGCTGACCGAACCTCCACCAATCGAATGGGAAGCATCACCTTCAATTGAAGAAATCATCCCTATCAACATCGGCAGTGAAGATCTCCCTCGACAAACATTTATTGGTACCGGTCTTAGCGACGCAAAAGCGCAAGACATGGTATCCTTCCTCCAGTCCAATATCGACGTCTTCGCTTGGTGTTTCGAAGACATGCCTGGTATCAATCCAGATGACGCTTGTCACCGACTTGCGATCAAAGAAGAAGTGAAGCCTGTCAAGCAAAAGCCACGCACCATCCGACCAGAGCTGCAAGTTGCTGTTCAAGACGAAATCACCAAGCTACTCGCAGCAGGCTTCATCCGTGATGTAGAGTATCCTACCTGGATCTCTAATATAGTTGCTGTTCCAAAGAAGAATGGGAAGGTCAGAGTCTGCATCGACTTTACCAATCTCAATAAGGCTTGCCCCAAAGACCCATTCCCTATGCCAAGGATTGATAGACTCGTCAATGCCACTGCTGGCCACGAGCTATTGTCTTTCATGGATGGGTATTCTGGATATAATCAAATTCCACTTCATCTGGATGATCAAGAGAAGACATGTTTTGTGACTAGCCGAGGTCTCTACTGCTACAATGTCATGCCGTTCGGCCTCAAAAATACTGGTTCTACCTATCAAAGGTTAGTCACAAAAATGTTCGAAGATCAGATCGGTCGCAACGTCGAAGTCTACGTCGATGATCTCCTCACCAAGAGCTCCACCCGTGGAAAGCATCTATCCGATCTGGCAGAAACTTTTCAAGTCCTCCAAAAGTATCGCATGAAGCTCAATCCCGCCAAGTGCGCTTTTGGAGTTCAATCGGGCAAATTTCTGGGTCACCTTGTGACTAGAAGAGGTATTGAGGCCAACCCCGACCAAATTCGAGCTATCCTCGATATGCCATCGCCTACCAATTGGAAGGAAGTGCAACGTCTCACTGGAAGACTTGCTGCTCTCAATCGGTTCATCTCAAAGTCCTCCGATAAGTGTAAACCTCTTTTCGACAAGCTGCGAAAGGAAGATACATCGGGATGGAGTTCAACTTGCGAAGAAGCTTTTCAAGGCATCAAGAAATATCTGGTGCAAGCTCCTATCCTGATTGCTCCACTTCCAAAAGAAGACTTGTGGCTCTATCTCGCCGTGACCGATCAAGCAATCAGCGCGGTCCTAGTCAGTAGAAGAGAAGGCATCGAGCATCCAGTCTACTACATCAGCCATACTCTCCTTCCGGCTGAAACTCGCTACTCAAAAACTAAGAAGGTCATCCTGGCCTTGCTCACTGCATCGCGTCGTCTCCAACCATACTTTGTCTCCCACCAGATCACTGTCATTTCAGAACACTCGCTCAAAGATATCATTGACAAAGCTGGTCGAGCTGGTCGAATGACCAAATGGGTGATCGAAATGAGTGCTCTGGGGATTCAGTTCGAATCTCGCACTTCTATCAAAGGTCAAGCAGTTGCTGATTTTCTAGCTGACTTTCCAGTTGAAGACCCCATCACTTGGGAAGAAGATGTCGACATGCACTTAGAAGATAAGGACAATACTCCGATCAACCTTGCAACAAAAATTGATCCAAGTCTCGAAGCTATTGCTGCAACTCCTCCATGGAAGCTTTATACTGATGGAGCTTCAAGTTCGATAGGTTTGGGACCTGGGATAGTCCTAGTATCCCCCGAACTTGATCATCTATAGAAGGCCACTCTCCTAGGGTTCAACGCCACCAACAACGAAGCCGAATACGAAGCACTCATTTCCGGACTCGAAATGGCGGAATCCCTGGGAGTAGATCGAATCATCGTCTACAGCGACTCCCAGTTGATCATAAGACAAATCAATGGAGAGTACACAGCTCGTGAAGAAAGAATGCAACTCTATTTGGCCTTAGTACGACGTCTTCAACAACGCTTCACAAATACTGAATTCGTTCAAATTCCAAGGGCAGAGAATCGTGAAGCAGATGCTTTAGCTAATGCTGCCTCCGTCCTTGGAGACTCGCTTGGAGGAAGGCAAATACAAATTGATTATCAAGAAGTACCCAAGACCATCCCCGATCAACAGATCCTTGCTACTATAAAAGGATCTGGGGGTGGAAATCGACTGAGATCGAACCTCACTACTACAAGTGAGCTTGAAGATTGGAGACAATCAATTTTCGACTTCTTCGAGCATGGCAAAATGCCGGAAGATCCAAATCAAGCCCGAAGACTTCAAAGGAAGCTCCCATGCTACATTCTACAAAGAGAAGATCTATATTTCAAATCTCACAACGGGATGTTGCTCAAGTGCCTTGGTCCCGAGCAAGCATAGGCAATCCTGATTGATATCCACTCTGGAGCTTGTGGGAATCATTCGGGAGGAAGATCTCTTGAAGCTAAGACAAAGCTACAAGGTTACTACTGGCCTACAATGGCAAAAGATGCTCAACAAATTGTTCAAAGATCCGAGCCATGCCAACGACACGCTCGAGCTATCCATCTCCCCGTAGATGAGCTTCACCAACTATCAAGTCCCTGGCCTTTCCATCAATGGGGGTTAGATTTCTTGGGTCCTTTCCCACCAACTCCAAGCAAGAAGAAATATCTGTTGCTAGCCACGGATTACTTCACCAAATGGGTTGAAGCTGTGCCCCTCTTCCGAGAGACTGACGACGAAGTGATCAAATTCATTCGGCACAACATCTTCTCAAGGTTCGGTACACCTCAAGTTCTTGTTGCTGACAATGGAGCTCAATTTGACTCCGACAAGTTTCGAGAGTTCTGTCTGAACAACGGTATCAAGCTATTCTATTCAACTCCAAGATATCCTCAATGCAATGGTCAAGCTGAAGCCTCAAATAGAGCTATACTTGGTATACTCAAGAAGAAACTCAACAACAAGAAAGGATTGTGGGAACAGGTCCTACCTGAAGTTCTTTGGGGGTATCGCACAACTCCGAGAAGATCAACTGGGTTCTCGCCCTTTTGCCTAACGTATGGATCAGAAGCAGTACTCCCAATAGAAAACATATTAAGTACTCTAAAGACCAGGGCAGTTGAAGAAGGAATCAATGAAGAACTTCGGATCAATGATCTAGACTTCTCTGAAGAACTACGAGACCAAGCTTCACTTCGTGTGGCCAAGTACCAACAGAAGATCAAACGAGTATATGATGAGAAAGTCTACAAACGATAATTCCCAATCGGCAGTCTGGTCCTTAGAGCAGTCTTCTACAACACGAAAGAACACAGCAGTGGAAAACTTGCTCCCAACTGGGAAGGTCCATATATCATTGAATCAATAGGAGGCAAAGGTTCTTACAGACTGATCTCACCAGAAGGAGATAGATTGCCTCGAGCTTGGAATTCTAGACATCTCAAGTTGTTCTATCCATGATGTAAATACCATGATGAATAAAGTTCTTTCAAATATTCAAATATGCAAGTGTTCAGCTTTTCAATTCAAGTTATGAAGCAGTTTCAAATTATCCATAATCAAGTTACCAGGTCTTTTAACAAGTTTGGGTGTTAGAGTTGCGATTCAACCCCTTACTAGCAAATGTTAAACTGACCATATTCAAGTCACCAAGTCTTTTAACAAGTTTGGGTGTTAGAGTTGCGACTCAACCCCTTACTGGCAAATGTTAAACTGACCTTCAAGTTTCAATATTCAATTTCAATCAATTTCGATATCGTCTAACAGGTTTGGGTGCTTGAGTTGCGACTCAACCCCTCACATTCAAATGTTACACGAATTCAAGTTCAATTTTTAAGTTACAATAAGTTTGGGAGATCAAGTTGCGACTCGACCCCTTACATTCAAAAAATTATATCTATTCCAATGTTATCCAGTACATGATATTCAAAGACATTCAACTCAAGAGACATTCAATTTTCAAACACCAAAAAGATCTTTTGATTATCAAAATTTGTCAAGTACAATGTTGAGCTACTACATGTCAAAAGTTTACAAGTGTAAACAACAGAGAAAAAGGTAGAAATACATCAGGGCTTGGCTATGCTTGGAGCGCGCGACCTCTCTCCTTCAGATTCGCCATGAGCCTTGCTCGCAACCGAAGCTTTAGAAGATCGGACACTACTGGCATGTACCCTGAGTGCCTCTGCCGCTTTCTCGGCCGTTTCCTTGTAACTCTTGCATTCAGACAGCGCATGCTCCAGTGCCTTCTTGGAAGTCTCCTCTCTGGCAGTAAAGGCAGCATGTTGAGCAGCAAGTCGTTCTTTCAGCTCCTTGATCTTGTTTGCGCGACCACAGGACACATTCTCAACCTTGACGAGCCGATTCTTCAAGGATTCAAGTTCGTGACTCTGCGCCTCGCAACGGTCCTGCAACCCCTTGATCTCCTGCTTCCCTTTGCGAAGATCCTCGATCTTGGCCTTAAGAGAGATTTTCTTGGAAGTCAAAAGCTCCCTCAGCTTATCTTTCTCCTCGCTTGCAGCCTTCAGTTCTGCTGTCAAACGGGATACCTCAGATACGGCCTCCCGTTCTCCTGCCCTCCTGGAGAGAGTGCTTGTGATTCTCAAAACTGCTGAACTCTACAGATGGATAGAAAGTTAAAATTATTCCGAAGATACAACTCGAATAGTGGATCAAGCATATGCACATACCACTACATCTAGCCGATCGAAGGCTTCTTCAAAAGTAGCTTCCGGAAGATTGCAAAGCTTCCGGATCACGCTAGTAGGGTGGTTGATGTCAACATCACCCAAGCTCTTCATCTTCTGAGTCGAGCCAACAGGCGTACCTGCAATCAACACAAGAGTTCAAAGTGTTAGAGTATTTTCAAGCTTCAAAGGCAAGGCAATCAAGGCAAGTTAGTACAGATACCTGAAGCCTCGACCTGAGGAGCCTTTCCCTTCCCACGGTCGGAGCTCTTACTCTTGGGGGTCGATTTCTCCTTGATATGGGTTGGCTCTGGCAGGGGTTGGGGAGCAGCATCACCCACCCGGCTTCCTCTCTCCAAGTGAGCGGGAGTGGGAACATCTCGAGGAGGTGAGGCTCCCCCTTTATCTTCGTGCCCGCTCGAATTATCGAGCCCTGCCACTATAGTAGCTACCTCCTCAGCCAGAGATCGCGAAGGGGGTGGGGGTTGTTCAACCTCCACACCCCCACTTGTAGTCACCCCTTCAAGACGAGGAACCTCGGGAGGAATCTGATCGAGGGGTGTAGGGTTGCTTCCAACCTCACCACTGCCCGATAACTTGATTTTGAAGCGCAGTAGGTTCTTTTTTAGATCCCCAAAGTGATAAGCAGGAATCACTTTAGGGCCATTGCCCGTTGCGTCCATAACCCCCTCCATCTTGCGAGCCTTAGCCTCGTCTATGAGGATCGGCTGCGAGTCCTCATCAGCACCGCCAGTGGGGGTGGGAGGAATTTCTTCCTCACCACCCCCATGTCCTTCAGCACCACCAGTGGGGGTGGGAGGAATTTCTTCCTCGCCACCCCCATGTTCTTCGCCCCCATCTTCTTCGTCATCTTCCTCATCCTTATCATCTCCATTTTCTCCCCCGTCACTGCCAGTGCCGTTATCAACATCTTCATCACCATCATCATCGCCACCCTCATCCTCTTCCTCTTCGCCTCCACCTTCCTCCTCTCTTTCTTCCTCCTCCTCCTTCTTATCCTCCTCCTGCTTGATGGGGATTTTTCTATTTTTCTTCGCCGGGCCCCTCTGCGTTACCAATTTCTCCTCCGTGGGCAAGCTGCGCCTAGCCCCGTAAGCCTTCTTCTCAAATCGAAGTTTTCTAACAATTTTGCCTGACTGGGGGTCCTCCTCATAATCCGAGTAGATGACCTCGTTATCTTCATAACGAAGCTTCGACCGGTGGAGGAGGTTGGCATTGCCATATCGGACCGGGCAATTCGAGAATTGCTTCCAAGATCGAGTCCCACATGTCAGCTCCAAAAAGAGGTTGTCAAGGGCCCCTACTCGCTCTGAAGGCCACGAGAGAGCTCCTCCTGTGCTGTACATATCTACCTCTTCATGCACCTTGTATCGGGGAACCTCAGGTACCGATATAGGAGTCCAGGCACCAGACACCGATAGCGGCCAGTCAGTATAAAGTTTGTCGGAGCCGATGGTGTCGATGATCGGGCGCAGGGCAGAGACACCCGTCAGATTGAAGAATAGACTGTCTTTCCTCCAGGCCCATCGATAGTGATAGAAGAAATATCCCAGCTCGATCCTGGCTTCTTCGCCTTCAGGGAGGCTGGAATAACATTCCCTGAGCTCCTTTTGGAAGTCCGACTCTACGTGGCAGAAGGCGTAGATAATCCTCCAGGCTTTTCCAGTAACCTGCCCAGGACAGAGACCGGAGGTGTTCAGCAACCTCGCGGCAAAAGACGACAATGGAAGGCGTAGTCCACAATTGAGCTGGCCAATCGTGACGATGGTTCCCATCACTTGCTCCTTGCTCGCGTACGAGACGAAGATTGTCCGCCTGTCGACGCCAAAAGCTGATAGAACTCCCAAAAGCACTGGCCGGACCTTCCCCTCAGTGAAGCACGCCAGCAATTTCTGCAGCTTCTCCATCTTTACATCTGTAAGCTTGCCCCCAATGTTGTATCCAAACTCCGGTTCCGCCGACAGATGCAGCTGCGGGTAGAGAACGAACCTCGCTTTGGGGATATGCTCCGGACGGGAAGGTGCAGAAGTGAACCCCACTCCTTGGTGCCTCTTGCCCAACTGGCCAAGTTCGATCAATTCAGCCTTGCCTTTGCCTCGGCCCTTCGGAGCAGAAGAGACTTCGGCAACTTCCTTGCCCTTCCTCTTGGAATGAACTGCACCCTTCTTTGAACTACCAGAAGAAGCCATTTGACCGATCGAGAGGAAATGAAGAGCAAGAGTCTGGAAGCAAGAGTCTGGACTTCGAAACATTTTGGAAGCGTGAGGCGAAAATGACAGCAAGAAAAAACTTATATACCCAGGGTAAACCGGTGCACAGATCGAGAAGACACGTGTCTTCACTATATCAAATCGCGTGTTTTTGTAAGTACACGTGGCATCCATCCATAGCAAGCACAAAATCAGGCGAACAGTCGAACCAGATGAAGCGTCAGACCTACCGGTTCAAGTAAACCACCGGTCTGAGTGAACCGGACCGCCGGCTCAAAGCCACATTCAGGCAAACCAAAGATTCAAAGCAGAAAAAATCGAACTCCATCGATATTCAAGACTCTGCCAAAGATCAAAGGAGGAGAACAAGCTATACCACTTCCTCAAAAATACAGGTTCAAGACTTTGACCTTGATCGGCTGATTTTAATCGATCGGTCAATCTTGACCGATCGGTCAGAATCAACCGATCAGTCGATTTTCTACGGGATCTGGCAAAAAACTTAGGTTTTTTGCCGATCACCCAAACCTTGACCGACTGATTTTAACCGATCGATCAAACTTGATCGATCGGTCAAAATCAACCGATCGGTCGATTTTCTACTGGATCTGGCAAAAAAAAACTTAGGTTTTTTGCTGATCACCCAAACCTTGACCGACTGATTTTAACCGATCAGTCAAACTTGACCGATCGATCAAAATCAACCGATCGGTCGATTTTCTACTAGATCTGGCAAAAAACTTAGGTTTTTTGCCGATCACCCAAACCTTGACCGGCTGATTTTAACCGATCGGTCAAACTTGACCGATCGGTCAAACTTGACCGATCGGTCAAAATCAACCGATCGGTCGATTTTCTACTAGATATGGCAAAAAACTTAGGTTTTTTGCCGATCACCCAAACCTTGACCGGCTGATTTTAACCGATCGGTCAAACTTGACCGATCGGTCAAAATCAACCGATCGGTCGATTTTCTACTAGATCTAGCAAAAAACTTAGGTTTTTTGCCGATCACCCAAACCTTTACCGGCTGATTTTAACCGATCGGTCAAACTTGACCGATCGGTCAAAATCAACCGATCGGTCGATTTTCTACTAGATCTGGCAAAAAACTTAGGTTTTTTTGCCGATCACCCAAACCTTGACCGACTGATTTTAACCGATCGGTCAAACTTGACCGATCGATCAAAATCAACCGATCGGTCGATTTTCAACTAGATCTGGCAAAAAACTTAGGTTTTTTGCCGATCACCCAAACCTTGACCGGCTGATTTTAACCGATCGGTCAAACTTGATCGATCGGTCAAAATCAACCGATCGGTCGATTTTCTACTAGATCTGGCAAAAAACTTAAGTTTTTTGCCGATCACCCAATCCTTGACCGGCTGATTTTAGCCGATCGGTCAAACTTGACCGATCGGTCAAAATCAACCGATCGATCGATTTTCTACTAGATCTGGCAAAAAACTTAGGTTTTTTGCCGATCACCCAAACCTTGACCGGCTGATTTTAACCGATCGGTCAAACTTGACCGATCGGTCAAAATCAACCGATCGGTCGATTTTCTACTAGATGTGGCAAAAAACTTAGGGTTTTTGCCGATCACCCAATCCTTGACCGGCTGATTTTAGCCGATCGGTCAAACTTGACCGATCGGTCAAAATCAACCGATCAGTCGATTTTCTACTGGATCGGTCAAAAAACCATGTTTTTTGATCGATCACCCAAACCTTGACCGATTGATTTTAGCCGATCGATCAAACTTGACCGATCGGTCAAAATCAACCGATCGGTCAATTTTTCTACTGGATCGGTCAAAAAACCATGTTTTTTGACCGATCATCCAATCCTTGACCGGTTGAATTTGACCGATCGGTCAAAATTGACCGATCAGTCTTTTTTATGCTAACATTTCGACAAGCTTCTTCGTGCCTTTCGCAACAGGGCGTTGCTGTTTTTTGCACCAAATCCAAGCCAGCCAGAACGAACTCTAGCTAACTTGGAGGGGGTAACTGTGGGTGCAAATTTTGGCAGAAGTTTACCAACTACCACGGGACCCACCGGCCTTGCCTGGTGGGCCCACAAGGACTACCACGGGACCCACCGGCCCTGCCTGGTGGGCCCACGAGAAACATCGCGGGACCCACCGGCCCTGCCTGGTGGGCCCACGAGGACCACCGCGCGACCCTCCGGCCCTGCCTGGTGGACCCACGAGGACTATAGCGGGACCCACCGGCCCTGCCTGGTGGACCCACGAGGACTCTCGCGGGACCCACCGGCCCTGCCTGGTGGGACCAAGAGCCTGTGGAATCCCCCAGAAGACGATAGCGGGGCCCGCCAGCTTTACCTGGAGGATCCCCAGATGCTGCAGCAGAAACCGCCATTTACCACCAGAGAATCCAATAAATAGCAGAGCCTTCGAGTGTAAAAGGATCCGAAATTTCTGATTTCCATTCTGAGATCTGGTTTTCAGAATCCAGAGCTCTGGAATTTCTCAGCTCCCCATCTACCATCTCTCTTTGATCTTCTCCTCTCCTTCGAAGAGATCAGAGTGTTTCTAGTGATACTTGGCCTGTCGAGATCACTTCGATATAAGTGTTTGTGAATTCGGGTTGCTCCCTATAGCACGGAGACGTAGGCTTCGGCTGCACTCCGAGATCACCTCTCGTGTCCACTCTCTGATTGCATCTCTCTATTTACATATCAAAGGCTTCAACTTCAATCAACAGATCGACCAACGATCTTCGACGTCAACTTCAACTCCAATTGACTGGTGAGGCGAGGTCTTCGGGTCGGCACGAAGATTTTCCCCCACAGATACATTCGTGCGAATGAATCAAAATGGATCGTACGAATGAATTAGAATGGATTGTACGAATGAATTAGAGTGGATACATTCGTGCGAATGAATTAGAATGGATCGTACGAATGAATTAGAATGGATTGTACGAATGAATTTGAATAGATCATGCGAATGAATTAGAATGGATCGTATGAATGAATTAGAATGGATTCATTCGTGCGAGTGAATTAAACTGGATCGTACGAATGAATTAGAATGGATTTTATGAATGAATTAGAATGGATCGTACGAATTAATTAGAATGGATCGTACAAATGAATTAGAATGGATCTTGTGAATGAATTAGAATGGATCGTACGAATGAATTAGAATGGATACATTCGTGCGAATGAATTAGAATGGATCGTACGAATGAATTAGAATGGATCATATGAGTGGATTAGAATAGATCGTGCGAGTGAATTAGAATGGATCGTACGAATGAAATAGAATGGATACATTCGTGCGAATAAATTAGAATGGATCGTACGAATGAATTAGAATGGATCGTACGAATGAATTAGAATAGATCGTGTGAATGAATTAGAATGGATCATATGAATGAATTAGAATGGATACATTCATGTGAATGAATTAGAATGGATCGTACGAATGAATTTGAATGGATCGTACGAATGAACTAGATTGGATCGTACGAAAGAATTAAAATGGATCATGCGAATGAATTAGAATGGATCGTACGAATGAATTAGAATGGATACATTCGTGCGAATGAATTAGAATGGATCGTATGAATGAATTAGAATGGATACATTCGTGCAAATGAATTAGAATGGATCGCATGAAAGAACTAGAATGGATCGTACAATAGAATTAGAATGGATCGTGCGAATGAATTAGATTGGATCGTACGAATGAATTAGAATGGATACCTTGATGCGAATGAATTAGAATGGATCGTACGAATAAATTAGAATGGATACATTCGTGCGAATGAATTAGAATGGATCGTGCGAATGAATTAGAATGGATCGTACGAATGAATTCGAATGAATCGTACGAATGAATTAGAATGGATCGTACGAATGAATTAGAATGGATCGTACGAATTAATTAGAATGGATCGTACGAATTAATTAGAATGGATCGTACGAATTAATTCAAATGGATCATACGAATGAATAGGAATGGATTGTATCAATAAATTAGAATGGATCGTATGAATGTATCCATTCTAATTCTAATTCATTCGTATGATCTATTCTAATTCATTCATACGATCCATTCTAATTCATTCGTACGATCCATTCTTATTCATTCGCACGAGTTAGAATGGATCGTGCGAATGAATTAGAATGTATCCATTCTAATTCATTCGCATGAATGGATCCTACTAATGAATTAGAATGGATACATTCATGCGAATGAATTAGAATGGATACATTCGTGTGAATGAATTAGATGGATCGTATGATTGAATTAAAATGGATCGTGCGAAGGAATTAGAATGATCATACGAATGAATTAGAATGGATACATTCATTCGAACGAATTAGAATGGATCGTACGAATGAATTAGAATAGATACATTTGTACGAATGAAATAGAATGGATTGTACGAATGAATTAGAATGGATCGTACGAATGAATTAGAATAGATACATTCGTTCGAATGAATTAGAATGGATCGTACGAATGAATTAGAATGGATCATACGAATGAATTAGAATGGATACATTCGTACGAATGAATCCGAATGGATAGTTCGAATGAATTAGAATGGATACATTCGTACGAATGAATTAGAGTGGATCGTACGAATGAATTAGAATGGATCGTACGAATGAATTAGAATGCATACATTCGTGCGAGTGAATTAGAATGAATCGTACGAGTGAATTAGAATGGATCGTACAAATGAATTAGAATGGATACATTAGTGCGAATGAGTTAGAATGGATCGTATGAATGAATTAGAATGGATCTTACGAATGAATTAGAATAGATACATTCATGCCAATGAATTAGAATAGATCATACGAATGAATTAGAATGGATCATACGAATAAATTAGAATGTACATATTCGTGCGAATGAATTAGAATGGATCGTGTGGGTGCAAATTTTGGCAGAAGTATACCAACTACCACGGGACCCACCGGCCCTGCCTGGTGGGCCCACGAAGACTACCACGGGACCCACCGGCCCTGCCTGGTGGGCCTACGAAGACTACCACGGGACCCACCGGCCCTGCCTGGTGGGCCCACGAGGGCCACCGCGGGACCCATCGGCCCTGTCCGATAGGCCCACGAGCCTGTAGAAACCCCCAGAAGACGGCAGCGGAGCCCACCAGCTTTACCTGGAGGATCCCCAGATACGATAGCAAAAATCGCCATTTACCCCGGAATTCCTCCCCGGGAATCCTATAAATAGCAGAGCCTTCGAATGTAAAAGGGGGATCTAAAATCGAACTCTCAGTTCTAAAACCAGAGCTCAGAGATTTCCAACTTCCCATCTACCATCTCTCTTTGACCTTCTTCTCTCCTTCGAAGAGATCAGAGTGTTTCTAGTGATACTCGGCCTGTCGAGATCACTTCGACATAAGTGTTAGTGAATTCGGGTTGCTCCCTATAGCACGGAGACGTAGGCTTCGGCTGAACTCCGAGATCACCTCTCGTGTCTACTCTCTGATTGCATATCTCTTTCTATTGACATATCAAAAGGCTTCAACTCCAATCAACAGATCGACCAACGATCTTCGACGTCAACTTCAACTCCAATTGACTGGTGCTGCGAAGGTCTTCGGGTCGGCACGAAGATTTTCCCCCACAGTTTGGTGCCGTCTGTGGGATGCGAGCAAAAAGTCCAGCTATCCGCTACTACTCGATCGGTTGAGCATACAACCAATCTCGATAGCCAAACTTCCTCGCCTCCTCGGTTGATCAGACCACTGATCGAACGTCGGCACTCTCGTTGCACCCTTCGCTCTCTGAATGGTGAGGATAAAACACCAGGGTCAACCAGAAGGAAGTAACACTCAACAACAAGCTCGTCCTGAGACTCGTTCAATGAGTCAAAGGCTCAACTTCGGACAGCCCCTTGCTGTTCCTGAGATGGGGGTTCGTTCAGGGAGTGGCAAGTCTGTCGATCGACCTATCGCCCACCCCGTGCGACAGTTGATTGGGCAAACAACACCCACTCCTGCTGAAGACCCTCCGTCGACCTACCAAATTTCTGCAGTCGACTTCCAATTGCTCCAATTGGCGAAGCAGAACGCCACCCTCACTGCTGAGAGGGATGCTCTGAAGAAAGCAGCTTCCGAGGCTGGGATCGCTCTACCTATTCCCTCTGCAAGCAAGAGGGTCGATCTTCCACGACATTCAATCCACTCCGAACAACGGAGGTCAATGGGTACTACTGCCCTCGAGAGGATTCGACGTGATCCAACCCCCTCTGCTGCCACCTGGAAGCAGAGTGTTTGGGATCGCCTCGAAGATGAGTCATCCCAATCTTCTTCTGGCCGCAACTGCGACAAGAGAATACCTTCGAAGCTCAACATACCAAGGAGGCATCAGATGAAAGGCGCTCCTTCAAAGAATCGAGTTTCCCCCTCCATCCCACTTCAGCGTGGGCTTGGATCGGACCTCCGACATCGACTTCAACCGGCAAATACTTCGATGCCTGAGCAAGACCTTGCGATCTTGCCTCTTGACCCACCTCTAGGTCGAGGACATGGTCGCAGGGATGGCTATTCTTCTGCCGGACCTCTACATCGAAGTCTCTTTGAGACAACATTTCCAAGGGGATGGAGAACTCCTGTCCTCCCCAAATTCAACTGCGTCCGAGGAGATCCTACTCTCCATATTCTCGCATTCAAGCAAGCTTTAACGCCGCACGAAGAAGAAAACAATGTGCTCTGCCGCACCTTCGCAGGAAGTCTCGATGAGCCGTCGCTCGACTAGTATCACAATCTCCGAGCTGGGTCCATTACCCAGTTCGATGTTTTAGCTAAACTCTTCGTGCAGCATTATCAGCTCAATCTAAAGCCCGAGAAGAAGCTCGACTCTCTATATCGGCTAAGGATGGGTGCTGACGAGACTCTCCGAAGTTTCACCAGGAGGTTTCGCAACGAGCATGCTGCCCTCTCTAGAAGACATCTGGATGATGAAGCCATTATGTTGGCTTTCCAGAACGCTCTCCGCTTCGATCTACACATCAACAACGACTTCATCCGTAATCCCCCTCCTTCTCTGGGTGCTATGTTCGATCGAATCCAGAGAGAGATCGAGGTCGAAGACGATCAAGTCGCTCGTAAAGGGCGAGAAACAAAACGAAGGCCTGCGGAAAGAGAAGCTCCTAAGTATGCCGCCAAGGCTCACAACGCTGATGCAGCAGCCCCTCCAGCCAACAAACGATCAAAGAATAATGGGCGTCGATCTCCAACGAAGACCACTTTCACCGAGTGGAATATGCCGGTCGAACAGATACTCGACCGCATTCAACATGAAGAGTTCGTTCGGAGGCCCAACCCTCTTCAGCCGAACTCGAAATTTACAGCTGATAAAACAGTATATTGCGACTTCCACCGAAGTCACGGCCACTCCACTGATCGGTGTTTTCGGCTGAAGTTCCATCTTGAAGACCTATTGCGAGAAGGCCATCTTCAAGAATTCGTCAAAGGCGGACATGATCAACGCCGAGCCTCTGCAAAGGGGAAAGAAGTGTGTTGGGTACATCAAATCTCCTCCAACCGGCAACCAATCTCTGTGAAAGCCAATATCTTTGGCATACACGGATCATTGCACAATCAATCAATAACCGGGAAAGAAGTGGATCGACAAGTTCGACGCATCTTCCATGTTCGTGCTGCAGCAAACAGGGAAGACACTTAGATCGAGAAGCCCATCGAAGGTTTGGCTTGGCCCTCTATCGTCTTCAATGACGCAGATCTTCAAGGAGTTCACACACCCCATCGAGACCCTCTTGTCTTGAAACTCCTCATCGACGGAAGCACTGTCAACCGGATCCTCATTGACACCGGAAGCTCCATCGACATTATGTTCTCAGACTGCTTCAAACGTCTAGGACATAAGTATCAAAGCCTCGACGTCGTCCCGACCGTGATCACCGGCTTCAACGGCGAACAAAGCATCACGGTGGGCGAGTCCAGATTTACCATCGATCTCAGCCAAGAGACTCGAGTCTCTGTGAGGTTTGCAATCATCGAAGGAATGTCTAGCTACAACGCCATTCTGGGGCGGCCATTCCTCCACCAGATCAATGCCATCTCCTCTTCTTATCACCAACTTCTCAAGTTTGCAACAGGAGAAGGCATCGTCTGCATTCGAGGTGATCAACAAGCCGGAAGGTCTTGTGAGGCTGCTGCGGCTAAAACAGATCGAAAGATCAACATTGCTCCTCCAAAGCGGCCACGAGATGAAGCTGGTCCCTCTTCCAAATAGCAATCAAAGGAGATTCCGCTGACCGAACCTCCACCAATCGAATGGGAAACATCACCTTCAATTAAAGAAATCATCCCTATCAACATTGGCAGTGGAGATCTCCCTCGACAAACATTTATTGGTACCGGTCTTAGCGACGCAGAAGCGCAAGACATGGTATCCTTCCTCCAGTCCAATATCGACGTCTTCGCCTGGTGTTTCGAAGACATGCCTGGTATCAATCCGGATGACGCTTGTCACCGACTTGCAATCAAAGAAGAAGTGAAACCTGTCAAGCAAAAGCCACGCACCATCCGGCCAGAGCTGCAAGTTGCTGTTCAAGAAGAAATCACCAAGCTACTCGCAGCAGGCTTCATCCGAGAAGTAGAGTATCCTACCTGGATCTCTAACATAGTTGCTGTTCCAAAGAAGAATGGGAAAGTCAGAGTCTGCATCGACTTCACCAACCTCAACAAGGCTTGCCCCAAAGACCCATTCCCCATGCCAAGAATCGATAGACTCGTCGATGCCACTGCTGGCCACGAGCTATTATCTTTCATGGATGGGTATTCTGGATACAATCAAATTCCACTTCATGCAGACGATCAAGAGAAGACTTGCTTCGTGACTAGCCGAGGTCTCTACTGCTATAATGTAATGCCATTCGGTCTCAAAAATGCTGGATCTACCTATCAAAGGTTAGTCACAAAAATGTTTGAAGATTAGATCGGTCGCAACGTCGAAGTCTATGTCGATGATCTCCTCACCAAGAGTTCATTTCGGAGCAAGCATCTTTCTGATCTGGCAGAAACCTTTCAAGTTCTTCGAAAATATCGTATGAAGCTCAATCCAGCAAAGTGCGCTTTCGGAGTTCAATCTGGTAAATTCCTGGGTCATCTTGTGACCAGGAGGGGTATTGAAGCCAATCCCGATCAAATTCGAGCCATCATCGATATGCCTTCACCTATAAATCGAAAAGAAGTTCAACGCCTGACTGGAAGGTTAGCAGCACTCAATCGATTCATCTCAAAATCTTCCGACAAATGCAAACCCCTCTTCGACAAACTACGAAAGGCGGATACATCCGGCTGGAGTCCAATCTGTGAAGAATCATTTCAAAGCATCAAGAAATATCTGGTGCAAGCTCCTATCTTGACGGCTCCACTTCCAAATGAAGACTTGTGGCTCTACCTGGCCATGACCGATCAAGCAATCAGCGCAGTCTTAGTCAGTAGAAGAGAAGGCTTCGAGCGTCCAGTCTATTATATCAGTCACACTCTTCTTCCGGCTGAAACTCGCTATTCAAAAACTGAGGTCATCCTAGCCTTACTCACTGCATCGCGTCGCCTTCAGCCATACTTCGTCTCCCACCAGATCACTGTCATTTCAGAACACTCACTCAAAGATATCATTGACAAAGCTGGTCGAGCTGGTCGAATGACCAAATGGGTGATCGAAATGAGTGCTTTGGGAATTCAGTTTGAATCTCGCACTTCTATCAAAGGCCAAGCTATTGCTGACTTTCTAGCTGATTTTCCAGTTGAAGACCCCATTACTTGGGATGAAGATGTCGACATGCGCCTAAAAGATGAAGACAATACTCCAATCATTCCTTCAACAAAGATTGATCCAAATCTTGAGGCTATTGCTGCGACTCCTCCATGGAAACTCTATACTGATGGAGCTTCAAGTTCGATCGGTTCGGGAACTGGGATAGTCTTAATATCCCCAGAACTTGATCATCTCCAGAAGGCCACTCTCCTTGGGTTCACTGCCACCAACAACGAAGCCGAATACGAAGCACTCATTTCTGGACTCGAGATGGCGAAATCCCTGGGAGTAGATCGAATTATCATCTACAGTGACTCCCAATTGATCATAAGGCAAATCAATGGAGAGTACACAGCTCGCGAAGAAAGAATGCAACTCTACTTGGCCTTAGTACGACATCTTCAACAATGTTTTATTGCCGCTGAATTCATTCAAATCCCCAGAGCAGAGAACCGAGAAGCAGATGCCTTAGCCAATGCTGCCTCAGTTCTTGGAGACTCACTCGGAGGAAGGCAAATACAGATCGATTATCAAGAAGTATCCAAGACCACCCCCGATCAACAGATCCTTACTACTACAAAAGAATCTGGGGGTGGAGATCAGCTTGAAGACTGGAGACGATCAATTTTCGATTTCTTCAAGCATGGCAAAATGCCGGAAGATCCAAATCGAGCCCGAAGAGTTCAAAGGAAGCTCCCATGCTACATTCTACAAGGAGAAGATCTATATTTCAAATCTCACAACGGGATGTTGCTCAAGTGCCTTGGTCCCGAGCAAGCACTGGCAATCCTAATTGATATCCACTCTGGAACTTGTGGGAATCATTCGGGAGGAAGATCTCTTGAAGCCAAGACGAAACTACAAGGGTACTACTAGCCAACAATGGCAAGGGATGCTCAACAAGTTGTTCAAAGATGTGAGCCATGCCAAAGACACGCTTGAGCTATTCATCTCCCTGCAGATGAGCTTCATCAACTATCAAGTCCCTGGCCATTCCATCAGTGGGGGTTAGATTTCTTGGGTCCTTTCCCTCCAACTCCAAGCAAGAAGAAGTATCTACTGCTGGCCACGGATTATTTCACCAAATGGGTTGAAGCTGTGCCCCTCTTCCGAGAGACTGACGACGAAGTGATCAAATTCATTCGGAAAAACATCTTTTCAAGGTTTGGTACGCCTCAAGTTCTTGTTGCTGACAATGGAGCTCAGTTTGACTCCGACAAGTTTCGAGAGTTCTGTCTCAACATCGGTATCAAGCTATTCTATTCAACTCCAAGATATCCTCAATGCAATGGTCAAGCTGAAGCCTCAAATAGAGCCATACTTGGTATACTCAAGAAGAAACTCAATGACAAGAAAGGATTGTGGGAGCAAGTCCTACCTGAAGTTCTTTGGGGATATCGTACAACTCCGAGAAGATCAACAGGGTTTTCACCCTTTCGTCTAACATATGGATCGGAAGCAGTACTCCCAACAGAAAATATATCAAGCACTTTGAAGACCAAAGCTGTTGAAGAAGGAATCAATGAAGAACTTCGGATCAATGATCTAGACTTCTCCGAAGAATTACGAGATCAAGCATCACTTCGTGTGGCCAAGTACCAACAGAAGATCAAAAGAGCCTACGACAAGAAAATCTACAAGAGACAGTTCCCAGTGGGCAGCCTAGTTCTCAGAGCAGTTTTCTATAACACCAAAGAACACAGCAGTGGGAAGCTTGCTCCCAACTGGGAAGGTCCATATATCGTTGAATCAGTAGGAGGCAAAGGTTCTTACAGACTGATCACACCAGAAGGAGATAGATTGCCTCGAGCTTGGAATTCTAGACACCTCAAGATGTTCTACCCATGATGTAAATTCTGTGATAAATAAAGTTCTCTTTCAAATGTTCAAATGTGTTCAGCTTTTCAATTCAAGTTCTAAAGCAGCTTCAAATTCAAGTTACCAGGTCTTTTAACAAGTTTGGGTGTTAGAGTTGTGACTCAACCCCTTACTAGCAAATGTTAAAAACTGACCATATTCAAGTTAAAGTCTTTTAACAAGTTGGGGTGTTAGAGTTGCGACTCAACCCCTTACTAGCAAATGTTAAATTGACCTTCAAGTTTCAATGTTCAATTTCAATCAATTTTGATATCGTCTAACAAGTTTGGGTGCTTGAGTTGCGACTCAACCCCTCACATTCGAATGTTACACGAATTCCAGTTCAAAATTTCAAGTTACAATAAGTTTGGGTAATTGAGTTACGACTCGACCCCTTACATTCAAGTGTTTGTATCTATTCAACATTCCAATACCATTCAGAGCACAACATTCAAAGGCATTCAACACAAGGCATTCAATTTTCAAAACATCAAAAATCTCTATTATCAAAAATTGATGAAGTACAGGAGTGAGCTGCTACAATGCAAGAGTTTACAAGTGTAAACAACCAAGAAAAGGAAGAAATACATCAGGGTTTGGCTACGCTTGGAGCACGCGACTTCTCTCCTTCAGATTCGCCACGAGGCTTGCTCGCAATCGAAGCTTTAGAAGATCGGACACTGCTAACATGTGCCCTGAGTGCCTCTGCCGCTTTCTCAGCTGTTTCTTTGTAACTCTTGCATTCAGACAATGCATGCTCCAAGGCCTTCTTGGAAGTCTCCTCCCTGGCAGCAAAAGCAGCATGTTGAGCAGCAAGTCGTTCTTTCAGCTCCGTGATCTCGATAGTGCGACCGCAGGACACGTTCTCAACCTTGGAGAGTCGATTCTTCAAGGATTCAAGCTCGTGACTCTGCGCCTCACAACGATCCTGCAGCCCCTTGATCTCCAGCTTCCCCTTGCGAAGATCCTCGATCTTGGCCTTGAGAGATTGTTTCTTTGAACTCAGGAGCTCCCTCAGCCCATCTCTTTCCTCGCTCACAGCTTTCAGTTCAGCTGTCAAACGGGTTACCTCAGAGGCGGCTTCCCGTTCTCCTGCCTTCCTGGAGAGCTTGCTTGTGATTCTCAAACAGGTTGAGTTCTGCAAATAGACAAAGAGTTAGAATTATTCTGAAGATACAATTCGAACAATTGATCAAAGCATATGCACATACCACTACTTCAAGCCGATCGAAAGCTTCTTCAAAAGTAGCTTCAGGAAGATTGCAAAGCTTCCGGAGCGTGTTAGTAGGATGGTTGATGTCAACATCACCCAAACTCCTTATCTTCTTAGCCGGGCCAGCAGGTGTACCTACAATCCATGCAGCAATTCTAAGTGTTAGTATATTTTCAAGCTTCAAAGACAAGACAGTCAATCAAAACAGGTTAGTACAGATACCTGAAGCCTCAACTTGGGGAGCCTTTCCCTTCCCACTGCCGGAGCTCTTACCCTTGGGGGTCGATTTCTCCTTGGTGGGGGTTGACTCTGGCAAGGGTTGAGGAGTATCTTCACCAACCCGACTTCCTCTCTCCAAATGAGCAGGAGAGGGAACGTCTCGAGGAGGTGAAGCTCCCCCTTCGTCCTCGTGCCCGCTCGAATGGTCGAGCCCTGCCACCATGGCAGCCACCTCTTCAGCCAGAGATAGTGAGGGGGGTGGGGGTTGTTCAACCTCCACACCCCCACTTGTAGTTGCCCCTTCCAGGCGGGGAACATCAGGAGGTATCTGATCGAGGGGTGTGGGGTTGCTTCCAACCCCACCACTCCCCGATATCCTGATCTTGAAGCGGAGGGGGTTCTTCTTCAACTCCCCAAAGTCGTAGGTGGGAATCACCTTGGGGCCATCGCCCGTTGCATCCAAAACTTCCTCCATCTTGCGAGCCTTATCCTCGTTTATGAGGATAGGCTGCGATTCCTCGTCAGCACCACCAGTGGGGGTGGGAGGAATTTCTTCCTCACCACCCCCATATCCTTGACCACCATTAGTGGGGGTGGGAGGAAGAAATTCCTCACCACCCCCATCTTCATCATCCTCATCTTCATCTTCCCCATCTTCTTCATCTTCCCCATCGCTGCCTGTGCCCTCATCCTCCTCATCTCCGCCCTCCTCCTCCCTCTCTACCTCTTCTTCGTCATCTTCATCATTCTTTTTCTCCTCATCCTCCTCCTGCTTGATGGGGACTTTTCTCTTCTTCTTCGCCGGGCCCTTTGGAATTACCAGCTTCTCCTTCGAGGGCAAGCTGCACCTGGCTCCATAAACCTTCTTCTCGAATCGAAGCCTTCTGACAATTTTTCCAGACTGAGGGTCTTCCTCGTAATCAGAGTAGATGACCTCATTGTCTTCGTATCGAAGCTTCGATCGATGGAGGAGGTTGGCCTTGCCGTGTCGGACCGGGCAGTTCGAGAACTGCTTCCAAGATCGGGTCCCACAGGTCAACTCCAGGAAGAGATTATCGAGAGACCCCACCTGCTCCGAAGGCCACGCGAGAGCTCCTCCTGCACAGAACATGTCTATCTCTTCCTGCACCTTGTACCGAGGAACCTCCGGGACTGACATAGGAGTCCAGGCACCCGACACCGACAGCGGCCAGTCCGTGTATAACTTGTCGGAGCCGATGGTATCGATGATTGGGCGCAGGGCAGAGACACCCGTCAGATAATAGAAGGGGCTATCTTTCCTCCAGGCCCATCGGTAATGGTAAAAGAAATATCCAAACTCAATCCGAGCTTCTTCACCTTCGGGTAGGCTGGAGTAGCATTTCCTCAGCTCCTCCTGGAAGTCTGACTCTACGCGACAGAAAGCGTAGATGATCCTCCAGGAGTTTCCAGTCACCTGCCCGGGACAGAGACCAGAAATATTCAATAACCTCGCAGCAAAAGGAGGCAGTGGAAGGCGCAGTCCGTAGTTAAGCTGGCCGATCGTAACGATAGTTCCCATCACTTGCTCCTTGCTCGCCCACGAAACGAAGACTGTCCGCCTGTCAATACCAAAAGCTGACAGAATTCCTGGAAGCGCTGGCCGGGACTTCCCCTCAGTAAAACATGCTAGCAGCTTATGCAGTTTCTCCCTCTTCGCATCTGTGAGTTTGCCCCCTATGTTATACCCAAATTCTGGTTCCACCGATAGAGGTAGTTGAGGGCTGAGGACAAACTTTGCCTTAGGGATCTGCTCTGGCCTTGATGGGGCTGAAGCAAACCCAACTCCCTGATGCCTCTTACCAAGTTGACCAAGTTCGATCAATTCGGCCCTGCCTTTGCCACGGCCCTTCGAGACAGTCGTTTCCTCGACAACTTCCTTCCCCTTTCTCTTGGATGGAACAGCACCCTTCTTCGAACTGCCCGAAGATGCCATTTGACTGATCGAAAGGAAATGAACAAGAAATGGGAAGCAGAGAATCTGGACTTCGAAAATTTTTGGAAGCGTGAGGCGAAAAATGGCAGCCAGTGAAACTTATATACCCAGGGTAAAACAGGTGCGCAAATCGAGAAGACACGTGTCTTTACCATTTCAAATCGCGTGTTTTTGTAGGTACACGTGGCATCCATCCGTAGCAAGCGCAAAACCAGGCGAACAGTCGCGACCAGGCGAAACGTCAGACCACCGGTCCAAGCAAACCACCGGTCCAAGTGAACCGGACCGCCGGTTCAGAAGAACCATTCAAAAAAAAAGAAGACTAATGATGCAAAAACAGAAAAAATCAAACTCCATCGATATTCAAAACTGCCAAAGATCAAAAGAGTAGAACAAGCTATGCCACTTCAAAAGTACAGGTTCAACTCAAACTTTTACCGGCTGATTTTAGCCGAACGGTCAAATATGACCGTTCGGCCGAAATCAACCGATCGGTCGATTTTCTACTAGATCCGGCGAAAAACTAAGGTTTTTTGCCGATCACCCAAACCTTGACCGGCTGATTTTAGCCGAACGGTCAAATATGACCGTTCGGCCGAAATCAACCGATCGGTCGATTTTCTACTAGATCCGGCGAAAAACTAAGGTTTTTTGCCGATCACCCAAACCTTGACCGGCTGATTTTAGCTGAACGGTCAAATATGACCGTTCGGCCGAAATCAACCGATCGGTCGATTTTCTACTAGATCCGGCGAAAAACTAAGGTTTTTTGCCGATCACCCAAACCTTGACCGGCTGATTTTAGCCGAACGGTCAAATATGACCGTTCGGCCGAAATCAACCGATCGGTCGATTTTCTACTAGATCCGGCGAAAAACTAAGGTTTTTTGCCGATCACCCAAACCTTGACCGGCTGATTTTAGCCGAACGGTCAAATATGACCGTTCGGCCGAAATCAACCGATCGGTCGATTTTCTACTAGATCCGGCGAAAAACTAAGGTTTTTTGCCGATCACCCAAACCTTGACCGGCTGATTTTAGCCGAACGGTCAAATATGACCGTTCGGCCGAAATCAACCGATCGGTCGATTTTCTACTAGATCCGGCGAAAAACTAAAGTTTTTTGCCGATCACCCAAACCTTGACCGGCTGATTTTAGCCGAACAGTCAAATATGACCGTTCGGCCGAAATCAACCGATCGGTCGATTTTCTACTAGATCCGGCGAAAAACTAAGGTTTTTTGCCGATCACCCAAACCTTGACCGGCTGATTTTAGCCGAACGATCAAATATGACCGTTTGGCCGAAATCAACCGATCAGTCGATTTTCTACTAGATCTAGCAAAAAACTGAGGGTTTTTTGCCGATCACCCAATCCTTGACCGGTTGAAATTGACCGTTCGGTCAAATTTAAACCGATCGGTCAAATTTGACCGATCGATCAAAATTGACCGATCGGTCAAAATTCACCGATCGGTCAAAATCAACCGATCGGTCAAATTTCCACTGGATCGGTCAAAAAACCATGTTTTTTGACCGATCACTCAATCCTCGACCGGTTGAAATTGACCGTTCGGTCAAATTTAACCGATCGGTAAAATTTGACCGATCGGTCAAAATTGACCGATCGGTCAAAATCAACCGATCGGTCAAAATTCCACTGGATCGGTCAAAAAACCATGTTTTTTGACCGATCACTCAATCCTCGACCGGTTGAAATTAACCACTCGGTCAAATTTAACCGATCGGTCAAATTTGACCGATCGGTCAAAATTGACCGATCGGTCAAAATTGACCGACCAATCTTTTTTGTGCTAACACTCGACAAGCTTCTTCGTGCCTTTTTGCGACAGGGGATTGCTACTTTTTGCACCAAATCCAAGCCAGCCAGAACGAACTCTAGCTAACTTGGAGGGGGTAACTGTGGGTGCAAATTTTGGCAGAAGTATACCAACTACCACGGGACCCACCGGCCCTGCCTGGTGGGCCCACGAAGACTACCACGGGACCCACCGGCCCTGCCTGGTGGGCCCACGAAGACTACCACGGGACCCACCGGCCCTGCCTGGTGGGCCCACGAGGGCCACCGCGGGACCCATCGGCCCTGTCCGATAGGCCCACGAGCCTGTAGAAACCCCCAGAAGACGGCAGCGGAGCCCACCAGCTTTACCTGGAGGATCCCCAGATACGACAGCAAAAACCGCCATTTACCCCGGAATTCCTCCCCGGGAATCCTATAAATAGCAGAGCCTTCGAATGTAAAAGGGGGATCTAAAATCGAACTCTCAGTTCTAAAACCAGAGCTCAGAGATTTCCAACTTCCCATCTACCATCTCTCTTTGACCTTCTTCTCTCCTTCGAAGAGATCAGAGTGTTTCTAGTGATACTCGGCCTGTCGAGATCACTTCGACATAAGTGTTAGTGAATTCGGGTTGCTCCCTATAGCACGGAGACGTAGGCTTCGGCTGAACTCCGAGATCACCTCTCGTGTCTACTCTCTGATTGCATATCTCTTTCTATTGACATATCAAAAGGCTTCAACTCCAATCAACAGATCGACCAACGATCTTCGACGTCAACTTCAACTCCAATTGACTGGTGCTGCGAAGGTCTTCGGGTCGGCACAAAGATTTTCCCCCACAGATCGTACGAATGCATTAGAAAGAATACATTTGTGCGAATGAATTTGAATGGATCATACGAATGAATTAGAATGGATCGTACGAATGAATTAGAATGGATACATTCGTGCAAATGAATTAGAATGGATCGTACGAATGAATTAGAATGGATACATTCGTGCAAATGAATTAGAATGGATCGTATGAATGAATTAGAATGGATCGTACGAATGAATTAGAATGGATACATTCGTGCGAATGAATTAGAATGGATCGTACGAATGAATTAGAATGGATCGTATGAATGAATTAGAATGGATCGTATGAATGAATTAGAATGGATCGTACTAATGAATTAGAATAGATACATTCGTGCGAATGAATTAGAATGGTTCTTACGAATGAATTAGAATGGATCGTAGAATGAATTAGAATGGATCGCATGAATGTATTAGAATGGATGTTACGAATGAAATAAAAAGGATCGTGCAAATGAATTACAATGGATCGTATGAATGAATTAGAATGGATACATTTGTGTGAATGAATTAGAATGGATTGTACGAATGAATTAGAATGGATCATACGAATCAAATAGATTGGATCATACGAATGAATTAGAAAGGATCGTGCGAATTAATTAGAATGGATCGTACGAATAAATTAGAATGGATACATTCATGAGAATGAATTAGAATGGATCGTACGAATGAATTAGAATGAATCGTAGGAATGAATTAGATTGGATCGTACGAGTGAATTAGATTGGATCATACAAATAAGTTAGAATGGATCGTACGAATGTATTAGAATGGATCATACGAATGAATTAGAGTGGATTGTACGAGTGAATTAGAATGGATCGTGCGAATAAATTAGAATAGAAATATTCATCCGAATGAATTAGAATGGATCGTACGAATGAATTAGAATGGATCATACGAATGAATTAGAATGGATACATTCCTGTGAATGAATTAGAATGGATCGTACGAATGAATTAGAATGGATTGTACGAATGAATTAGAATGGATTGTATTAATGAATCAGAATGGATCGTGCGAATGAATTAGAATGGATCGCACGAATGAATTAGAATGGATACATTCGAATGAATTATAATGAATCGATCGAATGAATTAGAATGGACTGTACGAATGAATTAGAATGGATACATTCGTATGAATGAATTAGAATGGATATATTAGTGTGAATGAATTAGAATGGATCGTACGAATGAATTAGAATTGATCGTGCGAATGAATTTGAATGGATCGTACGAATGAATAAGAATGGATCATACGAATGAATTAGAATGGATCGTACAAGTGAATTAGAATGGATCGTGCGAATAAATTAGAATTGAAACATTCGTGCGAATGAATTAGAATGGATCGTACGAATGAATTTTAATGGATCGTACGAATGAATTAGAATGGATACATTCATGCGAATGAATTAGATTAGATCGTACAATTAAATTAGAATAGATACATTCGTGCGAATGAGTTAATATGGATCGCATGAATGAATTAGAATGGATCGTAGAAATGAATTAGAATGAATTGAACGAATGAATTATATTGGATACATTCTTGCGAATAAATTAGAATGGATCATACGAATGAATTAGAATGGATACATTTTTGTGAATGAATTAGAATGGATCGTACGAATGAATTAGAATGGTTCCTGCGAACGAATTAGAATGGATTGTATGATTGAATTAGAATAGATACATTCATGCGAATAATTAGAATGAATCGTACAGATTTAAAATGAATTAGAATGGATCGTACGAATAAATTAGAATGGATCGTATGGATTTAGAATGGATCGTGCGAATGAATTAGAATGGATCGTACGAATGAATTAGAATTGATACATTTATGCAAATGAATTAGAATAGATCGTATGAATGAATTAGAATGGATCGTACGAATGAATTAGAATGGATACATTCATGCGAATGAATTAGAATGGATCGTACGAATGAATTAGAATGGATCATATGAATGAATTAGAATGGATCTTATGAATGATTTAGAATGGATCGTACTAATGAATTAGAATAGATACATTCGTGCGAATGAATTAGAATGGTTCTTACGAATGAATTAGAATGATCGTAGAATGAATTAGAATGGATTGCATGAATATATTAGAATCGATCGTACAAATGAATTAGAAAGGATCGTTCAAATGAATTACAATGGATCGTATGAATGAATTAGAATGGATACATTTGTGTGAATGAATTAGAATGGATCGTACGAATGAACTAGAATGGATCGTACGAATCAAATAGATTGGATCATACGAATGAAGTAGAATGGATCATGCGAATTAATTAGAATGGATCGTACAAATAAATTAGAATGGATACGTTCATGAGAATGAGTTAGAATGGATCGTAGAATCTATTAGAATGAATCGTAGGAATGAATTAGAATGGATCGTACGAATGAATTAGATTGGATCGAACAAATAAGTTAGAATGGATCGTACGAATGAATTAGAATGGATCATACGAATGAATTAGAATGGATTGTACGAGTGAATTAGAATGGATCGTGCGAATAAATTAGAATGGAAACATTCGTGCGAATAAATTATAATGGATCGTACGAATGAATTAGAATGGATCGTATGAATGAATTAGAATGGATACATTCCTGCGAATGAATTAGAATGGATCGTACGAATGAATTAGAATGGATTGTACGAATGAATTAGAATGGATTGTATGAATGAATTAGAATAGATCATGCGAATGAATTAGAATGGATAGCACGAATGAATTAGAATGGATACATTCGAATGAATTATAATGGATCGTTCAAATGAATTAGAATGGACCGTATGAATGAATTAGAATGGATACATTCGTATGAATGAATTCGAATGGATACATTCGTGCGAATGAATTAGAATGGATCGTACGAATGAATTAGAATGGATCGTGCGAACGAATTTGAATGGATCGTACGAATGAATAAGAATGGATCATACAAATGAATTAGAATGGATCGTACGAGTGAATTAGAATGGATCGTGCAAATAAATTAGAATGGAAACATTCATGCTAATGAATTAGAATGGATCGTACGAATGAATTTTAATGGATCGTACGAATGAATTAGAATGGATACATTCGTGCGAATGAATTAGAATAGATCATACAAATGAATTAGAATGGATACATTCGTGCGAATGAGTTAGTATGGATTGCATGAATGAATTATAATGGATCATACAAATGAATTAGAATGGATTGAACGAATTAATTATATTGGATACATTCTTGCGAATGAATTAGAATGGATCGTACGAATGAATTAGAATGGATACATTTGTGTGAATGAATTAGAATGGATCGTACGAATGAATTAGAATGGTTCGTGCGAACGAATTAGAATGGATCGTATGATTGAATTAGAATAGATACATTCATGCGAATAAATTAGATTGAATCGTACGGATTTAGAATGAATTAGAATGGATCGTACGAATAAATTAGAATGGATCGTGCGAATGAATTAGAATGGATCGTACGAATGAGTTAGAATAGATCGTACGAATGAATTAGAATGGATCTTACGAATGAATTAGAATGGATACATTCATGTGAATGAATTAGAATGAAACGTACGAATGAATTAGAATTGATCGTACGAATGAATTAGAAAAGATCGTACGAATGAATTAGAATGGATCATATGAATGAATTAGAATGGATCGTGTGAATGAATTATAAAGGATCGTAAGAATGAATTAGAATGGTTACATTCATGCGAATGAATTAGAATGGATCGTACGAATGAGTTAGAATGGATACATTCGTGCGAATGAATTAGAATGGATCGTGCGAATGAATTAGAATGGATCGTACAAGTTAATTATAATGGATACATTCGTGCGAATGAGTTAGAATGGATCGTACGAATGAATTAGAATGGATTGTATGAATGTATTAGAATGGATCGTGCGAATGATTTAGAATTGATCATACGAATGAATTATTATGGATACATTCATGCTAATGAATCAGAATGGATCATACGAATGAATTAGAATGGATCGTACGAATGAATTAGAATAGATTGTTCGAATGAATTAGAATGGATATATTCTTGCGAATGAATTAGAATGGATCATACGAATGAATTAGAATGGATAGAACGAATGAATTAGAATGGATCGTGCGAATGAATTAGAATGGATCATACGAATGAATTAGAATTGATACATTCGTGTGAATGAATTAGAATGGATCGTACGAATGAATTAGAATGGATCTTAGAATAAATTAGAATGGATCGTACGAATGTATTAGAATAGATCGTGCGAATGAATTGGAATGGATCATACGAATCAATTAGAATAGATACATTCGTGCGAATGAATTAGAATGGATCGTATGAATGAATTAGAATGGATCGTATGAATGAATTAGAATGAATCGTGCTAATGAATTAGAAGGGATCGTACGAATGAATTAGAATGGATATATTCGTGCGAGTGAATTAGAATGGATCGTACGAATAAATTAGAATGGATACATTCGTGCGAATGAATTAGATTGGATCGTATGAATGAATTAGAAAGAATCTAAGAATGAATTACAATGTATCGTACGAATGAATTAGAATGGATCGTACTAATGAATTAGAATGGATCGTGCGAATGAATTATAACGGATTGTATGAATGAATTAGAATGGATACATTCGTGCGAATTAATTAGAATGAATGGTATGAATAAGTTAGAATGGATCGTAAGAATGAATAGAATGGATCGTACGAATGAATTAGAATGGATTGTGCGAATGAATTAGAATGGTTCGTACGAATGAATTAGAATTGATATATTTGTGCGAATGAATTAGAATGGATCGTACGAATGAATTTGAATGGATTGTAAGAATGAATTAGAATAGATCGTACGAATGAATTAGAATGAATTAGAATCGATCGTACGAATGAATTCGAATGGATCGTATGAATGAATTAGAATGGATCGTGTGAAAGAATTAGAATGGATCGTACGAATGAATTAGAATGGATCGTGCGAATGAATTAGAATGGATCATATGAATGAATTAGATTGGATCGTGCTAATGAATTAGAATTGATCGAACGAATTCATTCTAATTCATTCATACAATCCATTCTAATTCTTTCACACGATCCATTCTAATTCATTCGTACATTCCATTCTCATTCATTCGTATGATCCATTCTAATTAATTCGTATGATCCATTCTAATTCATTTGTACGATCTATTCTAATTCATTCATACAATCTATTCTAATTTATTCGTACGATCCATTCTAATTCACTCATACGATCCATTCTAATACATTCATACGATCCATTCTAATTCATTTGCACGATTCATTCGTACGATCCATTCTATTTCATTCGTACGATCCATTCTTACTCATTCGTATGATCCATTCTAATTTATTCATACGATCCATTCTAATTCATTCGTACGATCCATTCTAATTCATTCGTCCGATCCATTCTAATTCATTCGCACGAATGTATCCATTCTAATTCATTCGTACGATCCATTCTAATTCATTCGTACGATCCATTCTAATTTATTCGTAAGATCCATTGTAATTCATTCGTACGATCCATTCTAATTCATTCGTACGATCCATTCTAATTCATTCGCACGAATGTATCCATTCTAGTTCATTCGTACGATCCATTCTAATTCATTCGTACGATCCATTCTAATTCATTCGCACGATCTATTCTAATTCATTCGTACGATCAATTCTAATTCATTCGGATGAATGTATCCATTCTAATTCATTCGTACGATCCATTCTAATTCATTCATACAATCCATTCTAATTCTTTCACACGATCCATTCTAATTCCTTGGTAGGATCATTTGAATGGGTACATTCGTTCGAATGAAATAGAATGGGTACATTCGTTCGAATGAATTAGAATGGATCATTTGAATGAATAAGAATGGATCGTACGAATGAATTAGGATGGATACATTCGTACGAATGAAATAGAATGGATCGTACGAATGAATTAGAATGGGTCATATGAATGAATTTGAATGGATACATTCGTATGAATGAATTAGAATGGATCGTACGAATGAATTAGAATGAATACATGCGTACGAATGAATTAGAATGGATCATACGAATGAATTAGAATGGATCATACGAATAAATTAGAATGGATACATTCGTGCGAATGAATTATAACGGATCGTAAGAATGAATTAGAATGGATCGTACAAATGAATTAGAATGGATACATTCGTGCCAATGAGTTAGAATGGATCGTACGATTGAATTAGAATGGATCGTACGAATGAATTAGAATGGATACATTTGTGCGAATGAGTTAGAATGGATCGTACGAATGAATTAGAATGGATCGTACGAATGAATTTGAATGGATAAATTCGTGCGAATGAATTAGAATGGATCGTACGAATGAGTTAGAATGGATCATGCGAATGAATTAGAATGTATACATTCGTGCGAATGAATTAGAATGGATTGTACAAATGAATTAGAATGGATACATTCGTGCGAATGAATTAGAATGGATCATACGAATGAATTAGAAAGGATCGTACGAATGAATTAGAATGGATTGTGCGAATGAATTAGATTGGATACATTCGTGCGAATGAGTTAGAATGGATCGTACGAATGAATTAGAATAGATCGTACGAATGAATTTGAATGGATAAATTCGTGCAAATGAATTAGAATGGATCGTACGAATGAATTAGAATGGATCATGCGAATGAATTAGAATGTATACATTCGTGCGAATGAATTAGAATGGATCGTACGAATGAATAAGAATGAATACATTCGTGCGAATGAAATTGAATGGATCGTACGAATGAATTAGAATGGATTGTATGAATGAATTAGAATGGATCGTATGAATGAATTAGAATGGATACATTCGTGTGAATGAATTAGAATGGATCATATGAATGAATTAGAATGGTCATACCAATGAATTAGAATGGATACAGTCTGCGAATGAATTAGAATGGATGGTACGAATGAGTTAGAATAGATCGTAAGAATGAATTAGAATGGATCATACGAATGAATTAGAATGGATCGTGCAAATGAATTAGAATGGATCGTACGAATGAATTAAAAGGGATACATTCGTGCAAATGAATTAGAATGGATCGTACGAATGAATTAGAATGGATCGTACGAATGAATATGAACGGATTGTACAAATGAATTAGAATGGATCGTGCGAATGAATTAGAATGGATCGTACGAATGAATTAGAATGGATACATTCTTGCGAATGAATTAGAATGGATCGTACGAATGAATTAGAATTGATCGTGTGAATGAATTAGAATGGATCATATGAATGAATTAGAATGGATCGTACGAATGAATTAGAATGGATCGTACGAATGAATTAGAATGGATACATTCGTGCGAATGAATTAGAATGGATCGTACGAATGAATTAGAATGGATCGTGCGAATGAATTAGAATGGATCGTGCGAATGAATTAGAATGGATCATACGAATGAATTAGAATGCATACATTCGAGCTAATGAATTTGAGTGGATCGTACGAATGAAGTAGAATGGATCATACGAATGAATTAGAATGGATCATGCGAATGAATTAGAATGGATCATACGAATGAATTAGAATGGATACATTCATGCGAAAGAATTAGAATGGATCATACGAATGAATTAGAATGGATCGTACGAATGAATTAGAATTGATCGTACGAATGAATTATAATGGATTATACGAATGAATTACAATGGATACATTCATGCAAATGAATTAGAATGGATCGTACGAATGAAGTAGAATGGATTGTGCGAATGAATTAGAACGGATCGTACGAATGAATTAGAATAGATACATTCTTTCGAATAAATTAGAATGGATCGTACGAATGAATTAGAATGGATCATAGAATGAATTAGAATGGATCGCACGAATGTATTAGAATGTATCGTACGAATGAACTAGAATGGATCGTGAGAATGAATTAGAATAGATCATACGAATGAATTAGAATGGATACATTCGTGCGAATGAATTAGAATGGATCATACGAATGAATTAGAATGGATCGTACGAATTAAATAGAATGGATCATACGAATGAATTAGAATAGATCGTGCGAAAGAATTGTAATGGATCGTACAAATGAATTAGAATGGATACATTCGTGCGAATGAATTAGAATGGATCGTACGAATGAATTAGAATGGATCGTACAAATAAATTAGAATGGATCGTAAGAATGAATTAGAATGGATACATTCATGCGAATGAATTAGAATGGATCATAAGAATGAATTAGAACGGATCGTATGAATGAATTAGAATGGATATATTCGTGCGAATGAATTTGAATGGATCGTACGAATGAATTGGAATGGATCGTATGAATGAATTAGAATGGATTCTGTGAATGAATTAGAATGGATCATACGAATGAAATAGAATGGATACATTCGTGCGAATGAATTAGAATGGATTATACGAATAAATTAGAATGGATCGTGTGAATGAATTAGAATGGATCGTACGAATGAATTAGAATGGATACATTCGTGCAAATGAATTAGAATGGATGGAACGAATGAGTTATAATGGATCATAAGAATGAATTAGAATGGATCTTATGAATGAATTAGAATGGATTATGCGAATGAATTAGAATGGATCATACGAATGAATTAGAATGGATATATTTGTGCAAATGAATTAGAATGGGTCGTACGAATGAATATGAGCGGATCGTACAAATGAATTAGAATGGATCGTGCGAATAAATTAGAATGGATCGTACGAATGAATTAGAATGGATACATTCTTGTGAATGAATTAGATTGGATCGTACGAATTAATTCAAATGGATCGTACGAATGAATTAGAATGAATCGTGCGAATGAATTATAATGGATCGTACAAATGAATTAGAATGGATCGTACGAATCAATTCGAATGGAATGGATCTTACGAATGAATTAGAATAGATACATTCATGCGAATGAATTAGAATGGATCGTACGAATGAATTAGAATAGATACATTCGTGTGAATGAATTAGAATAAATCGTACGAATGAATTAGAATGGATCGTATGAATCAATTAGAATGGATCGTGCGAATGAATTAGAATGGATCATATGAATGAATTAGAATGGATACATTCATGCGAATGAATTAGAATGGATTGTACGAATGAATTAGAATGGACCATACGAATGAATTAGAATGGATCGTACGAATGAATTATAATGGATTGTACGAATGAATTAGAATGGATACATTCGTGCGAATGAATTAGAATGGATCGTACGAATTAATAAGAATGGATCGTGCGAATGAATTAGAATGGATCGTACGAATGAATTAGAATAGATACATTCGTGTGAATGAATTAGAATGGATCGTAGAATGAATTAAAATGGATTGCACGAATGTATTAGAATGGATCGTACGAATTAATTACAATGGATCGTACGAATGGATTAGAATGGATCATACGAATGAATTAGAATGGATACATTCATGCGAATAAATTAGAATGGATCGTACGAATGAATTAGAATTGATCATACGAATCAAATAGAATGGATCATATGAATGAATTAGAATGGATCATGTGAATGAGTTAAACTGGATCGTACGAATAAATTAGAATGGATACATTTGTGCGAATGAATTAGAATGCATCGTACGAATGAATTAGAATGGTTCGTACAAATGAATTAGAATGGATCGTACGAATGAATTAGAATGGATACAATCATGCGAATGAATTAGAATGGATCATACGAATGAATTAGAATGGATCGTATGAGTGAATTAGAATGGATTGTGCGAATGAATTAGAATGGATCGTACGAATGAATTAAAATGGAAGCATTTGTGCGAATGAATTAGAATGGATCGTACGAATGAATTAGAATGGATCATACAAATGAATTAGAATGGATCGTACGAATGATTTAGAATGGATCGTGCGAATGAATTAGAATGGTTCGTACGAATGAATTAGAATGGATATATTCGTGTGAGTGAATTAGAATGGATCGTACGAATGAATTAGAATGGGTCGTACGAATGAATTAGAATGGATCGTAAGAATGAATTAGAATGGATACATTCATGCGAATGAATTAGATTGGATCGTATGAATAAATTAGAATGAATAGTATGAATGAATTACAATGTCTCGTACGAATGAATTAGAATGGATCGTACGAATGAATTTGAATGGATCGTGCGAATGAATTAGAATGGATCGTACGCATGAATTAGAATGGATATATTCATGCGAATGAATTAGAATATATCGTACGAATGAATTAGAATATATCATACGAATGAATTAGAATGGATCGTACGAATGAATTAGAATGGATACATTCGTGCGAATGAATTAGAATGGATCGTATGAATGAATTAGAATGGATCGTACGAATGAATTAGAATGGATCGTACGAATTAATTAGAATGGATCATGCTAATGAATTAGAATGGATGGTATGAATGAGTTAGAATGGATCGTAAGAATGCATTAGAACGGATCGTACGAATGAATTAGAATGGATCGTGCGAATGAATTAGAATGGATCGTACGAATGGATTAGAGTGGATACATTCGTGCGAATGAATTAGAATGGATCATACGAATGAATATGAATGGATCGTACGAATGAATATGAATGGATCGTACGAATGAATTAGAATGGATCGTGCGAATGAATTAGAATGGATCGTTCGAATGAATTAGAATGGATACTTTCTTGCGAATGAATTAGAATGGATCGTACAAATGAATTCGAATAGATCGTATGAATGAATTAGAATGGATTATGCGAATGAATTAGAATGGTTCATACGAATGAATTAGAATGGATAAATTTGTGCGAATGAATTAGAATGGATCATACGAATGAATTAGAATGGATCGTGCGAATGAATTAGATTGGATCGAACGAATGAATTATAATGGATACATTCATGTGAATGAATTGGAATAGATCGTATGAATGAATTAGAATGGATCGTACGAATGAATTAGAATGAATCATGCCAATGAATTAGAATGGATCGTACGAATGAATTAGAATGGATACATTCATGAGAATGAATTAGAATGGATCGTACGAATGAATTAGAATGGATCGTGCGAATGAATTAGAATGGATCGTACGAATGAATTAGAATAGAAACATTCGTGCGAATGAATTAGAATGGTTTGTACGAATGAATTAGAATGAATCGTAGAATAAATTAGAATGGATCGCACGAATGTATTAGAAAGGATCGTACGAATGAATTAGAATGGATTGTGCGAATGAATTAGAATGGATCGTACGAATGAATTAGAATAGATAAATTCATACGAATGAATTATTATTATTTTTTTATTTTTTATTTTTTAATCAAAGCTACGGGGATTTTATTGGGGACCCCGCCCCTTGAAAACAAGAAACAACCAAGTACAACTCTGGCCTTTTATATATAAGGCATCAGAGAGAAGAAGGAAAAGAAAAAACAACCCATACAAACCCAACCCTCACCTTTCACACCAACCTGAACAGAAGTTAGCAATCCCTGTCGAAGCTTCTGCTAGCCTTGTTGTTCTCAATTGCAGTTCTCAAAATTTCCTTGAAAGCATTCGGATAATGAGGAGTAACGATATTTTCGGAAAGACCCATCTTGGACAGTATATCAGCCGGTTGATTTCCTTCTCGCCAAATGTGTGATACCTGCACTCTTGAGAAATTTACCATTTGGTCGCGGATTCTAAGGACTTGTTGCCGTGTAGTCCAAGGTATAGAGCAATCTCCATTAATACTATGGACAGCATTCAAAGAGTCTGATTCTATCCATAATTGAGATATATTCATCTCAATAGCCATATTGATGCCAATTTCAATGGATTCCAATTAAACATTGAGAATATCTTTATAGCCAAAATTTCCATAATAGGCTTTAATAGCTGTACCTTCACTATTATGAAAAATGCCACCAACCCCTGCTTTTTCAGTTGTGAGGCCTCCATCTGTATTAAGTTTCATCCACACATTTTTTGGCTTTCTCCAAGTAATTTGCTGACTACTTGTATTGATCGGAGAAAGGAAGCATCCCCATTTTGCTACTATAATTTTGTTCTCATGAGTATCTATATCATAAAGTTGAGCAGTGGAAAATCTAATATAAACATCAAGAGTGATCAAGTCACGTAGCAATCTTTTGTGGCTGGTAGAATGCTCAAATATACGTTTATTTCTTTCTTCCCACAGATAATAAACAACACATCCTGTCGCAATCTTAGCTATGGTTGCAATCATACCTTTGCCATGGAATTTGGAATTAAGTCTACCAATCTCCTCCTTGAGACTACCAAGCCTGCTCGCTTTAAGCCCCAATCTTGATAGTACAGATCTCCAAACCCAACTAGAGTAAGAGCATTCAAAGAATAGATGTTCATGACATTCACTACGATCCATGAGAATGAATTAGAATGGATCGTACGAATCAAACAGTATGGATCATATGAATGAATTAGAATGGATCATGCGAATAAAATATAATGGATCATACGAATGAATAAGAATTGATACAATCGTGTGAAAGAATTAGAATGGATCGTACGAATGAATTAGAATGGATCATACGAGTGAATTAAAATGGATCGTGCGAATGAATTAGAATGGATCGTACGAATGAATTAGAATGGAAACATTCGTGCGAATGAATTAGAATGGATCGTACGAATGAATTAGAATGGATCATACGAATGAATTAGAATGGATACATTCGTGCGAAAGAATTAGAATGGATCGTACGAATGAATTAGAATGGGTCGTACGAATGAATTAGAATGGATACATTCGTGCGAATGAATTAGATTGGATCGTATAAATGAATTTGAATAAATCGTACGAATGAATTACAATGTATCGTACGAATGAATTACAATGGATCGTACGAATGAATTAGAATGGATCGTGTGAATGAATTAGAATGGATCGAATGAATAAATTAGAATGGATATATTCGTGCGAATGAATTAGAATGGATCGTACGAATGAATTAGAATGGATCGTACGAATGAATTATATGGGATTCTGTGAATGAATTAGAATGGATCGTATGAATGAATTAGAATGGATACGTTCGTGCGAATGAATTAAAATGGATTGTACGAATGAATTAGAATGGATCGTGTGAATGAATTAGAATGGATCGCACGAATAAATTAGAATGGATACATTCGTGCAAATGTATTAGAATGGATGGTACGAATGAGTTAGAATGGATCGTAAGAAAGAATTAGAATGGATTGTACGAATGAATTAGAATGGATCATGCGAATGAATTAGAATGGATCGTACGAATGAATTAGAATGGATACATTCGTGCAAATGAATTAGAATGGATCGTACGAATGAATTAGAATGGATCGTACGAATGAATATGAACAGATCGTACAATTTAATTAGAATGGATCGTGCGAATGAATTAGAATGGATCATACGAATGAATTAGAATGGACCGTACGAATGAATTAGAATGGATCGTACCAATGAATTCGAATGGATCGTGCGAATGAATTAGAATGGTTCGTACGAATGAATTAAAATGGATCATACGAATGAATTAGAATGGATCGTACGAATGAATTCAAATGGATCGTACGAATGAATTAGAATGGATTGTGCGAATGAATTAGAATGGATCGTACGAATGAATGAGAGTGCATAAATTCGTGCGAATGAATTAGAATGGATCGTACGAATGAATTAGAATGGATCAAGCGAATGAATTAGAATGGATCGTACAAATGAATTAGAGTGGATACACTCATGTGAATGAATTAGAATGGATCGTACGAATGAATTATAATGGATCGTACGAATAAATTAGAATAGATCGTGCGAATGAATTAGAATGGATCAAACGAATGAATTAGAATGGATACATTCATGCGAATAAATTAGAATGGATCGTACGAATGAATTAGAATGGATCGTACGAATGAATTAGAATGGATCATACAAATGAATTAGAATGGATTGTATGAATGAATTAGAATGGATACATTCGTGCGAATGAATTAGAATGGATCGTACAAATGAATTAGAATGGATCGTATGAATGAATTAGAATGGATCGTGCGAATGAATTAGAATGGATCGTACGAATGAATTAGAATAGATACATTCGTGCGAATGAATTAGAATGGATCGTACGAATGAATTAGAATGGATCGTAGTATGAATTAGAATGGATCGCACGAATGTATTAGAATGGATAATACGAATGAATTAGAATGTATCGTGCGAATGCATTAGAATGGATCATACGAATGAATTAGAATGAATACATTCGTGCGAATGAATTAGGATGGATCGTACGAATTAATTAGAATGGATTGTACAAATCAAATAGAATAGATCATACGAATGAATTAGAATGGATCGTGCGAATAAGTAAAAATGGATAGTACGAATGAATTAGAATGGATACATTCGTGCAAATGAATTAGAATAGATCATACGAATGAATTAGAATGTATCGTACAAATGAATTAGAATGGATCATACGAATGAATTAGAATGGATACATTCGTGTGAATGAATTAGAATGGATCATACGAATGAATTAGAATGGATCGTATGAGTGAATTAGAATGGATCGTGTGAATGAATTAGAATGGATCATACGAATGAATTAGAATGGAAACATTCGTGCGAATGAATTAGAATGGATCGTACGAATGAATTAGAATGGATCATACGAATGAATTAGAATGGATCGTATGAATGATTTAGAATGGATCGTGCGAATGAATTAGAATGGTTCGTACGAATGAATTAGAATGGATACATTCGTGCGAGTGAATTAGAATGAATCGTAAGAATGAATTAGAATGGATCGTACGAATCAATTAGAATAGATCGTTAGAATGAATTAGAATGGATACATTCATGCGAATGAATTAGATTGGATCGTATGAATGAATTAGAATGAATAGTATGAATGAATTACAATGTCTTGTATGAATGAATTAGAATGGATCGTACGAATGAAATACAATGGATCATGTAAATGAATTAGATTGGATCGTACGAATGAATTAGAATGGATACATTCGTGCGAATGAATTAGAATGGATCGTACGAATGAATTAGAATATATCGTACGAATGAATTAGAATGGATCATAGTAATGAATTAGAATGGATTCTGCGAATTAAATAGAATGGATCGTACGAATGAATTAGATTGGATACATTCATGCGAATGAATTAGAATGGATCGTATGAATGAATTAGAATGGATTGTCTGAATGAATTAGAATGGATCGTACGAATTAATTAGAATGGATCGTCCTAATGTATTAGAATGGATGGTACGAATGAGTTAGAATGGATCATAAGAATGCATTAGAACAGATCGTACGAATGAATTAGTATGGATCGTGGGAATGACTTAGAATGGATTGTACAAATGAATTAGAATAGATACATTCGTGCGAATGAATTAGAATGGATCGTACGAACGAATATGAATTGATCGTAAGAATGAATTAGAATGGATCCTGCAAATGAATTAGAATGGATCGTACGAATGAATTAGAATTGTTACTTTCTAGCGAATGAATTAGAACGGATCGTACGAATGAATTAGAATGGATCGTACGAATGAATTCAAATGGATCGTACGAATGAATTAGAATGGATTGTGCGAATGAATTAGAATGGATCGTACGAATGAATTAGAATGGATACATTCGTGCGAATGAATTAGAATGGATCGTACGAATGAATTAGAATGGATCGTGCGAATGAATTAGATTGGATCGTACGAATGAATTAGAATGGATACAATCGTGCAAATGAATTGGAATGGATCGTAGGATTGAATTAGAATGGATCGTACGAATGAATTAGAATGGATCATGCAAATGAATTAGAATAGATCGTACTAATGAATTAGAATGGATACATTCATAAGAATGAATTAGAATGGATCGTACGAATGAATTATAATGGATCGTGCGAATGAATTAGAATGGATCGTACGAATGAATTTGAATGGAAACATTTGTTCGAAAGAATTAGAATGGATCGTATGAATGAATTAGAATGGATCGTATGAATGAATTAGAATGGATACATTTGTGCGAATGAATTAGATTGGATCGTATGAAAGAATTAGAAAAAATCGTACGAATGAATTACATTGTATCGTACAAATGAATTAGAATGGATCGTAAAAATGAATTAGAATGAATTAAAATGGATCGTACAAATGAATTAGAATGGATCGTAAGAATGAATTAGAATGGATTCTGTGAATGAATTAGAATGGATCGTACGAATGAATTAGAATGGATACATTCGTGCGAATGAATTAGAATGGATTATAAGAATGATTTAGAATGAATCGTGCGAATGAATTAGAATGGATCGTACGAATGAATTAGAATGGATACATTCGTGCAAATGAATTAGAATGGATGGTACGAATGAGTTAGAATGGATCGTAAGAATAAATTAGAATGGATCGTACGAATCAAATAGTATGGATCATATGAATGAATTAGAATGGATCATGCAAATAAAATAGAATGGTTCGTACGAATGAATAAGAATACATACATTCGTGTGAATGAATTAGAATGGATCATATGAATGAATTAGAATGGAACGTACGAATGAATTAGAATGGATCGTACGAATGAATTAGAATGGATACATCCGTGTGAATGAATTAGAATGGATCGTACGAATGAATTAGAATGGATACATTCGTGCGAATGAATTAGAATGGATCGTACGAATGATTTAGAATGGATACATTCGTGTGAATGAATTAGAATGGATCATACGAATGAGTTAGAATGGATCATACGAATGAATTAGATTGGATACATTCGTCCGAATGAATTAGAATGGATCGTACGAATGAATTAGAATGGATACATTCATGCGAATTAATTAGAATGGATCGTACGAATGAATTAGAATGGATCGTACGAATTAATAAGAATGGATCATAGGAATGAATTTGAATGGATACATTCGTGTGAATGAATTAGAATGGATCATACAAATTCTAATTCATTCGTACGATCCATTCTAATTCATTCATACGATCCATTCTAATTCATTCGTATGACCCATTCTAATTCATTCGGATCCATTCTAATTCATTCCTATGATCCATTCTAATTCATTCATACGATCCATTCTAATTCATTCGTACAATATATTCTAATTCACTTATACGTTCCTTTCTAATTCATTCGTAAGATCCATTATAATTCATTCGCATTAATGTATCCATTCTAATTCATTCGTACGATCCATTCTAATTCATTCGTACAATCCATTCTAATTCATTCATATGATCTATTCTAATTCATTCGAACGAATGTAGCCATTCTAATTTATTCGTACGATCCATTCTAATTTATTCGTACGATCCATTCTAATTCATTCGCATGAACGTATCAATTCTAATTCATTCGTACGAGTGTATCCATTCTAATTCATTCGTACAATCCATTCTAATTCATTCGCAAGAACGAATGTAGTTATTCTAATTCATTCATACGATCCATTCTAATTCATTCGCACGAATGTATCCATTCGTGCGAATGAATTAGAATGGATCGTATGAATGAATTAGAATGGATCGTACGAATGAATTAGAATGGATCGTACAAATTAATTAGAATGGATTGTGCGAATGAATTAGAATGGATTGTTCGAATGAATTAGAATGGATACATTCATGCGAATGAATTAGAATGGATCATACGAATGAATTAGAATGGATCGTACAGATGAATTAGAATGGTTCGTATGAATGAATTAGAATGGATACATTCGTGCGAATAAATTAGAATGGATCGTACGAATAATTAGAATGGATCGTACGAATGAATTAGAATGGATCGTAGGAATGAATTTGAATGGATTCATTCGTGCAAGTGAATTAGAATGGATCGTACGAATGAATTAGGATGGATCGTACAAATGAATTAGAATGGATCGTACAAATGGATTAGAATAGATCGTGTGAATGAATTAGAATGGATCGTACGAATGAATTAGAATTGATTCATTCGTGCGAATGAATTAGAATGGATCGTATGAATGAATTAGAATGGATCGTACGAGTGGATTAGAATGTATCGTGAGAATGAAATAGAAGGGATACATTCGTGCGAATGAATTAGAATGGATCGTACAAATGAATTAGAATGGATACATTTGTGCGAATGAATTAGAAAGGATCGTATGAATGAATTAGAATTGATGCATTCGTGCGAATGAATTAGAATGGATTTTACGAATTAACTAGACTGGATCGTACGATTGAACTAGAATGGATCGTGCGAATGAATTAGAATGGATCGTACGAATGAATTAGAATAGATACATTCGTGCGAATGAATAAGAATGGATCGTACGAATGAATTAGAATGGATCGTATGAATGAATTAGAATGGATCATCCGAATGAAATAGAATGGATCATGCCAATGAATTAGAATGGATTGTACGAATGAATTAGAATGGATACATTCATGCAAATGAATTAGAATGGATCGTGCGAATGAATTAGAATGGATCGTATGAATGAATTCGAATAGATCGTATGAATGAATTAGAATGGATCGTGCGAATGAATTAGAATGGATCGTACGAAAGAATTAGAATGGATACATTCGTGTGAATGAATTAGAATGGATCGTATGAATGAATTAGAATGGATTCGTATGAATGAATTAGAATGGATCGTATAAATGAATAGGAATGGATTGTATGAATGAATTAGAATGGATCGTATGAATGTATCCATTCTAATTCTAATTCATTCGTACGATCCATTCTAATTCATTCGTACGATCCATTCTTATTCATTCGCACAAATTAGAATGGATCGTGCGAATGAATTAGAATGTATCCATTCTAATTCATTCGCACGAATGGATCGTACGAATGAATTAGAATGGATTCATTCATGCGAATGAATTAGAATGGATACATTCGTGTGAACGAATTAGATGGATCGTAGGAATGAATTAGAATGGATCGTACGAACGAAATAGATTGGATAATACGAATGAATTAGAATGGGTACATTCGTTCGAATGAATTAGAATGGATCATTTGAATGAATAAGAATGGATCGTACGAATGAATTAGGATGGATACATTCGTACGAATGAAATAGAATGGATCGTACGAATGAATTAGAATGGGTAATATGAATGAATTAGAATGGATACATTCGTATGAATGAATTAGAATGGATCGTACGAATGAATTAGAATGAATACATGCGTACGAATGAATTAGAATGAATCATACGAATGAATTAGAATGGATCATACGAATAAATTAGAATGGATACATTCGTGCGAATGAATTATAACGGATCGTAAGAATGAATTAGAATGGATCGTACAAATGAATTAGAATGGATACATTCGTGCCAAAGAGTTAGAATGGATCGTACGATTGAATTAGAATGGATCGTACGAATGAATTAGAATGGATACATTCGTGCGAATGAGTTAGAATGGATCGTACGAATGAATTAGAATGGATCGTACGAATGAATTTGAATGGATAAATTCATGCGAATGAATTAGAATGGATCGTACGAATGAGTTAGAATGGATCATGCGAATGAATTAGAATGTATACATTCGTGCGAATGAATTAGAATGGATTGTACAAATGAATTAGAATGGATACATTCGTGCGAATGAATTAGAATGGATCAAACGAATGAATTAGAAAGGATCGTACGAATGAATTAGAATGGATTGTGCGAATAAATTAGATTGGATACATTCGTGCGAATGAGTTAGAATGGATCGTACGAATGAATTAGAATAGATCGTACGAATGAATTTGAATGGATAAATTCGTGCAAATGAGTTAGAATGGATCGTACGAATGAATTAGAATGGATCATGCGAATGAATTAGAATGTATACATTCGTGCGAATGAATTAGAATGGATCGTACGAATGAATAAGAATGAATACATTCGTGCGAATGAAATTGAATGGATCGTACGAATGAATTAGAATGGATTGTATGAATGAATTAGAATGGATCGTATGAATGAATTAGAATGGATACATTCGTGTGAATGAATTAGAATGGATCATATGAATGAATTAGAATGGTCATACGAATGAATTAGAATGGATACAGTCTGCGAATGAATTAGAATGGATGGTACGAATGAGTTAGAGTAGATCGTAAGAATGAATTAGAATGGATCATACGAATGAATTAGAATGGATCGTGCAAATGAATTAGAATGGATCGTACAAATGAATTAAAAGGGATACATTCGTGCAAATGAATTAGAATGGATCGTACGAATGAATTAGAATGGATACATTTTTGCGAATGAATTAGAATGGATCGTACGAATGAATTAGAATTGATCGTGCGAATGAATTAGAATGGATCATACGAATGAATTAGAATGGATCGTACGAATGAATTAGAATGGATCGTACGAATGAATTAGAATGGATACATTCGTGCGAATGAATTAGAATGGATCGTACGAATGAATTAGAATGGATCGTGCGAATGAATTAGAATGGATCGTGCGAATGAATTAGAATGGATCATACGAATGAATTAGAATACATACATTCGAGCTAATGAATTTGAGTGGATCGTACGAATGAAGTAGAATGGATCATACGAATGAATTAGAATGGATCATGCGAATGAATTAGAATGGATCATACGAATGAATTAGAATGGATATATTCATGCGAATGAATTAGAATGGATCATACGAATGAATTAGAATGGATCGTACGAATGAATTAGAATTGATCGTACGAATAAATTATAATGGATTATACGAATGAATTACAATGGATACATTCATGCAAATGAATTAGAATGGATCGTACGAATGAAGTAGAATGGATTGTGCGAATGAATTAGAACGGATCGTACGAATGAATTAGAATAGATACATTCTTTCGAATAAATTAGAATGGATCGTACGAATGAATTAGAATGGATCATAGAATGAATTAGAATGGATCGCACGAATGTATTAGAATGTATCGTACGAATGAACTAGAATGGATCGTGCGAATGAATTAGAATGGATCATACAAATGAATTAGAATGGATACATTCGTGCGAATGAATTAGAATGGATCGTACGAATGAATTAGAATGGATCGTACGAATTAAATAGAATAGATCATACGAATGAATTAGAATAGATCGTGCGAAAGAATTGTAATGGATCGTACAAATAAATTAGAATGGATACATTTCTGCGAATGAATTAGAATGGATCGTACGAATGAATTAGAATGGATCGTACAAATAAATTAGAATGGATCGTACGAATGAATTAGAATGGATACATTCATGCGAATGAATTAGAATGGATCATAAGAATGAATTAGAACGGATCATATGAATGAATTAGAATGGATATATTCGTGCGAATGAATTTGAATGGATCGTACGAATGAATTGGAATGGATCGTATGAATGAATTAGAATGGATTCTGTGAATGAATTAGAATGGATCATACGAATGAAATAGAATGGATACATTCGTGCGAATGAATTAGAATGGATTATACGAATAAATTAGAATGGATCGTGTGAATGAATTAGAATGGATCGTACGAATGAATTAGAATGGATACATTCGTGCAAATGAATTAGAATGGATGGAACGAATGAGTTATAATGGATCATAAGAATGAATTAGAATGGATCTTATGAATGAATTAGAATGGATTATGCGAATGAATTAGAATGGATCATACGAATGAATTAGAATGGATATATTCGTGCAAATGAATAAGAATGGGTCGTACGAATGAATATGCGCGGATCGTACAAAAGAATTAGAATGGATCGTGCGAATAAATTAGAATGGATTGTACGAATGAATTAGAATGGATACATTCTTGTGAATGAATTAGATTGGATCGTACGAATTAATTCAAATGGATCGTACGAATGAATTAGAATGAATCGTGCGAATGAATTATAATGGATCGCACAAATGAATTAGAATGGATCGTACGAATCAATTCGAATGGAATGGATCTTACGAATGAATTAGAATAGATACATTCATGCGAATGAATTAGAATGGATCGTACGAATGAATTAGAATAGATACATTCGTGTGAATGAATTAGAATAAATCGTACGAATGAATTAGAATGGATCGTATGAATCAATTAGAATGGATCGTGCGAATGAATATGAATGGATCATATGAATGAATTAGAATGGATACATTCATGCGAATGAATTAGAATGGATTGTACGAATGAATTAGAATGGACCATACGAATGAATTAGAATGGATCGTACGAATGAATTATAATGGATTGTACGAATGGATTAGAATAGATACATTCGTGCGAATGAATTAGAATGGATCGTACGAATTAATAAGAATGGATCGTGCGAATGAATTAGAATGGATCGTACGAATGAATTAGAATAGATACATTCGTGTGAATGAATTAGAATGGATCATAGAATGAATTAAAATGGATCGCACGAATGTATTAGAATGGATCGTACGAATTAATTACAATGGATCGAGCGAATGGATTAGAATGGATCATACGAATGAATTAGAATGGATACATTCATGCGAATAAATTAGAATGGATCGTACGAATGAATTAGAATTGATCATACGAATAAAATAGAATGGATCATATGAATGAATTAGAATGGATCATGTGAATGAGTTAAACTGGATCGTACAAATAAATTAGAATGGATACATTTGTGCGAATGAATTAGAATGCATCGTACGAATGAATTAGAATGGATCGTACAAATGAATTAGAATGGATCGTACGAATGAATCAGAATGGATACAATCATGCGAATGAATTAGAATGGATCATACGAATGAATTAGAATGGATCGTACGAATGAATTAGAATGGATCATACAAATGAATTAGAATGGATCGTACGAATGATTTAGAATGGATCGTGCGAATGAATTAGAATGGATCGTACGAATGAATTAGAATGGATCATACAAATGAATTAGAATGGATCGTACGAATGATTTAGAATGGATCGTGCGAATGAATTAGAATGGTTCGTACGAATGAATTAGAATGGATATATTCGTGTGAGTGAATTAGAATGGATCGTACGAATGAATTAGAATGGGTCGTACGAATGAATTAGAATGGATCGTAAGAATGAATTAGAATGGATACATTCATGCGAATGAATTAGATTGGATCGTATGAATAAATTAGAATGAATAGTATGAATGAATTACAATGTCTCGTACGAATGAATTAGAATGGATCGTACGAATGAATTAGAATGGATCGTGCGAATGAATTAGAATGGATCGTACGCATGAATTAGAATGGATATATTGATGCGAATGAATTAGAATATATCGTACAAATGAATTAGAATATATCATACGAATGAATTAGAATGGATCGTACGAATGAATTAGAATGGATACATTCGTGCGAATGAATTAGAATGGATCGTATGAATGAATTAGAATGGATCGTACGAATGAATTAGAATGGATCGTACGAATTAATTAGAATGGATCATGCTAATGAATTAGAATGGATGGTATGAATGAGTTAGAATGGATCGTAAGAATGCATTAGAACGGATCGTACGAATGAATTAGAATGGATCGTGCGAATGAATTAGAATGGATCGTACGAATGGATTAGAGTGGATACATTCGTGCGAATAAATTAGAATGGATCATACGAATGAATTAGAATGGATCGTACGAATGAATATGAATGGATCGTACGAATGAATTAGAATGGATCGTGCGAATGAATTAGAATGGATCGTTCGAATGAATTAGAATGGATACTTTCTTACGAATGAATTAGAATGGATCGTACAAATGAATTCGAATAGATCGTATGAATGAATTAGAATGGATTATGCGAATGAATTAGAATGGATCATACGAATGAATTAGAATGGATAAATTTGTGCGAATGAATTAGAATGGATCATACGAATGAATTAGAATGGATCGTGCGAATGAATTAGATTGGATCGGACGAATGAATTATAATGGATACATTCATGCGAATGAATTGGAATAGATCGTATGAATGAATTAGAATGGATCGTACGAATGAATTAGAATGAATCATGCCAATGAATTAGAATTGATCGTACGAATGAATTAGAATGGATACATTCATGAGAATGAATTAGAATGGATCGTGCGAATGAATTAGAATGGATCGTACGAATGAATTAGAATAGAAACATTCGTGCGAATGAATTAGAATGGTTTGTACGAATGAATTAGAATGAATCGTAGAATAAATTAGAATGGATCGCACGAATGTATTAGAAAGGATCGTACGAATGAATTAGAATGGATTGTGCGAATGAATTAGAATGGATCGTACGAATGAATTAGAATAGATAAATTCATACGAATGAATTATTATTATTTTTTTATTTTTTATTTTTTAATCAAAGCTACGGGGATTTTATTGGGGACCCCGCCCCTTGAAAACAAGAAACAACCAAGTACAACTCTGGCCTTTTATATATAAAGCATCAGAGAGAAGAAGGAAAAGAAAAAACAACCCATACAAACCCAACCCTCACCTCTCACACCAACCTGAACAGAAGTTAGCAATCCCTGTCGAAGCTTCTGCTAGCCTTGTTGTTCTCAATTGCAGTTCTCAAAATTTCCTTGAAAGCATTCGGATAATGAGGAGTAACGATATTTTCGGAAAGACCCATCTTGGACAGTATATCAGCCGGTTGATTTCCTTCTCGCCAAATGTGTGATACCTGCACTCTTGAGAAATTTACCATTTGGTTGCGGATTCTAAGGACTTGTTGCCGTGTAGTCCAAGGTATAGAGCAATCTCCATTAATACATTGGACAGCATTCAAAGAGTCTGATTCTATCCATAATTGAGATATATTCATCTCAATAGCCATATTGAAGCCAATTTCAATGGATTCCAATTAAACATTGAGAATATCTTTATAGCCAGAATTTCCATAATAGGCTTTAATAGCTGTACCTTCACTATTATGAAAAATGCCACCAACCCCTGCTTTTTCAGTTGTGAGGCCTCCATCTGTATTAAGTTTCATCCACACATTTTTTGGCTTTCTCCAAGTAATTTGCTGACTACTTGTATTGATCGGAGAAAGGAAGCATCCCCATTTTGCTACTATAATTTTGTTCTCATGAGTATCTATATCATAAAGTTGAGCAGTGGAAATTCTAATTTAAACATCAAGAGTGATCAAGGCACGTAGCAATCTTTTGTGTCTGGTAGAATGCTCAAATATACGATTATTTCTTTCTTCCCACAGATAATAAACAACACATCCTGTCGCAATCTTAGCTATGGTTGCAATCATACCTTTGCCATGGAATTTGGAATTAAGTCTACCAATCTCCTCCTTGAGACTACCAAGCCTGCTCGCTTTAAGCCCCAATCTTGATAGTACAGATCTCCAAACCCAACTAGAGTAAGAGCATTCAAAGAATAGATGTTCATGACATTCACTACGATCCATGAGAATGAATTAGAATGGATCGTACGAATCAAACAGTATGGATCATATGAATGAATTAGAATGGATTATGCGAATAAAATATAATGGATCATACGAATGAATAAGAATTGATACAATCGTGTGAAAGAATTAGAATGGATCGTACGAATGAATTAGAATGGATCATACGAGTGAATTAAAATGGATCGTGCGAATGAATTAGAATGGATCGTACGAATGAATTAGAATGGAAACATTCGTGCGAATGAATTAGAATGGATGGTACGAATGAATTAGAATGGATCATACGAATGAATTAGAATGGATACATTCGTGCGAAAGAATTAGAATGGATCGTACGAATGAATTAGAATGGGTCGTACGAATGAATTAGAATGGATACATTCGTGCGAATGAATTAGATTAGATCGTATAAATGAATTTGAATAAATCGTACGAATGAATTACAATGTATCGTACGAATGAATTACAATGGATCGTACGAATGAATTAGAATGGATCGTGTGAATGAATTAGAATGGATCGAATGAATAAATTAGAATGGATGTATTCGTGCGAATGAATTAGAATGGATCGTACGAATGAATTAGAATGGATCGTACGAATAAATTATATGGGATTCTGTGAATGAATTAGAATGGATCGTATGAATGAATTAGAATGGATACGTTCGTGCGAATGAATTAAAATGGATTGTACGAATGAATTAGAATGGATCGTGCGAATGAATTAGAATGGATCGCACGAATAAATTAGAATGGATACATTCGTGCAAATGTATTAGAATGGATGGTACGAATGAGTTAGAATGGATCGTAAGAATGAATTAGAATGGATTGTACGAATGAATTAGAATGGATCATGCGAATGAATTAGAATGGATCGTACGAATGAATTAGAATGGATACATTCGTGCAAATGAATTAGAATGGATCGTACGAATGAATTAGAATGGATCGTACGAATGAATATGAACAGATCGTACAATTTCATTAGAATGGATCGTGCGAATGAATTAGAATGGATCATACGAATGAATTAGAATGGACCGTACGAATGAATTAGAATGGATCGTACCAATGAATTCGAATGGATCGTGCGAATGAATTAGAATGGTTCGTACGAATGAATTAAAATGGATCATACGAATGAATTAGAATGGATCGTATGAATGAATTCAAATGGATCGTACGAATGAATTAGAATGGATTGTGCGAATGAATTAGAATGGATCGTACGAATGAATTAGAGTGCATAAATTCGTGCGAATGAATTAGAATGGATCGTACGAATGAATTAGAATGGATCAAGCGAATGAATTAGAATGGATCGTACGAATGAATTAGAGTGGATACACTCATGTGAATGAATTAGAATGGATCGTACGAATGAATTATAATGGATCGTACGAATAAATTAGAATAGATCGTGCGAATGAATTAGAATGGATCAAACGAATGAATTAGAATGGATACATTCATGCGAATAAATTAGCATGGATCGTACGAATGAATTAGAATGGATCATACGAATGAATTAGAATGGATCATACAAATGAATTAGAATGGATTGTATGAATGAATTAGAATGGATACATTCGTGCGAATGAATTAGAATGGATCGTACAAATGAATTAGAATGGATCGTATGAATGAATTAGAATGGATCGTGCGAATGAATTAGAATGGATCGTACGAATGAATTAGAATAGATACATTCGTGCGAATGAATTAGAATGGATCGTGTTGGGGGTAGTCAAAAACCACATATCTTGGATAGCCCGTCCAGGAGTTGGAACCCTCGCAAGAAGCTCGCCTTTCCAGCTCGCAAGGAGCTCGCCCTCCAGCTCGCAAGGAGCTCGCCTTTCCAGCTCGCAAGGAGCTCGCCCTCCATCTCGCAAGGAGCTCGCCTTTTCAGCTCGCAAGGAGATCGCCCTCCAGCCCGCCAGGAGCTCGCCCTCTCAGCCCTTCAGGAGCTCGCCCCCACAGGGAGCTGGATGGACACCTTGTATCTGAGTACAGCTCGCACCTCCAGTCCCCACAATGACACGCCCAAATTCGATAAATGGCTTAGACAAAGAGCGCGAAGGAGCTCGCCCAAGCTCGTCCAGGAGCTCGCCATGCTCGCTCAGGAGCTCGCCTAGCTCGCACAGGAGCTCGCCCAAGCTCGTCCAGGAGCTCGCCATGCTCGCTCAGGAGCTCGCCTAACTCACACAGGAGCTCGCCCAAGCTCGTCCAGGAGCTCGCCATGCTCGCTCAGGAGCTCACCTAGCTCGCACAGGAGCTCGCCCAAGCTCGTCCAGGAGCTCGCCATGCTCGCTCAGGAGCTCGCCTAGCTCGCACAGGAGCTCGCCCAAGCTCACCCAGGAGCTCGCCCATGCTTACTCATGAGCTCGCCAAAGCTCGCCTAGACCCCTGTTTATCGAAGAGGTTGCTCTCGCGAGGTCCAACTCTTGATAAATATGGGCGAAAGGACGAAGCAGTACCGGGCGAGCTGGCCTTTGCTTTTTCCCTGAGATCACCCCCAGTAAAAGCAGCATAAAGATTACCAGGTGTCGAGAACCCACTGAAGCTACGTGGACGATTGCAGTCCACGGAAGCCCGTCAGAGTCAGTTTGAGACCTCCTAGACTTGAACATTCTAGAAGATTCCCATGGTGGCAACAGAACAGCAGCTGCTGTCCCCCACTACTTCGTCAGACGAGCTAGACGACAAAGAATGTCAGGGGTCCAAATTCCAAGAACTGTCAGAAACTATTGAAGGCTAGAACGTGGGGGCCTAGAAGGTGCCGGAAAGAGCTTCCACGCGTCGTAGCTCGATAGGTCGCCCATGTCTATAAATGCACACCCCCTGGCTCCAAAGTACAGGTTCGAAATCCCTTTCCTTACCACTTTGGTATACAACAGCTCTCCGTTGTGCTACCATCACTGACTTGAGCGTCGGAGGGTCTGCGCTCCTAAGGGAGCCAGCCGTTCTCACGTTTCTATTTTCTTGGTCTTACAGGTGGCTCGCAAGGACCAGGAAAAATCCCCCAAACATTTGGCGCCGTCTGTGGGATCTTCGACTGGTTCCTGTGAGAACGCCCATGACCACACGGTTGTGCGCCGACGGCCTTCATAACCCCAAAGATGGCTCCGGCGACAAGGGGGCGCAGGCGGACGAGGGCCCGTATGGGGTCTGTGCACAGCGAACCCCCCGCTGAGACTCCCTAGCCCCTTGTCCCGCTCAGTGACCAGCTCCTGTTGGAGATGTTGGCCACCCAGCGGGCAATGATGGAGGAGTTGACGCGCTTGCGTCAGGCTCCGGCGGCTAGCCGGCGGTCAGGACCTTCGAGGCCCGCGTCCCCCGCGCGACCTCCCGTCTCGTCGCGTCTGCCCACGACCGTCCCAGCACGGCGAACTTCCCGCCCGGAGCCCCCGGTTGAGAGGACGGCCGTGCGTGGAGCGAAGGAGACCCCGCTCACAAGGTTACAGAAGCTGGTAACCCAGCGGTCCAGCAACCAGGCGACCTCGCGCACGACCATCCCTCGCCGACGTAGCCGGAGCGTCGACTCTGACGGGTCGGAGGTGAGGTCTCAAGAGAGGGATCGCGACCCGCGCCATCGGCGACGAGGGAAAGAGCCCGCGGTGACTCTACCTTCCGAACCTCGAGAGGCGACGGCCTCCCACAGACCAACCGCCTCACTGAAGGGATCCGCGCACGAGCAGCCAAGAGGCCGCCGATTGGTGGCTCCCGAGGGTCGCCGTGGGGTGGATCCGAACCTCCCTAGAGGGAGTGCACACGAGCGCCTAGGACCTGCACAGCCGCCTTTGGGATTTCTCCCCGGGCACTGGCAGCGACCTAGTGCGCCAGTGGATTTACTGGAGGACCTCGCCGCCCACGGAGGAAGCTCGCCTTTCACCAGCGAGGTCCATCAAGGGGGTTTTCCGCACCACTGGACCCCCCCGAAGTTTGTATTGTTCGACGGGTCGCAAGATCCCGTCGACCATCTCTTGGCCTACAGGAAACTTCTATTTTTCCGGGACCAGGACCATGTCCTGTGTCGCGCGTTCCCAAGCAGTCTGACCGGATCGGCATTGAATTGGTTCCACAAGCTGCCGTCCGGCGTGATCCCCAACTTTCCAACTCTCTCTAGGCTATTCCTGGAGCAGTATCGCTGCAATAGGCAGCCCCCAAAGAGGATCGAATCTCTGTTTACTCTGGCCATGGGAGCTCGCGAAACGCTCCGATGCTTCGCAACGCGATTCCGAAGCGCTTACCTCGCTCTGGAAGACGCGGCGGGCCAGGATCGTACCGCGGTGAGTGCCTTCAGAAGCGCCCTCCCCGAGGGGGGCAAGCTTCATGACTCCTTAGTGATCAAGGACCCTCGCACAATGGTCGAACTATTCACCCTGGTCCAGCAGCACATCAAGCTTGAGGATGCGGTGCTAGATCGGAAGGGAAAGGCAGTAGAGCAGCGACCTCCTCTGGCTTTGCGACCTCTTGTCGTTATGGCCGTGGAGAGGAGGGAGGTGCCACTTACGGTACCCTTGCCCGGACCATCTGCAGCTCCTGCAGTACCGCCCGTTGAAGCACCCGCGGTGGTCGCTGGAAGGCCGGCGAACTGGCGCCTGCCTCCGGGACCCGGGGAGCGGGACTTCACCGTGCTGACCCACTCGCCGGGGCAAATTTTCCATCAGATTCGGAGTGAGCCTTTCTTCCAGTACCCGCCACCCCTACAGGTCGGAGAGCCCGGTTCTACCGACAACTCGCGGCGGTGCGCTTTTCATCGAAGCCCTGGGCATCACACTAATAGATGCCGGGCTCTGAAAAACCACCTGGAGGATTTGGTCACCTTGGGGCATTTGAACCAGTTCATCTCGCCCCCGAGGAGGTTCGAGGTGATTCCAGAGCGAGCCCCTCGGGAGGGAGATCGCCCAGGACTCGCGGAGCCCGCCTTACCTACGCCTCCCCCAGGAGGACCGGCGATCTACCACACTATTAGCGGGCGGCTGAGCGGCCCCAGATCAAGTAATGAAGCCCGCCGGCGAGTAAGGGAGATGGAGCGGGCGCAGAAGGTATTTTCTGTCTCGCTAACTCCTACTTTACTTCTAGCACCAAGGGTGGAAGCCCGCGATTTCCTCTGGTTTTCGGAGGACGACATGGCTGGGGTCGTCACGCCCCACAATGACCCCCTCGTCATACGCCTGATGATGGCAAACATCGAGGTAAGGCGGGCTCTGGTGGATTCAGGGAGCGCCGTTGACATCCTCTTTCTGTCGGCCTACCTACGAATGGGTTTGAGACTCGCCGACTTGTCTCCCTCGACGAGCTCTCTCAGTGGATTCACCGGTGAGGTCGCCAAGGTAGCGGGAGAGATAACCCTTACCGTGACAGCGGGCCCGGAAGCTCGCCAAGTCCGCTTCGCGGTAGTCGACGGGAATTCGGCCTTTAACGCCATCCTTGGGCGGCCTTGGCTAAGGCAGATGAAGGCGGTGTCTTCACCCAACCATCAGGCCCTCAAATTTCCGACGACGAGCGGGGTCGTAGTCATTCGGGGAGATCAGGTAGCCGCAACCAGATGCGAGCAGGATGCTCCTCACCTCATGGACGTGGAGGTCGCCGAGGCCAAGAGGCCCGCACCCTCCTAGCAATTACCGCCCGGTACGAGCGAGCTCCTGGGGAGCCCGTTGGGGGCCTCCTTGCCTAAGTCCCCTACTCCATCCTCGGGTGGGAGCGGTGTGGATCTTAAGTTGGAGGAAGGCCGCCTAACAACCCCCAAGAGAGGAAGTTTTCCGGTTGCCGAACCACTTCAAGAAATCGATATTGGCGGCAAAGAAGGGCCGAGAATTGTTAGTCTCGGGACCTCGTTAACCGAGGGCGAGGTCCTAGCCCTAACCAACTTGCTCAGGGAATACCGCGACGTATTTGCCTGGAGCTTCGCGAACATGCCAGGGATTGACCCGGAGGTCGCCTGTCATCGTCTGCACACCGTGAAGGAGTTCCCGCCGGTCAAGCAGAAAGCTCGGCATATACCTGCTGCGAAGTCCATTGCAGTGGCCGCAGAGATAGACAAGCTAGAGCGAGCTGGCTTTATACGTGAGGCACACTTCCCCGAGTGGATCTCCAACATTGTGGCGGTGCCTAAGAAGAGCGGAGTGGTCAGAGTGTGCATCAACTTCTCCGACCTCAACAAGGCATGCCCGAAGGACGGATTTCCTCTTCCGAGAATCGGCGCACTGGTCGACGCAGCTGTCGGATTCCGGGCTCTATCTTTTATGGATGGATACTCAGGGTATAACAAAATATCCCTCCATCCCGAGGATCAGGAGAAGACCGCCTTCTACTCCGGAGCGGGCTACCAGAAGCTATACTGCTATCGAGTGATGCCCTTCGGACTCAAGAACGCTGGAGCGACCTACCAAAGGTTAGTCACACAGATGTTTAAGAATCAGATCGGCAGAAATGTCGAGGTTTATGTTGACGACCTTCTGGTCAAAAGTCGAGAGCGAGGAGGGCATGTCGCCGACCTCCGCGAAACCTTCGAGATACTGAGAAAGTACCGAATGAGGCTGAACCCGGCGAAGTGCGCATTCGGAGTGACTTCGGGGAAATTCCTCGGGTACCTGGTCACCCACAGGGGGATCGAGGCCGACCCTGGGCAAATCCGAGCACTTGTCAAAATGCCCGCACCAAGAACCCGGCAGGAAGTCCAGAGATTGAGCGGGCGAATCGCCGCGCTTAATCGATTTATATCCAAATCCTCAGACAATTGCAGGCCTCTTTTCGAGCTGCTGCGAAAAGGAGCGAGCATTTGCTGGGATGAAAATTGCGAGCGCGCCTTTCAGAAGATCAAGGACTATCTCGCGAGCCCGCCTATCCTAGCGGCACCAAAAGATGGCGCCGAGCTTGGCGTGTATCTCGCGGTCACGGAGAACGCTGTAAGCGGGGTCCTGGTAGTGGAAGAAACAAAGGTAGAGCGGCCTGTCTATTTTGTGAGCCACACGATGCTTCCTGCCGAGCTCCGGTATCGACCAATCGAGAAGGTCGCTTTGGCCTTGGTCCTTACCGCGAGGAAGCTTCACCCCTACTTCTCGGCGCATACCGTCAAAGTCATCACGGAGCACCCCCTGAAGAGCGCCCTCTCCAGGCCTTCGGTAGCCGGCAGGTTGTATCGATGGTCTGCCGAGCTCGCCGCCTATGGATTGGAGTATGTCCCTCGAGTTGCTGTCAAAGGGCAGGCTCTCGCTGATTTCTTGGCGGACTTCCCCATAGAAGAACTAGTCCAGTACCAGGAGGATGAGTCAACTGAGGCACACCCTGGGAAGGCGAGGTTCTTGGACAACCAAGGCGAGCGTCCTCCAAATGAGCGTCCAGAGGCGACGGGATGGGAATTGTTCGTCGATGGATCCTCCAACGCTTTGGGGGCTGGGATCGGGGTCGCTCTGATCGCCCAAGAGGCGCTGCTCGAGAAATCAGTCCGATTGGATTTCGCCGCTACCAACAATGAAGCGGAGTACGAGGCGTTACTGGCTGGTCTGGAGCTCGCTCAAGAGGTAGGAGCCAAATGCTTGAAAGTCTTTAGTGATTCCCAGCTAATTATTTGCCAAATCAATGGGGAGTACGCCTCCCGGGATGCACAAATGGCGATCTACGTGGATCTGGTGAAGAGCAAGGTCGCGGAGTTCGAAAAGATCTCTTTCGAGCAAATTCCGCGAGCCGATAATAGGCGAGCTGATGCCTTGGCAAACGCCGCCTCCTTGCTGGGAACATCAGAAGCTCGGCAGATTCTCATTGAGGTCCAAAATCAGTCTCGGCTCCAGCTGGCGGAGCCCGCTGTTAACCAAGTTTCTGCCGACGTATCTCCTGGCGGGTGGATCGCTCCCATTCTTCGTTTTCTTCAGAAGGGCGAGCTTCCGGAGGATAGAGAGGAAGCCCGGCGAATGGAGAAATGTGCTGGTCGCTATCTCATTCGCTGGGATCGCCTTTTTCGAAGATCTTTCGGCAGGCCGAATCTTCGTTGCATCGAGAGCCCGGAGATCGAAGAAGTACTAAATTGCATCCACTCTGGCGAGCTGGGAAACCACGCTGGTGGGCGATCTCTAGCTGCGAAAGTTCGAAGGCAAGGATACTGGTGGCCCACTCTGGAGCAGGACGCTTTGAAGGCCGCCCAGAGGTGCATCCAATGCCAGAAGCACGCCACGACGAACCATATGCCCGCAGAAGAACTTCACCCTCTGGCGAGCCCCTGGCCTTTCCAGCAATGGGGGTTGGACATTGTGGGACCTTTCCCTGTGTCTACCCGGCAGAAGAAATTCATCTTAGTAGCTACGGACTACTTCACCAAATGGGTGGAAGCGGTCCCGCTAGCTAAGATTGGTGAGAAACAAGTCAAGGACTTCCTTTGGAAGAATATCTTCTGCCGTTTTGGGCTGCCCCGAGTGCTCATCATCGACAATGGTCGCCAGTTCGACAATCGCTTGATCAGAAGCTTTTGTGTTGAATATGGAGTCGACCTAAGGTTCTCGTCCCCGAGGTACCCTCAAAGCAACGGGCAGGCCGAAGCTACGAACCGAGTAATCTTAGACAACCTCAAGAAAAGGTTGGAAGGAAAGAAAGGACTGTGGGAGCAGGAGCTCGACGGCGTGCTATGGGCTTATCGTACCACTCCACGTCGCTCAACCGACGAATCGCCTTTCAGCCTAACTTACGGGTGTGAAGCCGTGCTGCCCATCGAAGCCGAGCTGCTAACGGAAAGAAAGCTTACTGCAGGTGAGGTCGATAACGACGCTCTGCTCGCCGACTCCCTCGACCAGCTCGAAGAAAGACGAGAGCGCGCTAATCTATATCTCGCTGGATACCGACAAGAAATGAAGCGCGCCTACGACAAAAGAGTCCGCCATCGGGCATTCAAAGCCGGGGACATGGTGATGAGAAAGGTGTTCGCAAACACGCAGGAGCCTAATGCAGGGAAGCTCGCGGCGAACTGGGAGGGCCCCTACATAATACGCGAAGCGAGTGGCTCGGGGGCTTACCAGTTGATGACCGCTGAAGGCGACCTGTTAGAGCGGCCTTGGAATGCTTTGCACCTTCGCAAGTTCTATGCCTAAGGAAATTTTTGTAAATTATCTTTTTGAAGAGGTTATGAATGAATGATGGAGGTTCCAACAACGAGTTTAACCCAGAAGCTAGGCGTTGCAAGAGCTCGTCTGATCTATAAGGCAGTCCGCCGTTGCGCGGACTTAAAGCAAGACCGGGATCCTCAGAGGCAGCCAGTGGGCGACCTTGAGCTTCCCGGGGCAGTCCGCCGTTGTGCGGACTTAAAGCAAGACCGGGATCCTCAGAGGCAGCCAGTGGGCGACCTTGAGCTTCCCGGGGCAGTCCATCGTCATGCGGACTTAAAGCAAGACCGGGATCCTCAGAGGCAGCCAGTGGGCGACCTTGGGCTTCCCGGGGAAGTCCGCTGCCAAGTGGACTCTAAACCTAACCAGGATCCTTCGCGTTCACCTGCCATGAACGGAAGCATCCTGGCGTTGGCAAACCCCTCAAAGGGCGAGCCCGCCGAACAGGATCATCGAGAGAAATTAACCGGGCAGGGGGCAGCTAGCACTTATTAGTTTCCTTTAAAAATAAAAAATGGTTCAAGTCTCTGAGTGTAGGGAAGTTTTTGAAGTCTTTTGGTTCGTTTAAACGTTTTCCGGGCTCAGAGACTATCGAGTTTTTGCGAGCATGCCGAGTTTTTCGTTTGCATATGTTTTAAAATAAAGGGTTGAATCGAATTAGCTGCCTCGCCCGGGGTATCACTCTCGAGGTCGCTGCGAACTCCTAAAGCGGACTCATAAGCAACGCAGAGAAAGATAAGAGACACAAAGGCGAGCTCAAAAAGATGAAAATTTTATTGATGGACGAAAATCACAAAAACAGTTACAAGGCTGCGAGCTCAAGGCTTGCTTGTCTCCGCCCCACTGTCGTCCCCTCGGCGCCGCTTCTTCGACCTTTCGGTCTTGTACTTCTCCACAGCGGCCAGGGCGCCTTTCTTGAGGAGATCGTCCAGTTGGGCTTGGAGGCGACCTTGCTGAGCCCGAAGGCCGTTGGCGTGTGTCTCCTTCAAGGCCACGATCTCCGTCTTCAGAGCAGCGACCTCGCCTTGAAGTTGAGCCGCCTCCCGCTGTGCAACCTCCCGGGCGGACACAGCTTCGTCTCGCTCCGCCTTGGCCTTGAAGAGGGCGGTAGCAGACAGGCCTTTGGCTACTTCGGCCATAGCGAGGCCTGACGCCAGGGTTTTGACCCTGCGGTGCAGTGCCTCCGACTCCGCCCTCAGCTCCTCGGAGCCTTTGGCTCGCTGGAGCTCGTGGATGTGCTCGTCCACCTTGCGCTCGGACCCCCGAAGGGAATCATCGAATAGGGCGGCCAGCGCCTTCCCGGCCCCAGCAACCTCCGCGGCCAGCGCCTGGCTCTGCTTCTCCGCCTGCATAAGGAAGGTAAAAAGGTTAGCAAGAATTGAGACTAAAATTTATCCAGGCAGGTGCGGAGCGTACCTCGGCCAGACGCTCGCTTATGGAAGCGAAGGGAGCTCGTGCAAAAACGTTACGGCCCAGCAGCTGCCGCACGTAGTGGGGCGCCCTCCCCTCCTCCGCAGAGGAGCCCGCGTTGGGACCACCGGGAGTTCCGGAAGGAGGGGGCACACCGGGAGGAGTGAGGGCTATCACCTCCCCCGGGCGAGCTTCGGCTCCTGGCTGGCTCGGAGGGTCCGCCGAGGCCCCCTTGGCCTCCGACTCCGAGCTGAAGGACTCAGAATCGGAGCAAATGTCTACAAAGCTAGGGGACCTGTAGACCAGGTCCCCTAAGCCTTGCTGGGAGCCCGCTCCTTCCGGGCCTTCTGCAGGAGGCGAGGCCAGACGGGCGGGAGCTGGAGCGGCCGCCGGTGTAGAGGCCGCGGGAGCTGGAACGGCCGTCGGTGTAGAGGCCGCGGGAGCTGGAGCGGCCGCCGGTGTAGAGGCCGCGGGAGGTGGAGCCGACGCCGGCAAGGAGGTCGCAGCGACGGCGTCGGATTCGCCCTGCTGGACCCCTGCCCCGCCAGCAGGAGGTGGAAGCTCCTGCTCGCTCGGTCCCACCTCTGGTGCGGGAGCTGATGCAGCTGCGGGCTTCTCCACTTGGGCGGGAGCGACAGGCTCCGCCCGAAGAGCTTGAGGGGCGGGCTCTTCCTCCTCGGAGCCTGTTGCCTCCTCCGCAGAGTCCGTCCAACTAGGCTCCGAGTCCAAGCCCGCCTCCTCCAGCGCTTTCCGCCGTTGCGCCGCCTGGACGTTAGAAGGCGCGGGCCCCGCACGCTTGGCCTTCTTCTTCCCGCGTGCCTCCATCTCCGGCGTCAGCACTGCTACACGAAGAGGGACGGTCAGATCGCCAGGGAAGTAGCCCATTAATATCTGGGCCATTCCGGATTCGACTTCCGCCATGGTTAGCGGGAGGTCGATGTTTGGGTCGTCGGGCTCGACCATCTGGATCTTGCGGCGGACAATGGGAGTTGGGGCAGGAGGCTGACCTGGGTCGGCGTCCGGGCGAGGAGGTTGCGGAGGAGCAGAGGCTTCACCCTGGCGGAGCATCTCCAGGGTGTCGGGGTCGTTGAGGCGGATGGGCGAAGCCCGCCTCCGGACCGTCTTCTTGCGGGGGTTGCCTCCCGAGCTCCCGGCCCCCTTGCTGGCCCCTTTTGAGGGAGGAGGGGCGTTCTGCATCGGCGGAATAGCGCCGACCTCCTCCTCCTTCTTCTTCCGGACCACTTTCTGCTTCAGCAGAATAGCGCCGGTCTTCCCGTCCTTCAGCTGGAAGGCGAAGTCGGGAGCGGTGACCTTCTCTGGAGTCCGCCCACCGAGGTAGTGGAGGATCGCCTCGTCCAGAGATCGCTCCCGGTCGGGAGCGATGCACTTCTTCTTCCCCGCCTTGTAGAAGGAGATCTCCCGGAAGACCGCCGTCGGGGGAACCCCAGGGTGAGCCGGGACTCCGCTGTGCCGACCGCGCCAGTTGCCAACCGCCACGAAGGGATAGTCCTTCCAGTGGCGGTCCTTGCTCTCGACGGTGGAGAAGGGGAGCACCTCGCCAGGCCGCCCGGCAAGGCAGAAGTAGCCGCAGCCCACGGTGCTGAAGACCGGCGAGGGCTTGAGGAGCCACTTTTTGAGCAAGTAGCTCAGTGGGATCCTCGCATTCAGAGCGGTCTCCAGCTGGTACAACCCGTAGAGTATCCCCCAGGAGTTTCCTGAGAGTTGGGCGGGGCAAAGCCCCGTCAACTCCAGGAGCTCCCCGGCGAGATGACTCAGGGGTAACCGCAGCCCGGACCACAGCAGCCCGACAGAAGCTACTGTGCCCTGGGGCGGCCTCCCCGAGAGTGGCATCTCGGTGACGACGATCTCCCGAGGGAGATCGATCGCCGCCCGGATACTGTCCCCGACGGGCACCCCGATCGGGTTCTGCAGCCATACCACCGCCCTCTCAGCGGCGGGCTCAGAGGCTTGGGCGGCGGCAGCAGCGGCGGCAACGGCAGCAGCAACGTCGGAAGCAGATGCCATCAGAGCAGAAAAGAGAGAGCGAGCTGGAGAGAAGGGAGAGCTGTTTTTACGCGACGGTAAAAATCGCCCCCATCCCCTATTTATAGGCGAGTGAAAGACAGGTGAATCGATCCGCAGTTAATACCCGAGCGCGCTCAGCGAGGCGACGTGACGACAGACGAAGCGACAGCTCATTTCCTTCCAATCGTCAAGCGCCACGTGGGCCACGCGTGGAAAAAGCTGCGCCGGCTCCGACGCTGTCATTTACTGATAGAAGCAGAGCGAATGAGGAGGAGACACGTGTCTCGCGCCGATCGGGATCTCATGATGAGATTCGCCGTATCGGCGTTGAGCCTCGCGTCGCATTTAAGGCGAGGCGACCATTGGAGATTTGGTGCGATACCCAAGTCACAAGATCGCTCGCGGCTGGTGCCCGTAGCTCGCCCGAGGCAGACCCTGACCGCATGTGACAAGCTCGCACCGGAAGGAGATCGCTCGTGGCTGACGCTCTCGGCCCGCCCAGCGTTTGTAAAATACTGGCAGTCAAAGCTCTCGACGCAGATCGCTCGCGGCTGGTGCCCGTAGCTCGCCCGAGGCAGACCCTGACCGCATGTGACAAGCTCGCACCGGAAGGAGATCGCTCGTGGTTGACGCTCTCGGCCCGCCCAGCGTTTGTGAAATACTGGGAGTCAAAGCTCTCGGTGCAGGCCGCCCATGGCAGGTGCCCGCAGCCCGCCCGACGCAGACCCTGACCGCGTGTGACATGCTTGCACCGGAAGGAGATCGCTCGTGGCTGATGCTCCCGGCCCACCCAGCGATTGTTGCAGCAGCATCGTTCTCGAGGTCTCACTAAGGAGAGATAGCTCATAGCAGATGCTCGCAGCCTCGCGCCGTATTCAAGATGAAGCGACCACCAGAAGGAGATCGCCCCGGAAGGAGATCGCTCGTGGCTGATGCTCCCGGCCCGCCCAGCGTTTGTTGAAATACTGGCAGTCAAAGCTCTCGACGCAGATCGCCCGTAGCTACTATCTCCGCCCCGTCAGGAAACTGTTGCAGCAGACATTGATATCAGGCACATTACGAGGGATAGGAACTCGCTAAGACTCCTGAGCAAGCGTCGAGTTTCCTCGATCACTCCCTCAGGAGGGGGTAATGTTGGGGGTAGTCAAAAACCACATATCTTGGATAGCCCGTCCAGGAGTTGGAACCTTCGCAAGAAGCTCGCCTTTCCAGCTCGCAAGGAGCTCGCCCTCCAGCTCGCAAGGAGCTCGCCTTTCCAGCTCGCAAGGAGCTCGCCCTCCATCTCGCAAGGAGCTCGCCTTTTCAGCTCGCAAGGAGATCGCCCTCCAGCCCGCCAGGAGCTCGCCCTCTCAGCCCTTCAGGAGCTCGCCCCCACAGGGAGCTGGATGGACACCTTGTATCTGAGTACAGCTCGCACCTCCAGTCCCCACAATGACACGCCCAAATTCGATAAATGGCTTAGACAAAGAGCGCGAAGGAGCTCGCCCAAGCTCATCCAGGAGCTCGCCATGCTCGCTCAGGAGCTCGCCTAGCTCGCACAGGAGCTCGCCCAAGCTCGTCCAGGAGCTCGCCATGCTCGCTCAGGAGCTCGCCTAACTCACACAGGAGCTCGCCCAAGCTCGTCCAGGAGCTCGCCATGCTCGCTCAGGAGCTCACCTAGCTCGCACAGGAGCTCGCCCAAGCTCGTCCAGGAGCTCGCCATGCTCGTCCAGGAGCTCGCCATGCTCGCTCAGGAGCTCGCCTAGCTCGCACAGGAGCTCGCCCAAGCTCACCCAGGAGCTCGCCCATGCTTACTCATGAGCTCGCCAAAGCTCGCCTAGACCCCTGTTTATCGAAGAGGTTGCTCTCGCGAGGTCCAACTCTTGATAAATTTGGGCGAAAGGACGGAGCAGTACCGGGCGAGCTGGCCTTTGCTTTTTCCCTGAGATCACCCCCAGTAAAAGCAGCATAAAGATTACCAGGTGTCGAGAACCCACTGAAGCTACGTGGACGATTGCAGTCCACGGAAGCCCGTCAGAGTCGGTTTGAAACCTCCTAGACTTGAACATTCTAGAAGATTCCCATGGCGGCAACAGAACAGCAGCTGCTGTCCCCCACTACTTCGTCAGACGAGCTAGACGACAAAGAATGTCAGGGGTCCAAATTCCAAGAACTGTCAGAAACTATTGAAGGCTAGAACGTGGGGGCCTAGAAGGTGCCGGAAAGAGCTTCCACGCGTCGTAGCTCGATAGGTCGCCCATGTCTATAAATGCACACCCCCTGGCTCCAAAGTACAGGTTCGAAATCCCTTTCCTTACCACTTTGGTATACAACAGCTCTCCGTTGTGCTACCATCACTGACTTGAGCGTCGGAGGGTCTGCGCTCCTAAGGGAGCCAGCCGTTCTCACGTTTCTATTTTCTTGGTCTTACAGGTGGCTCGCAAGGACCAGGAAAAATCCCCCAAACAGATCGTACGAATGAATTATAATGGATCGTAGTATGAATTAGAATGGATCGCACGAATGTATTAGAATGGATCATACGAATGAATTAGAATGTATCGTGCGAATGAATTAGAATGGATCATACGAATGAATTAGAATGAATACATTCGTGCGAATGAATTAGGATGGATCGTACGAATTAATTAGAATGTATTGTACAAATCAAATAGAATGGATCATACGAATGAATTAGAATGGATCGTGCGAATGAGTAAAAATGGATAGTACGAATGAATTAGAATGGATACATTCGTGCAAATGAATTAGAATAGATTGTACGAATGAATTAGAATGTATCGTACAAATGAATTAGAATGGATCATACGAATGAATTAGAATGGATCGTATGAGTGAATTAGAATGGATCGTGTGAATGAATTAGAATAGATCGTACGAATGAATTAGAATGGAAACATTCGTGCGAATGAATTAGAATGGATCGTACGAATGAATTAGAATGGATCATACGAATGAATTAGAATGGATCGTATGAATGATTTAGAATGGATCGTGCGAATGAATTAGAATGGTTCGTACGAATGAATTAGAATGGATACATTCGTGCGAGTGAATTAGAATGAATCGTAAGAATGAATTAGAATGGATCGTACGAATCAATTAGAATAGATCGTAAGAATGAATTAGAATGGATACATTCATGCGAATGAATTAGATTGGATCGTATGAATGAATTAGAATGAATAGTATGAATGAATTACAATGTCTTGTATGAATGAATTAGAATGGATCGTACGAATGAATTAGAATGGATCGTGCAAATGAATTAGATTGGATCGTACGAATGAATTAGAATGGATACATTCGTGCGAATGAATTAGAATGGATCGTACGAATGAATTAGAATATATCGTACGAATGAATTAGAATGGATCATACGAATGAATTAGAATGGATTCTGCGAATTAAATAGAATGGATCGTACGAATGAATTAGATTGGATACATTCATGCGAATGAATTAGAATGGATCGTATGAATGAATTAGAATGGATTGTACGAATGAATTAGAATGGATCGTACGAATTAATTAGAATGGATCGTCCTAATGTATTAGAATGGATGGTACGAATGAGTTAGAATGGATCATAAGAATGCATTAGAACGGATCGTACGAATGAATTAGTATGGATCGTGGGAATGACTTAGAATGGATTGTACAAATGAATTAGAATGGATACATTCGTGCGAATGAATTAGAATGGATCGTACGAACGAATATGAATTGATCGTAAGAATGAATTAGAATGGATCCTTCAAATGAATTAGAATGGATCGTACGAATGAATTAGAATGGATACTTTCTTGCGAATGAATTAGAACGGATCGTACGAATGAATTAGAATGGATCGTACGAATGAATTCAAATGGATCGTACGAATGAATTAGAATGGATTGTGCGAATGAATTAGAATGGATCGTACGAATGAATTAGAATGGATACATTCGTGCGAATGAATTAGAATGGATCGTACGAATGAATTAGAATGGATCGTGCGAATGAATTAGATTGGATCGTACGAATGAATTAGAATGGATACAATCGTGCAAATGAATTGGAATGGATCGTAGGATTGAATTAGAATGGATCGTACGAATGAATTAGAATGGATCATGCAAATAAATTAGAATAGATCGTACAAATGAATTAGAATGGATACATTCATAAGAATGAATTAGAATGGATCGTACGAATGAATTATAATGGATCGTGCGAATGAATTAGAATGGATCGTACGAATGAATTAGAATGGATACATTCGTTCGAAAGAATTAGAATGGATCATATGAATGAATTAGAATGGATCGTATGAATGAATTAGAATGGATACATTTGTGCGAATGAATTAGATTGGATCGTATGAAAGAATTAGAATAAATCGTACGAATGAATTACAATGTATCGTACAAATGAATTAGAATGGATCGTAAAAATGAATTAGAATGAATTAAAATGGATCGTACAAATGAATTAGAATGGATCGTAAGAATGAATTAGAATGGATTCTGTGAATGAATTAGAATGGATCGTACGAATGAATTAGAATGGATACATTCGTGCGAATGAATTAGAATTGATTATAAGAATGATTTAGAATGAATCGTGCGAATGAATTAGAATGGATCGTACGAATGAATTAGAATGGATATATTCGTGCAAATGAATTAGAATGGATGGTACGAATGAGTTAGAATGGATCGTAAGAATAAATTAGAATGGATCGTACGAATCAAATAGTATGGATTATATGAATGAATAAGAATGGATCATGCAAATAAAATAGAATGGTTCGTACGAATGAATAAGAATAGATACATTCGTGTGAATGAATTAGAATGGATCATATGAATGAATTAGAATGGAACGTACGAATGAATTAGAATGGATCGTACGAATGAATTAGAATGGATCATGCGAGTGAATTAGAATGGATCGTGCGAATGAATTAGAGTGGATCGTACGAATGAATTAGAATGGAAACATTCGTGCGAATGACTTAGAATGGATCGTACGAATGAATTAGAATGGATCGTACGAATGAATTAGAATGGATCTTGTAACATCCGCCCCAAACATATAAGATTTTGTCCGCTTTGCCCGTGCCCGCACGAGAACTTCCCAGGGTGGTCACCCATCCTGGTATTACTCTCGCTCGAGCACGCTTAACTACGGAGTTCTTACGAAATCCGTAGCGGCGCACGGTTTTAAAACGCGTCTTCTATGTTTGGGAGGGGAAATTATATAAGCAGCTCAGGATCTCCTTCTCTCCAGGCGATGTGGGGCTTAACTCATGGCCTTGTACACCTCACCTCACCTCACCTCACCTCATCCATCTTGGCATTCCCGCCTCAGGAGTCTTGGCTCTTGGCTATTGGCCTATTGGATCTTGGTCGTCACAATCCACCCCCCTTAGGGCTACACGTCCTCGTGTAGGGTTAGACCCCCCCATCCCGAGGAGAACCGGCTCTGATACCATTTTGTAACATCCGCCCCAAACACACAAGATTTTGTCCGCTTTGCCCGTGCCCGCACGAGAACTTCCCAGGGAGGTCACCCATCCTGGTACTACTCTCGCCCGGGCACGCTTAACTACGGAGTTCTTACGAATTCCGTAGCGGCGCACGGTTTTAAAACGCGTCTTCTATGTTTGTGAGGGGAAATTATATAAGTAGCTCAGGATCTCCTTCTCTCCAGGCGATGTGGGGCTAACTCATGGCCTTGTACACCTCACCTCACCTCACCTCACCTCATCCATCTTGGCATTCCCGCCTCAGGAGTCTTGGCTCTTGGCTATTGGCCTATTGGATCTTGGTCGTCACAATCCACCCCCCTTAGGGCTACACGTCCTTGTGTAGGGTTAGACCCCCCATAGCGAGGAGAACCGGCTCTGATACCATTTTGTAACATCCGCCCCAAACACACAAGATTTTGTCCGCTTTGCCCGTGCCCGCACGAGAACTTCCCAGGGAGGTCACCCATCCTGGTACTACTCTCGCCCGAGCACGCTTAACTACGGAGTTCTTACGAAATCCGTAGCGGCGCACGGTTTTAAAACGCGTCTTCTATGTTTGGGAGGGGAAATTATATAAGCAGCTCAGGATCTCCTTCTCTCCAGGCGATGTGGGGCTTAACTCATGGCCTTGTACACCTCACCTCACCTCACCTCACCTCATCCATCTTGGCATTCCCGCCTCAGGAGTCTTGGCTCTTGGCTATTGGCCTATTGGATCTTGGTCGTCACAGATCGTATGAATGAATTAAAATGGATACATTCGTGAGAAAAAATTAGAATGAATCGTATGAATGAATTAGAATGGGCCGTCTGAATGAATTAGAATGGATACATTCGTGCGAATGAATTAGATTGGATCGTATAAACGAATTTCAATAAATCGTACGAATGAATTACACTATATCGTACGAATAAATTACAATGGTTCGTACGAATGAATTAGAATGGATCGTGTGAATGAAATAGAATGGATCGTATGAATGAATTAGAATGGATATATTCGTGCGAATGAATTAGAATGGATCGTACGAATGAATTAGAATGGATCGTATGAATGAATTAGAATGGATTCTGTAAATGAATTAGAATGGATCGTACGAATGAATTAGAATGGATACATTCGTGCAAATGAATTAGAATGTATTGTACGTATGAATTAGAATGGATCGTGCGAATGAATTAGAATAGATCGTACGAATAAATTAGAATGGATACATTCGTGCAAATGAATTAGAATGGATGGTACGAATGAGTTAGAATGGATCGTAAGAATGAATTAGAATGGATCGTACGAATAAATTAGAATGGATCGTACGAATGAATTAGAATGGATACATTCGTGCAAATGAATTAGAATGGATCGTACGAATGAATTAAAATGGATCGTACGAATGAATATGAACAGATCGTACTAATGAATTAGAATGGATCGTGCGAATGAATTAGAATGGATCATACGAATGAATTAGAATGGATACATTCTTTCGAATGAATTAGAATGGATCGTACGAATGAATTTGAATGGATCATATGAATGAATTCGAATGGAGCGTGCGAATGAATTAGAATGGTTCATACGAATGAATTAGAATGGATCGTACGAATAAATTCGAATGGATCGTACGAATGAATTAGAATGGATTATGCGAATGAATTAGAATGGATCGTACGAATGAATTAGAATGGATAAATTCGTGTAAATGAATTAGAATGGATCTTACGAATGAATTAGATTGAATCGTGCGAATGAATTAGAATGGATCGTACGAATGAATTAGAGTGGATACATTCGTGTGAATGAATTAGAATGGATCGTATGAATGAATTAGAATGGATCGTACGAATGAATTAGAATGGATCATATGAATGAATTAGAATGAATACATTCATCTGAACGAATTAGAATGGATCGTACGAATGAATTAGAATGGATCGTACGAATGAATTAGAATGGATCATACGAATGAATTATAATGGATTATACGAATGAATAAGAATGGATAAATTCATGCGAATGAATTAGAATGGATCGTACGAATGAATTAGAATGGATCGTACGAATGAATTAGAATGGATCATGCGAATGAATTAGAATGGATCGTACGAATGAATTAGAACGGATCGTAGTATGAATTAGAATTCATCGCACGAATGTATTGGAATGGATCGTACAAATGAATTAGAATGTATCGTGCGAATGAATTAGAATGGATCATACGAATGAATTAGACTGACTACATTCGTGCGAATGAATTAGAATGGATCCTATAAATAAATTAGAATGGATCGTACGAATCAAATAGAATGGATCAAACGAATGAATTAGAATGGATCGTGCGAATGAGTTAAAATGGATCGTACGAATTAATTAGAATGGATACATTCGTGCGAATGAATAAGAATGAATCGTATGAATAAATAAGAATGGATCGTACAAATGAATTAGAATGGATCGTACGAATGAATTAGAATGGATCGTGTGAATGAATTAGAATGGATCGTATGAATGAATTAGAATGGATATATTCGTGCGAATGAATTAGAATGGATCGTACGAATGAATTAGAATGGATCCTACTTATGAATTAGAATGGATTCAGCAAATGAATTAGAATGGATCGTACGAATGAATTAGAATGGATACATTCGTGCGAATGAATTAGAATGTATTGTACGAATGAATTAGAATGGATTATGCGAATGAATTAGAATGGATCGTACGAATAAATTAGAATAGAAAAATTCATGCAAATGAATTAGAATGGATGGTACGAATGAGTTAGAATGGATCATAAGAATGAATTAGAATGGATCGTACGAATGAATTAGAATGGATCGTACGAATCAATTAGAATGGATACATTCGTACAAATGAACTAGAATGGATCGTACGAATGAATTAAAATGGATCGTACGAATGAATATGAACGGATCGTATTAATGAATTAGAATAGATCGTGCGAATGAATTAGAATGGATCGTACGAATGAATTAGAATGGATACATTCTTGTGAATGAATTAGAATGGATCGTATGAATGAATTAGAATGGATCGTAAGAATGAATTTGAATAGATCGTGCAAATGAATTAGAATGGTTCATACGAATGAATTTGAATGGATCGTACGAATGAATTCAAATGGATCATACGAATGAATTAGAATGGATTATGCAAATGAATTAGAATGGATCGTACGAATGAATTAGAATGGATAAATTCGTGTAAATGAATTAGAATGGATCGTACGAATGAATTAGAATGGATCGTGCGAATGAATTAAAATGGATCGTACGAATGAATTAGAGTGGATACATTCGTGTGAATGAATTAGAATGGATCGTACGAATGAATTAGAATGGATCGTACGAATGAATTAGAATGGATCGTGCAAATGAATTAGAATAGATCATACGAATGAATTAGAATGGATACATTCATGAGAATGAATTAGAATGGATCGTACGGATGAATTATAATGGATCGTGCGAATGAATTAGAATGGATCTTACGAATGAATTATAATGGATCGTACAAATGAATTAGAATGGATCGTACGAATGAATTAAAATGGATCGTACGAATGAATATGAACGGATCATACTAATGAATTAGAATGGATCGTGCGAATGAATTAGAATGGATCGTACGAATGAATTAGAATGGATACATTCTTGCGAATGAATTAGAATGGATCGTACGAATGAATTAGAATGGATCGTAGGAATTAATTCGAATGGATTGTGCAAATGAATTAGAATGGTTCATACGAATGAATTAGAATGGATCGTACGAATGAATTCAAATGGATCGTACGAATGAATTAGAATGAATTGTGCGAATGAATTAGAATGGATCGTACGAATGAATTAGAATAGATACATTCGTGCGAATGAATTAGAATGGATCGTATGAATGAATTAGAATGGATCGTGCGAATGAATTTTATTGGATTGTACGAGTGAATTAGAATGGATACATCCGTACAAATGAATTGGAATGGATCATAGGAATGAAATAGAATGGATTGTACGAATGAATTAGATTGGATCGTGCAAATGAATTAGAATAGATCGTACGAATGAATTAGAATGGATACATTCATGAGAATGAATTAGAATGGATCGTACGAATGAATTATAATGGATCATGCGAATGAATTAGAATGGATCTTACGAATGAATTAGAATGGATAAATTCGTGCGTAAGAATTAGAATGGATCGTATGAATGAATTAGAATGGATCGTACGAATGAATTAGAATAAATTGTACGAATGAATTATAATGTATCGTACGAATGAATTAGAATGGATCGTAAGAATGAATTAGAATGGATCGTATGAATGAATTAGAATGGATATTCATGCGAATGAATTAGAATGGATCGTGCGAATGAATTAGAATGGATCGTGCGAATGAATTAGAATGGATCGTAAGAATGAATTAGAACGGATTCTGTGAATGAATTAGAATAGATCGTACGAATGAATTAGAATGGATACATTCGTGCGAATGAATTAGAATGGATTGTACGAATGATTTAGAATGGATCATGCAAATGAATTAGAATGGATCGTACGAATGAATTAGAATGGATACACTCGTGCAAATTTATTAGAATGGATGGTACGAATGAGTTAGAATGGATCGTAAGAATGAATTAGAATGGATCGTATGAATGAATTAAAATGGATTGTGCGAATGAATTAGAATTGATCGTACGAATGAATTAGAATAAATACATTCGTGCAAATGAATTAGAATGGATCGTACGAATGAATTAGAATGGATCTTACGAATGAATATCAACGAGTCGTACAAATGAATTAGCATGGATCGTGCGAATGAATTAGAATGGATCGTACGAATGAATTAGAATGGATACATTTTTGCGAATGAATTAGAATGGATCGTATGAATGAATTAGAATGGATCATACGAATGAATTCGAATGGATCGTGCGAATGAATTAGAATGGATCGTATGAATGAATTAGATTGGATACATTCGTGCGAATGAATTAGAATGGATCGTACGAATGAATTAGAATGGATACATTCGTGTGAATGAATTAGAATGAATCGTATGAATGAATTAGAATGGATCGTGCGAATGAATTAGAATGGATCCTACGAATGAATTAGAATGGATACATTCATGTGAATGAATTAGAATAGATCGTACAAATGAATTAGAACGGATCATACGAATGAATTAGAATGGATCGTACGAATGAATTATAATGGATTGTACGAATGAATTAAAATGGATACATTCGTGCGAATGAATTTGAATGGATCGTACGAATGAATTAGAATGGATCGTACGAATGAATTAAAATGGATCGTGCGAATGAATTATAATAGATCATACGAATAAATTTGAATAGATACATTCGTGCGAATGAATTAGAATGGATCGTACGAATGAATTAGAATGGATCGTAGAATGAATTAGAATGGATCGCACGAATGCATTAGAACAGATCGTACGAATGAATTAGAATGTATCGAGCGAATGAATTAGAATGGATCATACGAATAAATTAGAATAAATACATTCGTGTGAATGAATTAGAATCGATCATACGAATGAATTATAATGGATCGTACGAATCAAATAGAATAAATCATACGAATGAATTAGATTGGATCGTGCGAATGAGTTAAAATGGATCGTACGAATGAATTAGAATGGATACATTAGTTCGAATGATTAGAATGGATCGTACGAATGAATTAGAATGGATCGTACAAATGAATTAGAATGGATCGTACGAATGAATTTGAATGGATACATTCTTGCGAATGAATTAGGATGGATCATACGAATGAATTAGAATGGATCATATGAGTGAATTAGAATGGATCGTATGAGTGAATTAGAATGGATCGTGCGAATGAATTAGAATGGATAGTACGAATGAATTAGAATGGAAACATTCATGCGAATGAATTAGAATGGATCGTATGAATGAATTAGAATGGATCATACGAAGGAATTAGAATGGATCGTAAGAATGATTAAGAATGGATCGTGCGAATGAATTAGAATGGTTCGTACGAATGAATTAGAATGGATACATTCGTGCGAGTGAATTAGAATGGATCGTACGAATGAATTAGAAAGGATCGTATGAATGAATTAGAATGGATCATGCGAATGAATTAGATTGGATCGTACGAATGAATTAGAATGGATACATTCGTGCAAATGAATTAGAACAGATCGTACGAATGAATTAGAATATATCGTACGAATTAATTAGAATCGATCGTACAAATGAATTAGAATGGATTCTGATAATGAATTAGAATGGATCGTACGAATGAATTAGATTGGATACATTTGTGCAAATGAATTAGAATGGATCGTATGAATGAATTAGAATGGATCGTACGGATTAATTAGAATGGATCGTGCTAATGAATTAGAATGGATGGTACGAATGAGTTAGAATGCATCGTAAGATGCATTAGAACGGATTGTACGAATCAATTAGAATGGATCGTGCGAATGAATTAGAATAGATCATACGAATGAAGTAGAATGGATACATTCGTGCGAATGAATTAGAATGGATCATACGAATGAATTAGAATGGATCGTACGAATGAATATGAATGGATCGTACGAATGAATTAGAATTGATCGTGCGAATGAATTATAATGGATCGTACGAATAAATGAGAATGGATACTTTCTTGTGAATGAATTAGAACGGATCGTACGAATGAATTAGAATGGATCGTACGAATGAATTTGAATGGATCGTACAAACGAATTAGAATGGATTGTGCGAATGAATTAGATTGGATCATACGAATGAATTAGAATGGATACATTCGTGCGAATGAATTAGAATGGATCGTACAAAAGAATTAGAATGGATCATGCGAATGAATTAGATTGGATCGTACGAATTAATTAGAATGGATCGTACGAATGAATTGGAATGAATCGTACGAATGAATTAGAATGGATCGTGCAAATGAATTAGAATATATCGTACGAATGAATTAGAATGGATACATTCATGAGATGAATTAGAATGGATCGTACGAATGAATTGGAATGGATTGTGCGAATGAATTAGAATGGATCATACAAATGAATTAGAATGGATCGTGCGAATGAATTAGAATGGATCGTACGAATGAATTAGAATAGAAGCATTCGTGCGAATGAATTAGAATGGGTTGTACGAATGAATTAGAATGAATCATAGAATGAATTAGAATGGATCGCATGAATGTATTAGAAAGGATCGTACGAATGAATTAGAATGGATCGTGCGAATGAATTAGAATGGATCGCACGAATGAATTAGAATGGATACTTTCATGCGAATGAATTAGAATGGATCGTACGAATGAATTAGAATGGATTGTATGAATCAAATAGAATGGATCTTATGAATGAATTAGAATGGATCGTGCGAATGAAATAGAATGGATCGTACGAATGAATTAGAATAGATACATTCGTGCGAATGAATCAGAATGGATCATATGAATGAATTAGAATGGATCGTACGAATGAATTAGAATGGATCCTATGAATGAATTAGAATGGATCGTACGAGTGAATTAGAATGTATCGTACGAATGAATTAGAAAGGATCGTGCGAATGAATTAGAATGGAAACATTCGTGCGAATGAATTAGAATGGATCGTACAAATGAATTAGAATGGATCGTGCGAATGAATTAGAATGGATCGTACGAATGAATTAGAATGGATATATTCGTGCGAATGAATTAAAATTGACCGTACGAATGAATTAGAATAAATCGTACGAATGAATATGAATGGATCGTACGAATGAATTAGAATGGATACATTCATGCAAATAAATTAGATTTGATCGTATGAATGAATTAGAATGGATCATACGAATGAATTACAATGTATCGTACGAATGAATTAGAATAGATCGTACGAATGAATAAGAATAGATCGTTCGAATGAATTAGAATGGATTGTACGAATGAATTAGAATGGATACAATCGTGCGAATGAATTAGAATGGATCGTACGAATAAATTATAATAGATCGTACGAATGAATTAGAATGGATTCTGTGAATGAATTAGAATGGATCGTACGAATGAATTCGAATGGATACATTCGTTCGAATAAAATAGAATGGATCGTACGAATGAATTAGAATGGATCGTACGAATGAATTTGAATGGATCATGAGAATGAATTAGAATGGATCGTACGAATGAATTAGAATGGATACATTTTTGCGAATGAATTAGAATGGATCGTACGAATGAACTAGAATGGATCATACGATTGAATTAGAATGGATCATGAGAATGAATTAGAATAGATCGTATGAATGAATTAGAATGAATTGTACGAATTAATCAGAATGGATCATACAAATGAATTAGAATGGATCGTACGAATAAATTAGAATGGATCGCACGACTGATTTAGAATGGATCGTACAAATGATTTAGAATGGATACATTCATGCAAATGAATTAGAATGGATCGTATGAATCAATTAGAATGGATCCTACGAATGAATTTGAATGGATACATTCATTCGAATGAATTAGAATGGATCGTACGAATGAATTAGAATGGATCGTATGAATGAATATGAATGGATCGTACGAATGAATTAGAATGGATCGTGCGAATGAATTAGAATGGATCGTACGAATAAATTAGAATGGATACATTCTTGTGAATGAATTAGAATAGATCGTACGAATGAATTAGAATGGATCGTACGAATGAATTAGAATGGATACATTCGTGCGAATGAATTAGAATGGATTGCACAAATGAATTAGAATGGATACATTCGTGCGAATGAATTAGAATGGATCGTACGAATGAACTAGAATGGATTATACGATTGAATTAGAATGGATCGTGAGAATGAATTAGAATGGATCATACGAATAAATTAGAATGAATTGTACAAATTAATTAGAATGGATCGTACATATGAATTAGAATGGATCGTACGAATAAATTAGAATGGATCATACGAATGAATTAGAATGGATCGTACGAATGAATTAGAATGGATACATTCGTGCAAATGAATTAGAAAGCACCGTATGTATGAAATAGAATGAATCGTACGAATGAATTAGAATGGATACATTTGTGCGAATGAATAAGAATGGATCGTACGAATGAATTAGAATGGATCATATGAATGAATTAGAATGGATTGTACGAATGAATTAGAATGGATCATACGAATGAATTAGAATGGATACATTCATGAGAATGAATTAGAATGGATCGTACGAATGAATTAGAATGGATCGTACGAATGAATTAGAATCGATACATTCGTGCGATCCATTCTAATTAGAATGTATCCATTCTAATTCATTCGTATGAGCTATTCTAATTCATTCGTATGATCCATTCTGATTCATTAGTGCGATCCATTCTAATTCATTCGCGTAATTCATTGTAATTTATTCATACGATCCATTCTAATTCATTCGCACAAATATAACCATTCTAATTCCTTCGTATGATCTATTCAAATTCATTCGCACGAATGTATCCATTCTAATTCATTCGAACGATCCATTCTAATTCATTCGTACGATCCATTCTAATTCATTCGCACGAATTTATCCATTCTAATTCATTCGTACGATCCATTCTAATTCATTCGCACGAATGTATCCATTCTAATTCATTCGTGCTATCCATTATAATTCATTTGCATGAATGTATCCATTCTAATTCATTCGTACGATCCATTCAAATTCATTTGTATGATACATTTAAATTAATTCATACGATCCATTCTAATTCATTGGTACGATCCATTCTAATTCATTCGTATGATCCATTCTAATTCTTTCGCATTAATGAATTAGAATGGATTGTGCGAATGAATTAGAATGGATCGGACGAATGAATTAGAATGGATACATTCGTGCGAATGAATTAGAATGGATCGTCAGAATGAATTAGAATGGATCGTACGAAAGAATTAGATTGGATACATTCATGCGAATGAATTAGAATGGATCGTATGAATGAATTAGAAAGGATACATTCGTGTGAATGAATTAGAATGGACCGTATGAATGAATTATAATGGATCGTACAAATGAATTAGAATAGTTACATTCGTGAGAACGAATTAGAATGGATCGTACTAATGAACTAGAATAGAAACATTCGTGCGAATAAATTAGAATGGATTGTACGAGTGAATTAGAACGGATTGTACAATGAATTAGAATGAATACATTTGTGCGAATGAATTAGAATGGATCATACGAATTCTAATTTGTTCGTACGATCCATTCTAATTCATTCATACGATCCATTCTAATTCATTCGGATCCATTCTAATTCATTCGTACGATTTATTCTAATTCATTCTTACGATCCATTTTAATTCATTCATACAATCCATTCTAATTCATTCATACGATCCATTCTAACTCATTCGCACGAATGTATCCATTCTAATTCATTCGTACGATCCATTCTAATTCATTCATATATTCCATTCTAATTCCTTCATACGATCCATTCTAATTCATTCGCACGAATGTATCCATTCTAATTCATTCATATTATCCATTCTAATTCATTTATACTATCCATTCTAATTCATTTATACTATCCATTTTAATTCATTCGCACGAATGTATCCATTCTAATTCATTCATAGGAATATATCCATTCTAATTCATTCATACGATCCATTCTAATTCATTCGCATGAACAAATATAGCCATTCTAATTCATTCGTACGATCCATTCTAATTCATTCGCACGATTATATCCATTCGTTCGAATGAATTAGAATGGATCATACGAATGAATTAGAATACATCGTATGAATGAATTAGAATGGATCGTACGATTGAATTAGAATGGATCGTGCGAATGAATTAGAATGGATCGTACGAATGAATTAGAATGGATACACTCATGCGAATGAATTAGAATGGATCGTACGAATGAATTAGAATGTTTTGTACGAATGAATTAGAATGGATTGTACGAATGAATTAGAATTGATCGTGCGAATAAATTAGAATGGATCGTATGAATGAATTAGAATGGATACATTCGTGCGAATGAATTAGAATGGATCGTACGAATGAATTAGAATGGATCGTATGAAAGAATTAGAATGTATCATATGAATGAATTAGAATGGATACATTCGTCCGAATTAATTAGAATGGATCGTACAAATGAATACGACTGGATTATACGAATGAATCAGAATGGATCGTACGAATGAATTAGAATGGATCGTACGAATGAATTAGAATGGATACATTCTTGCGAATGAATTAGAATGGATCGTACGAATGAATTAGAATTGATACTTTCGTGCGAATGAATTAGAATGGATTGTACGAATGAATTAGAATGGATCGTACGAATGAATTAGAATGGATCGTGAGAATGAATTAGAACGGATCGTACGAATGAATTAGAATGGATCGTATGAATGAATTAGAATGGATCATGAGAATGAATTAGAATGGATCGTACGAATAAATTTGAATGGATCATGAGAATGAATTAGAATGGATCTTACGAATGAATTAGAATAGATACATTCGTGCGAATGAATTAGAATGGATCGTATGAATGAATTAGAATGGATACATTCGTGCGAATGAACTAGAATGGATCGTACGAATGAACTAGAATGGATCATACGATTGAATTAGAATGGATCATGTGAATGAATTAGAATGGATCGTACGAATGAATTAGAATGGATACATTCGTGCGAATGAATTAGATTGGATCGTACGAATGAATTAGAATGGATACATTCGTGTGAATGAATTAGAATGGATCGTACAAATGAACTAGAATGGATCATACGATTTAATTAGAATGGATCGTGAGAATGAATTAGAATGGATCGTACGAATGAATTAGAATGAATTGTACAAATTAATCAGAATGGATCGTACAAATGAATTAGAATGGATCGTACGAATAAATTAGAATGGATCATATGAATGAATTAGAATGGATCGTATGAATGAATTAGAATGGATACATTCGTGCAAATGAATTAGAATGGATCATATGAATGAATTAGAATGGATCGTACGAATGAATTAGAATGGATACATTTGTACGAATGAATAACAATGGATCGTACAAATGAATTAGAATGGTTCATATGAATGAATTAGAATGGATTGTACGAATGAATTAGAATGGATCGTTAGAATGAATTAGAATGGATACATTCATGAGAATGAATTAGAATGGATCGTATGAATGAATTTGAATGGATCGTACGAATGAATTAGAATCGATATATTCGTGTGATCCATTCTAATTAGAATGTATCCATTCTAATTCATTCGTAAGAGCTATTCTAATTCATTCGTATGATCCATTCTGATTCATTAGTACGATCCATTCTAATTCATTCGCACAATCCATTCTAATTCATTCATATGATCCATTCTAATTCCTTCGCACAAATGTAACCATTCTAATTCATTCGTATGATCCATTCAAATTCATTCGCACGAATGTATCCATTCTAATTCATTCGAATGATCCATTCAAATTCATTCGTACGATCCATTCTAATTCATTCGCACGAATGTATCGATTCTAATTCATTCGTACGGTCCATTCTAATTCATTCGCACGAATGTATCTATTCTAATTCATTCGTACTATCCATTCTAATTCATTCGCACATATGTATCCATTCTAATTCATTCGTACGATCCATTCAAATTCATGCATACGATACATTCAAATTAATTCATACGACCCATTCTAATTCATTCGTACGATCCATTCTAATTCATTCGTATGATCCATTCTAATTCTTTCGCATTAATGAATTAGAATGGATTGTGCGAATGAATTAGAATGGATCGGACGAATGAATTAGAATGGATACATTCGTGCGAATGAATTAAAATGGATCGTAAGAATGAATTAGAATGGATCGTACAAAAGAATTAGATTGGATACATTCGTGCGAATGAATTAGAATGGATCGTATGAATGAATTAGAAAGGATACATTCGTGTGAATGAATTAGAATGGATCGTATGAATTAATTAGAATAGATCGTACAAATAAATTAGAATGGATACATTCGTGTGAATGAATTAGAATGGATCGTAGGAATGAACTAGAATAGATACATTCGTGCGAATGATTTAGAATGGATCGTACGAATGAATTAGAATGGATTGTACAATGAATTAGAATGAATACATTCGTGCGAATGAATTAGAGTGGATCATACGAATTCTAACTCATTCATACGATCCATTCTAATTCATTCGTACGATCCATTATAATTCATTCGTACGATCCATTCTTATTCATTCGGATCCATTCTAATTCATTCGTACGATTCATTCTAATTCATTCGTTCGATCCATTTTAATTCATTCGTACAATCCATTCTAATTCATTCATACGATCCATTCTAATTCATTCGCACAAATGTATCCATTCTAATTCATTCGTACGATCCATTCTAATTCATTCGTACATTCCATTCTAATTCCTTCATACAATTTATTCTAATTCATTCGCACGAATGTATCCATTCTAATTCATTCATACTATTCATTCTAATTCATTCATACTATCCATTCTAATTCATTCGCACGAATGTATCCATTCTAATTCATTTGTTGGAATATATCCTTTCTAATTCATTCATACGATCCATTCTAATTCATTCGCATGAACGAATATAGCCATTCTAATTCATTCGTACGATCCATTCTAATTCATTCGCACGAATGTATCTATTCGTTCGAATGAATTAGAATGGATCGTACGAATGAATTAGAATGTGTCGTATGAATGAATTAGAATGGATCGTACGATTGAATTAGAATGGATCGTGCGAATGAATTAGAATGGATCGTACGAATGAATTAGATTGGATACATTCGTGCGAATGAATTAGAATGGATCGTACGAATGAATTAGAATGTTTTGTCCGAATGAATTAGAATGGATCATACGAATGAATTAGAATTGATCGTGCGAATGAATTTGAATGGATCGTATGAATGAATTAGAATGGATACATTCGTGCGAATGAATTAGAATAGATCGTACGAATGAATTAGAATGGATCGTACGAAAGAATTAGAATGGATCATATGAATGAATTAGAATGGATACATTCGTCCGAATGAATTAGAATGGATCGTACAAATGAATACGAATGTATCGTACGAATAAATCGTACGAATGAATTAGAATGGATCGTACGAATGAATTAGAATGTTTACAATCGTGCGAATGAATTAGAATGAATCAAATGAATGAATTAGAATGGATCGTACGAATGAATTAGAATGGATCCTATGAATGAATTCGAATTGATTGTGCGAATGAATTAGAAAGGATCGTACGAATGAATTAGAATGGATACATTCGTGCGAATGAATTAGAATGGAACATACGAATGAATTAGAAGGGATCGTACGAATGAATTAGAATAGATCATGCGAATGAATTAGAATGGACCGTATGAATGAATTAGAATGGATACATTCCTGCGAATGAATTAGAATGGATCGTGCAAATGAATTAGAATGGATCGAACGAATGAATTAGAATGGATTGTACGAATGAATTAGTATGGATGGTACGAATGAATTAGAGTGGATCGTGCGAACGAATTAGAATGGATTGTAAGAATGAATTAGAATGGATCGTACGTATAAATTAGAATGGATACATTCGTAGGAATGAATTAGAATGGATCGTATGAATGAATTAGAATGGATCGTGCGAATGAATTAGAATGGATCGTACGAATGAATTAGAATGGATCGTGCGAATGAGTTAGAATGGATCGTACTAATGAATTAGAATGGATACATTCGTGCGAATGAATTAGAATGGATCGTACGAATGAATTAGAATGGATCGTACGAATAAATTAGAATGGATCGTGTGAATGAATTAGAAAGGATCGTACGAATGAATTAGAATGGGTATATTCGTGTGAATGATTTAGAATGGATCGTATGAATGAATTAGTATGGATCGTGTGAATGAATTAGAATGGATCGCACAAATGTATTAGAATGGATCGTACGAATGAATTAGAATGGATCGTGTGAATGAATTAGAATGGATCGTACGAATGAATTAGAATGGATACATTCCTATGAAGGAATTTGAATGGATCGTACGAATGAATAAGAATGGATCATACAAATAATTTAGAATGGATCGTGCGAATGAATTAGAATGGATCGTACGAATGAATTAGAATGGATACATTCGTGCGAATGAATTAGAATGGATCGTACGAATGAATTAGAATGGATCATATAAATGAATTAGAATGGATAAATTCGTACGAGTGAATTTGAATGGATCATACGAATGAATTAGAATGGATCGTACGAGTGAATTAGAATGGATCATGCGAATGAATTAGAATGGATCATACGAATGAATTAGAATGGATACATTCGTTAGAATGAATTAGAATGGATCGTACGAATGTATTAGAATGGATCGTACGAATGGATTAAAATGGTTCATACGAATGAATTATAATGGATCATGCGAATGAATTATAATGGATCGTACGAATGTATTAGAATAGATATATTCGTGCAAATGATTTAGAATGGATCGTATGAATGAATTAGAATGGATCGTAGGAATGAATTGTAATGGATCGTATGAATGAATTAAAATGGATCGTGCGAATAAATTAGAATGGATCGTATGAATGAATTAAAATGGATACATTCGTGCGAATGAATTAGTTTGGATCGTACGAATGAATTAGAATGGATCGTACGAATGAATTACAATGTATCGTGCGAATGAGTTAGAATTGATTGTACGAATGAATTAGAATGGATACATTCGTGCGAATGAATTAGAATGGATCGTACGAATGAATTATAATGGATTTTGTGTATGAATTAGAATGGATCGTACGAATAAATTAGAATGGATACATTCGTGCGAATGAATTAGAATGGATCATATGAATAAATTAGAATGGATCGTACGAATGAATTAGAATGGTTCCTGCGAATGAATTAGAATGGATCGTACGAATGAATTAGAATGGATACATTCGTGCGAATGAATTAGAATGGATGGTACGAATGAGTTAGAATGGATCGTAAGAATGAATTAGAATGGATCGTACGAATGAATTAGAATGGATCGTGCAAAGGAATTAGAATGGATCATACGAATGAATTAGAATGGATACATTCGTGCGAATGAATTAGAATGGATAGTACAAATGAATTGGAATGGATCGTAAGAGTGAATTAGAATGGATCGTATTAATAAATTAGAATGGATTGTGCGAATCAATTAGAATGGATCGTACGAATGAATTAGAATGGATACATTCGAGCGAATGAATTAGAATGGATCGTATGAATGAATTAGAATGAATCATGCGAATGAATTAGAATGGATCGAGTTACTGAATTAGAATGGATCATACGAATGGATTAGAATGGATTATACGAATGAATTAGAATGGATCGTACGAATGAATTAGAATTGATCGTGCGAATGAATTAGAATGGATCATACGAATGAATTAGAATGGATCATACAAATGAATTAGAATGGATCGTACGAATGAATTAGAATGGATACATTCGTGCAAATGAATTAGAATGGATCGTACAAATGAATTAGAATGGATCGTACGAATGAATTAGATTGGATTGTATGAATGAATTAGAATGGATCGTGCGAATGAATTAGAATTGATCGTACGAATGAATTAGAATAGATACATTCATGCAAATGAATTATAATAGATCGTACAAATGAATTAGAATGGATTGTAGTACTGAATTAGAATGGATCGTACGAATGAATTAGAATGGATCGTACGAATGAAGTAGAATGGATCGTGCGAATGAATTAGAATGGATCGTTCGAATGAATTAGAATGATCGAACGAATGAAGTAGAATGGATCGTGCGAATAAATTAGAATGGATCGTACGAATGAATTAGAATGGATACATTCGTGCAAAACAATTAGAATGGATCGTACAAATGAATTAGATTGGTTCGTACAAATGAATTAGAATGGATCGTACGAATGAATTAGAATGGATCGTGCGAATGAATTAGAATTGATCGTGCGAACGAATTAGAATGCATACATTCGTGCGAATGAATTAGAATAGATCGCACGAATGAATTAGAATGGATCGTGCGAATTAACTAAATTGGATCGTATGAATGAATTAGGATGGATCGTACGAATGAATTATAATGGATCGTGCGAATGAATTAGCAGGGATCATACGAATGAATTAGAATGGATATATTCGTGCGAATAAATTAGAATGGATCATACGAATGAATTAGAATGGATCATACGAATGAATTAGAATGGATTGTGTAAATGAATTAGGTTGGATCGTTCGAATGAATTAGAATGGATACATTCGTGCGAATGAATTAGAATGGATCGTACGAATAAATTAGAATGGATCATACGAATGAATTAGAATGGATACATTCGTGCGAATGAATTAGAATAGGTCATACGAATGAATTAGAATGGATCGTATGAATGAATTAGAATGGATCGTACGAATGAATTAGAATGGAAACATTCGTGCGAATGAACTAGAAAAGATCGTATGAATGAATTAGAGTGGATCGCACAAATGAATTAGAATGGATCGTACAAATAAATTAGAATGGATCGTGCTAATGAATTAGAATGGATCGTACGAATGAATTAGAATGGATACATTCCTGCGAATGAATTAGAATGGATCGTACAAATAAATTAGAATGGATCGCACGAATGAATTAGAAAGGATCGTATGAATGAATTAGAATGGATACATTCTTCCGAATGAATGGATCGTTCAAATGAATTAGATTGGATCGTGCGAATGAATTAGATTGGATCGTACGAATGAATTAGAATGGATACATTTGTGCGAATGAATTAAAATTGATCGTACAAATGTAATAGAATGGATCGTACGAATAAATTAGAATGGATCGTGCGAATAAATTAGAATGGATCGTATGAATGAATTAGAATTGATCATACGAATGAATTGGAATGGATCGTGCGAATGAATTAGAATGGATCGTACGAATGAATTAGAATGGATACGTTTATGTGAATGAATTAGAATGGATCGTACGAATGAATTAGAATGGATCGTACGAATGAATTAGAATAGATCATGCGAATGAATTTGAATAGATTGTACGAATGAATTAGAATAGATCGTACGAATGAATTAGAATGGATCGTACGAATGAATTAGAATGGATCGTACGAATGAATTAGAATGGATCTTGCGAATGAATTAGGATGGATAGTACGAATGAAGTATAATGGATACATTAGTGCGATTGAATTAGAATGGATCGTACGACTGATTTAGAATAAATACATTCGAGCAAATGAATTAGAATGGATCATACGAATGAATTAGAATGGATCGTGTGAATGATTTAGAATGTATCGTACGAATGAATTAGAATGGATATATTCGTTCGAATGAATTAGAATGGATCGTACGAATGAATTAGAATGGATTATACGAATGAATTAGAATGGATCATGCGAATGAATTGGAATGGATCGTATGAATGAATTAGAATGGATACATTCATACGAATGAATTAGAATGGATCGTACGAATGAATTAGATTGGATCGTACGAATGAATTAGAATGGATCATACGAATGAATTAGAATGGATACATTCGTGCGAATGAATTAGAATGGATCGTACGAATGAATTAGAATGCATCGTACAAATGAATTAGAATGGATACTTTCGTGCGAAAGAATTAGAATGGATCATACGAATGAATTAGAATGGATTTTACGAATGAAGTAGAATGGATCGTGCAAATGAATTAGAATGGATCGTACGATTGAATTTGAATGGATCGTACGAATGAAGTAGAATGGATCGTGAGAATGAGTTAGAATGGATCGTACAAATGAATTAGAATGGATACATTCGTGTGAATGAGTTAGAATGGATCGTAGGAATGAATTTGAATGGATTCATTCGTGCAAGTGAATTAGAATGGATCGTACGAATGAATTAGAATGGGTCGTACAAATGAATTAGAATGGATCGTACAAATGGATTAGAATAGATCGTGTGAATGAATTAGAATGGATCGTACGAATGAATTAGAATTGATTCATTCGTGCGAATGAATTAGAATGGATCGTATGAATGAATTAGATTGGATCGTATGAGTGGATTAGAATGTATCGTGCGAATGAAATAGAATGGATACATTCGTGCGAATGAATTAGAATGGATCGTACAAATGAATTAGAATGGATCGTACAAAAGAATTAGAATGGATACATTTGTGCGAATGAATTAGAAAGGATCGTATGAATGAATTAGAATTGATGCATTCGTGCGAATGAATTAGAATGGATTGTACGAATGAACTAGACTGGATCGTACGATTGAACTAGAATGGATCGTGCGAATGAATTAGAATGGATCGTACGAATGAATTAGAATAGATACATTCGTGCAAATGAATAAGAATGGATTGTACGAATGAATTAGAATGGATCGTATGAATGAATTAGAATGGATCATCCGAATGAAATAGAATGGATCATGCCAATGAATTAGAATGGATTGTACGAATGAATTAGAATGGATACATTCGTGCAAATGAATTAGAATGGATCGTGCGAATGAATTAGAATGGATCGTACGAATGAATTCGAATGGATCGTATGAATGAATTAGAATGGATTGTGCGAATGAATTAGAATGGATCGTACGAAAGAATTAGAATGGATACATTCGTGTGAATGCATTAGAATGGATCGTATGAATGAATTAGAATGGATCGTACGAATGAATTAGAATGGATCGTATAAATGAATAGGAATGGATTGTATGAATGAATTAGAATGGATCGTATGAATGTATCCATTCTAATTCTAATTCATTCGTACGATCCATTCTAATTCATTCGTACGATCCATTCTTATTCATTCGCACGAATTAGAATGGGTCGTGCGAATGAATTAGAATGTATCCATTCTAATTCATTCGCACGAATGGATCGTACGAATGAATTAGAATGGATTCATTCATGCGAATGAATTAGAATGAATACATTCGTGTGAACGAATTAGATGGATCGTAGGAATGAATTAGAATGGATCGTACGAATGAAATAGATTGGATAATACGAATGAATTAGAATGGGTACATTCGTTCGAATGAATTAGAATGGATCATTTGAATGAATAAGAATGGATCGTACGAATGAATTAGAACGGATACATTCGTACGAATGAAATAGAATGGATCGTACGAATGAATTAGAATGGGTCATATGAATGAATTAGAATGGATACATTCGTATGAATGAATTAGAATGGATCGTACGAATGAATTAGAATGGATACATGCGTACGAATGAATTAGAATGGATCATACGAATGAATTAGAATGGATCATACGAATGAATTAGAATGGATACATTCGTGCGAATGAATTATAACGGATCGTAAGAATGAATTATAATGGATCGTACAAATGAATTAGAATGGATACATTCGTGCCAATGAGTTAGAATGGATCGTACGATTGAATTAGAATGGATCGTACGATTGAATTAGAATGGATACATTCGTGCGAATGAGTTAGAATGGATCGTACGAATGAATTAGAATGGATCGTACGAATGAATTTGAATGGATAAATTCGTGCGAATGAATTAGAATGGATCGTACGAATGAATTAGAATGGATCATATGAATGAATTAGAATGGTCATACGAATGAATTAGAATGGATCGTACGAATGAATTACAATGTATCATACAAATGAATGAAGTAGAATGGAACATACAAATGAATTAGAATGGATCGTACGAATGAATTAGAATGGATCGTGTGAATGAATTAGAATGGATCGTACGAATGAATTAGAATGGATATATTAATGCGAATGAATTAGATTGGATCGTACGAATTAATTAGAGTGGATCGTATGAATGAATTAGAATGTTTTCTGTGAATGAATTAGAATGGATCGTACGAATGAATTAGAATTGATACATTCGTGCGAATGAATTAGAATGGATTGTACGAATGAATTAGAATGGATCGTGCGAATGAATTAGAATGGATCGTACGAATGAATTAGAATGGATACAGTCTGCGAATGAATTAGAATGGATGGTACGAATGAGTTTGAATAGATCGTAAGAATGAATTAGAATGGATCATACGAATGAATTAGAATGGATCGTGCAAATGAATTAGAATGGATCGTACGAATGAATTAAAAGGGATACATTCGTGCAAATGTATTAGAATGGATCGTACGAATGAATTAGAATGGATCGTACGAATGAATATGAACGGATCGTACAAATGAATTAGAATGGATCGTGCGAATGAATTAGAATGGATGGTACGAATGAATTAGAATGGATACATTTTTGCGAATGAATTAGAATGGATCGTACGAATGAATTAGAATTGATCGTGCAAATGAATTAGAATGGATCATACGAATGAATTAGAATGGATCGTACGAATGAATTAGAATGGATCGTACGAATAAATTAGAATGGATCGTGCGAATGAATTAGAATGGATCGTGCAATGAATTAGAATGGATCGTACGAATGAATTAGAATGCATACATTCGAGCTAATGAATTTGAGTGGATCGTACGAATGAAGTAGAATGGATCATACGAATGAATTAGAATGGATCGTGCGAATGAATTAGAATGGATCATACGAATGAATTAGAATGGATACATTCATGCGAATGAATTAGAATGGATTATACGAATGAATTAGAATGGATCATATGAATGAATTAGAATTGATCGTACGAATGAATTATAATGTATTATATGAATGAATTACAATGGATACATTCATGCAAATGAATTAGAATGGATCGTACGAATGAATTAGAATTGATTGTGCGAATGAATTAGAATGGATCGAACGAATGAATTAGAATAGATACATTCTTTCGAATAAATTAGAATGGATCGTACGAATGAATTAGAATGGATCATAGAATGAATTAGAATGGATCGCACGAATGTATTAGAATGTATCGTACGAATGAACTAGAATGGGTCGTGCGAATGAATTAGAATGGATCATACGAATGAATTAGAATGGATACATTCGTGCGAATGAATTAGAATGGATCGTACGAATGAATTATAATGGATCGTACGAATTAAATAGAATGGATCATACTAATGAATTAGAATAGATCGTGCGAAAGAATTATAATGGATCGTACGAATGAATTAGAATGGATCGTACGAATGAATTAGAATGGATCGTACAAATAAATTAGAATGGATCGTACGAATGAATTAGAATGGATACATTCATGCGAATGAATTAGAATGGATCATACGAATGAATTAGAACGGATCGTATGAATGAATTAGAATTGATATATTCGTGCGAATGAATTTGAATGGATTGTACGAATGAATTGGAATGGATCGTATGAATGAATTAGAATGGATTCTGTGAATGAATTAGAATGGATCATACGAATGAAATAGAATGGGTACATTCTTACGAATGAATTAGAATGGATTATACGAATAAATTAGAATGGATCGTGTGAATGAGTTAGAATGGATCGTACGAGTGAATTAGAATGGATACATTAGTGCAAATGAATTAGAATGGATGGAACGAATGAGTTATAATGGATCATAAGAATGAATTAGAATGGATCGTATGAATGAATTAGAATGGATTATGCGAATGAATTAGAATGGATCATACGAATGAATTAGAATGGGTCGTACAAATGAATATGAACGGATCGAACAAATGAATTAGAATGGATCGTGCGAATAAATTAGAATGGATCGTACGAATGAATTAGAATGGACACATTCTTGTGAATGAATTAGAATGGATCGTACGAATTAATTCAAATGGATCGTACGAATGAATTAGAATGAATCGTGCGAATGAATTATAATGGATCGCACCAATGAATTAGAATGGATTGTATGAATCAATTCGAATGGAATGGATCGTACGAATGAATTAGAATAGATACATTCATGCGAATGAATTAGAATGGATCGTACAAATGAATTAGAATAGATACATTCGTGTGAATGAATTAGAATAAATCGTACGAATGAATTAGAATGGATCGTATGAATCAATTAGAATGGATCGTGCGAATGAATTAGAATGGATCATATGAATGAATTAGAATGGATACATTAATGCGAATGAATTAGAATGGATCGTACGAATGAATTAGAATGGACCATACGAATGAATTAGAATGGATCGTACGAATGAATTATAATGGATTGTACAAATGAATTAGAATGGATACATTCATGCGAATGAATTTGAATGGATCGTACGAATGAATTAGAATTGATCGTACGAATAAAATAGAATGGATAATATGAATGAATTAGAATGGATCATGTGAATGAGTTAAACTGGATCGTACAAATAAATTAGAATGGATACATTCGTGCGAATGAATTAGAATGCATCGTACGAATGAATTAGAATGGATCGTACAAATGAATTAGAATGGATACAATCATGCGAATGAATTAGAATGGATCATATGAATGAATTAGAATGGATCGTATGAGTGAATTAGAATGGATTGTGCGAAAGAATTAGAATGGATCGTACGAATGAATTAGAATGGAAGCATTTGTGCGAATGAATTAGAATGGATCGTACGAATGAATTAGAATGGATCATACAAATGAATTAGAATGGATCGTACGAATGATTTAGAATGGATCGTGCGAATGAATTAGAATGGTTCGTACGAATGAATTAGAATGGATACATTCGTGTGAGTGAAATAGAATGGATCGTACGAATGAATTAGAATGGGTCGTACGAATGAATTAGAATGGATCGCAAGAATGAATTAGAATGGATACATTCGTGCGAATGAATTAGATTGGATCGTATGAATAAATTAGAATGAATAGTATGAATGAATTACAATGTCTCGTACGAAAGAATTAGAATGGATCGTACGAATGAATTAGAATGGATCGTGCGAATGAATTAGAATGGATCGTACGAATGAATTAGAATGGATATATTCATGCGAATGAATTAGAATATATCGTACGAATGAATTAGAATATATCATACGAATGAATTAGAAAGGATCGTACGAATGAATTAGAATGGATACATTCGTGCGAATGAATTAGAATGGATCGTATGAATGAATTTAAATGGATCGTACGAATGAATTAGAATGGATCATACGAATTAATTAGAATGGATCATGCTAATGAATTAGAATGGATGGTATGAATGAGTTAGAATGGATCGTAAGAATGCATTAGAACGGATCGTACGAATGAATTAGAATGGATCGTGCGAATGAATTAGAATGGATCGTACGAATGGATTAGAGTGGATACATTCGTGCGAATAAATTAGAATGGATCATACGAATGAATTAGAATGGATCATACGAATGAATATGAATGGATCGTACGAATGAATTAGAATGGATCGTGCGAATGAATTAGAATGGATCGTTCGAATGAATTAGAATGGATACTTTCTTGCGAATGAATTAGAATGGATCGTACGAATGAATTCGAATAGATCGTACGAATGAATTAGAATGGATTATGCGAATGAATTAGAATGGATCATACGAATGAATTAGAATGGATACATTTGTGCGAATGAATTAGAATGGATCATACGAATGAATTAGAATGGATCGTGCGAATGAATTAGATTGGATCGTACGAATGAATTATAATGGATACATTCATGCGAATGAATTGGAATAGATCGTATGAATGAATTAGAATGGATCGTATGAATGAATTAGAATGAATCGTGCCAATGAATTAGAATTTATCATACAAATGAATTAGAATGGATACATTCATGACAATGAATTAGAATGGATCGTACGAATGAATTAGAATGGATCGTGCGAATGAATTAGAATGGATCGTACGAATGAATTAGTATGGTTCGTTCAAATGTATTAGAATGAATCGTAGAATAAATTAGAATGGATCGCACGAATGTATTAGAAATGATCGTACGAATGAATTAGAATGGATTGTGCGAATGAATTAGAATGGATCGTACGAATGAATTAGAATAGATAAATTCATACGAATGAATTATTATTATTTTTTTATTTTTTATTTTTTAATCAAAGCTACGGGGATTTTATTGGGGACCCCGACCCTTGAAAACAAGAAACAACCAAGTACAACACTGGCCTTTTATATATAAGGCATCAGAGAGAAGAAGGAAAAGAAAAAACAACCCATACAAACCCAATCCTCACCTCTCACACCAACTTGAACAGAAGTTAGCAATCCCTGTCGAAGCTTCTGCTAGCCTTGTTGTTCTCAATTGCAATTCTCAAAATTTCCTTGAAAGCATTTGGATAATGAGGAGTAACGATATTTTTGGAAAGACCCATCTTGGACAGTATATCATCCGGTTGATTTCCTTCTCGTCAAATGTGTGATACCTGCACTCTTGAGAAATTAACATTTGGTTGCGGATTCTAAGGACTTGTTGCCGTGTAGTCCAAGGTATAGAGCAATCTCCATTAATACTATGGACATCATTCAAAGAGTCTGATTCTATCCATAATTGGATATATTCATCTCAATAGCCATATTGATGCCAATTTCAATGGATTCCAATTAAACATTGAGAATATCTTTATAGCCAGAATTTCCATAATAGGCTTTAATAGCTGTACCTTCACTATTACGAAAAATGCCACCAACCCCTGCTTTTTCAGTTGTGAGGCCTCCATCTGTATTAAGTTTCATCCACACATTTTTTGGCTTTCTCCAAGTAATTTGCTGACTACTTGTATTGATCGGAGAAAGGAAGCATCCCCATTTTTCTACTATAATTTTGTTCTTATGAGTATCTATATCATAAAGTTGAGCAGTGGAAATTCTAATATAAACATCACGAGTGATCAAGGCACGTAGCAATCTTTTGTGTCTGGTAGAATGCTCAAATATACGTTTATTTCTTTCTTCCCACAGATAATAAACAACACATCCTGTCGCAATCTTAGCTATGGTTGCAATCATACCTTTGCCATGGAATTTGGAATTAAGTCTACCAATCTCCTCCTTGAGACTACCAAGCCTGCTCGCTTTAAGCCCCAATCTTGATAGTACAGATCTCCAAACCCAACTAGAGTAAGAGCATTCAAAGAATAGATGTTCATGACATTCACTACGATCTATGCGAATGAATTAGAATGGATCGTACAAATCAAACAGTATGGATCATATGAATGAATTAGAATGGATCATGCGAATAAAATATAATGGATCATACGAATGAATAAAAATTGATACAATCGTGTGAAAGAATTAGAATGGATCGTACGAATGAATTAGAATGGATCATACGAGTGAATTAAAATGGATCGTGCGAATGAATTAGAATAGATCGTACGAATGAATTAGAATGGAAACATTCATGCGAATGAATTAGAATGGATCGTACGAATGAATTAGAATGGATCATACGAGTGAATTAAAATGGATCGTGTGAATGAATTAGAATGGATCGAATGAATAAATTAGAATGGATATATTTGTGCGAATGAATTAGAATGGATCGTACGAATGAATTAGAATGGATCGTACGAATGAATCATTCTAATATCCATTCTAATTTATTCGCACAATCTATTCTAATTCATTCATACGATCCATTCTAATTCATTCGCACGAATGTATCAATTCTAATTCATTCGTACGATCCATTCTAATTTATTCGTACGATCCATTCTAATTCATTCGCACGATCCATTCTAATTCATTCATACAATCCATTCTAATTCTTTCGCACGAATGTATCCATTCTAATTCATTCGTACGATCCACCCTAATTCCTTCGTATGATCCATTCTAATTCATTAGCACGAATGTATCCACTCTAATTCATTCGTACGATCCATTCGAATTCATTCATACGATCCATTCTAATTCATTCATACGATCCATTCTAATTCATTCGCACGAATGTATCCATTCTAATTCATTCGTACGATCCATTCTAATTCATTCGCACAATCTATTCTAATTCATTCGTACGATCCATTCTAATTCATTCGCACGATCCATTCTAATTCATTTGCACGATCCATTCTAATTCATTCATACAATCCATTCTAATTGTTTTGCACGAATGTATCCTTTCTAATTCAGTCGTACGATCCATTCTAATTCCTTCGAACGATCCATTCTAATTCCTTCAAATGATCCATTCTATTTCATTCGTATGATCCATTCTAATTCCTTCGTATGATCCATTCTAATTCATTCCCATGAATGTATCCATTCTAATTCATACGTACGATCCATTCTAATTCATTCATACGATCCAATCTAATTCATTCATACGATCCATTCTAATTCATTCGCACGAATGTATACATTCTAATTCATTTGTATGATCCATTCTAATTCATTCGCACTATCTATTCTAATTCATTCGTACGATCCATTCTAACTCATTTGTACGATCCATTCTAATTTATTCATTTAATCCATTCTAATTCATTTGCACGAATGTATCCATTCTAATTCATTCGTACGATCCATTCTAATTCATTCGCACGATCCATTCTAATTCAATCATACGATCCATTCTAATTCATTCGTACGATCCGTTCTTATTCATTCGTACGATCCATTCTAATTCATGCATACGATCCATTCTAATTCATTCATACAATCCATTCTAATTCTTTCGCATGAATGTATCCATTCTAATTCATTCGTACGATCCATTCTAATTCATTCGCACAATCTATTTTAATTCATTCGTACGATCCATTCTAATTCATTAGCACGATCCATTCTAATTCATTTGTACAATCCATTCTATTTCATTCATACGATCCATTCTTACTCATTCGCACGATCCATTCTAATTCATTCGCACAAATGTATCCATTCTAATTCATTCATACGATCCATTCTAATTCATTCGCACGATCTATTCTAATTCATTCATACGATCCATTCTAATTCATTCATACGTTCCATTCTAATCCATTCTAATTCATTCGCACGATCTATTCTAATTCATTCATACGATCCACTCTAATTCATTCATACGATCCATTCTAATTCATTCGCACGATCCATTCTAATTCATTCATACAATCCATTCTAATTCATTCGCACGAATGTATCCATTCTAATTTATTCGTATGATCCATTCTAATTCATTCGCACGATCCATTCTAATTCATTCATATGATCCATTCTAATTCATTCGTACGATCCATTCTAATTCATTCGCACAATCTATTCTAATTCATTCGTACGATCCATTCTATTTCATTCGTACGATCCATTCTTACTCATTCGTACGATCCCTTCTAATTCATTCGCACGATGCATTCTAATTCATTCATACGATCCATTCTAATTCATTCGTACGATCCATTCTAATTCATTCGCATGATCCATTCTAATTCATTAGCACGATCCATTCTAATTCATTCGTACGGTCAATTCTATTTCTTTCGTACAATCCATTCTTACTCATTCGTACGATCCATTCTAATTCATTCGCATGAATGTATCCATTCTAATTCATTCGCATGATCCATTCTAATTCATTCATACGATCCATTCTAATTCATTCGTATGATCCATTCTAATTCATTCGCACGATCCATTTTAATTCATTCATACGATCCATTCTAATTTATTCATATAATCCATTCTAATTCTTTCGCACGAATGTATCCATTCTAATTCATTCATACGATCCACCCTAATTCCTTCGTATGATCCATTCTAATTCATTCGCACGAATGTATCCATTCTAATTCATTCGTACGATCCATTCGAATTCATTCATACGATCCATTCTATTTCATTCGTACGATCCATTCTAATTCATTCGCATGAATGTATCCATTCTAATTCATTCGTACGATCCATTCTAATTCATTCGCATGATCCAATCTAGTTTATTCGCATGATCTATTCTAATTCATTCGTACGATCCATTCTATTTCATTCGTACGATCCATTCTTACTCATTCGTACGATCCATTCTAATTCATTCACACGAATGTATCCATTCTAATTCATTCGTACGATCCATTCTAATTCATTCACACGATTTATTCTAATTCATTCATATGATCCATTCTAATTCATTCGTACGAACCATTCTAATTCATTCGTACGATCCATTCTAATTTATTAGCACGATCCATTCTAATTCATTCATACGATCCATTCTAATTCATACGATCCATTGTAATTCATTCATACGATCCATTCTATTTCATTCGTATGATCTATTCTAATTAATTCATACGATCCATTCTATTTCATTCGTACGATCCATTCTTACTCATTCGTACGATCCATTCTAATTCATTCGCACGATCCAATCTAATTCATTCGCACGATCCATTCTAATTCATTCGTAACATCCATTCTATTTCATTCGTACGATCCATTCTTACTCATTCGTACGATCCATTCTAATTCATTTGCACGAAGGTATCCATTCTAATTCATTCGTACGATCCATTCTAATTCATTCGCACGATCCATTCTAATTCCTTCATACGATCCATTCTAATTCATTCGTACGATCCATTCTAATTCATTCATACAATCCATTCTAATTCTTTCGCACGAATGTATCCATTTTAATCTATTCGTACGATCTATTCTAATTCGTTCGCACGATCCATTCTAATTCATTCATACGATCCATTCTAATTCATTCGTACGATCCATTCTAATTCATACGTACGATTCATTCGAATTCATTCATACGATCCATTCTAATTCATTCATATAATCTATTCTAATTCATTAGCACGATCCATTCTAATTCATTCGTATGATCCATTCTATTTCATTCGTACGATCCATTCTACTCATTCGCACGATCCATTATAATTCATTCGCACGAATGTATCCATTCTAATTCATTCGTACGATCCATTCTAATTCATTCGCATGATCCATTCTAATTCATTCGTACGATCCATTCTAATTCATTCATACGATCCATTCTAATTCATTCGCACGATCCATTCTAATTCATTCGCACAATCTATTCTAATTCATTCGTAATTCATTCGCACGATCATTCAGGTGCTTAGGTTGCGACCTCAAACTTTGTATTTGGTTGAATACAAAGGTGCACCTTTGAACGTTAGTTGATCGTGGGGAGACCCTGTGTGATCCATTCTAATTCATTCAAAGGTTCACCTTTGTATTCAACCAAATACAAAGTCTGAGGCCGCAACGTAAACTCCTGAATGATCGTGCGAACTAATTATGAATGAATTAGAATGGATCGTACGAATGAATTAGAATGGATCGTACGAATGAATGGATCGTACAAATGAAATAGAATGGATACATTCGTGCGAATGAATTAGAATGGATCGTACGAATGAGTAAGAATGGATCGTACGAATGAAATAGAATGGATCATACGAATGAATTAGAATGGATCGTGCGAATAAATTAGATTGGATCATGCGAATGAATTAGAATGGATTGTACAAATGAGTAAGAATGGATCGTACGAAAGAAATAGAATGGATCGTATGAAATGATTTAGAAATGGATCGTGCGAATAAGGATATATTCGTGCGAATGAATTAGAATGGATCGTACGAATGAGTAAGAATGGATCGTATGAATGAAATAGAATGGATCGTACAAATGAATTAGAATGGATCGTGCAAATGAATTAGATTGGATCGTGCAAATTAATTAGATTGGATCGTACGAATGAATTAGAATGGATACATTCGTGCGAATGAATTAGAATGGATCGTATGAATGAATTAGAATGGATCGTATGAATGAATTCGAATGGATCGTACGAATGAATTTGAATGGATACATTCGTGCGAATGAATTAGAATGGATCATACGAAGGAATTAGGGTGGATCGTACGAATGAATTAGAATGGATACATTCATGCAAAAGAATTAGAATGGATGGTATGAATGAATTAGAATGGATCGTACGAATGAATTAGAATGGATCGTACGATGAATTAGAATGGATCGTATGAATGAATTCGAATGGATCGTACGAATGAATTAGAATGGACACATTCGTGCGAATGAATTAGAATGGATCATACGAAGGAATTAGAATGGATAGTACGAATGAATTAGAATGGATCCATTCTATTCTAATTCATTCGCACGATCCATTCTAATTCATTCATACGATCCATTCTAATTCATTCATACAATCCATTCTAATTCTTTTGCACGAATGTATCCATTCTAATTCATTCGTACGATCCACCCTAATTCCTTCGTATGATCCATTCTAATTCATTCGCACGAATGTATCCATTCTAATTCATACGTACGATCCATGCTAATTCATTCATACGATCCAATCTAATTCATTCATACGATCCATTCTAATTCATTCGCACGAATGTATCCATGGGAATGAATCCATTCTAATTCATTCGTACGATCCATTCTAATTTATTCGTACGATCCATTCTAATTCATTTGCACGATTTATTCATACGATTCATTCTAATTCATTCGCACAATCCATTCTAATTCATTCGCACGATTCATTCGTATGATCCATTCTAATTCATTCGCACGAATGGAATGAAATAGAATGAATACAATCGTGCGAATGAATTAGAATGGATCGTATGAATGAATTAGATAGGATCGGAATTGATCGTACGAATGAATTAGAATGGACACATTCGTGCGAATGAATTAGAATGGATCTTATGAATGAATTAGAATGGATCGTATGAATAAATTAGAATGGATTGTACGTATGAATTAGAATGGATACATTCATGGGAATGAACTAGAATGGATCGTATGAAGGAATTAGAATGGGTCATACGAATGAAATAGAATGGATCATGCGAATGAATTAGAATGGATCGTACGAATGAATTAGAATGGATTGTATAAATGAATTAGAATGGATCGTACGAATGAATTAGAATGGATCGTGCGAATGAATTAGAATGGATCGTAAGAATGAATTAGAATGGATACATTCGTGCGAATGAATTAGAATGGATCGTTTGAATGAGTAAGAATGGATCGTATGAATGAATTAGGGTGGTTCATATGAATGAATTAGAATGGATACATTCGTGCGAAAGAATTAGAATGGATTGTATGAATGAATTAGAATGGATCGTATGAATGAATTAGAATGGATCGTGCGAATGAATTAGAATGGATCGTACGAATGAATTAGAATGGATCATATGAATGAATTAGAATGGATCGTACGAATGAATTAGAATGGATCGTACGAAAGAATTAGAATGGATACGTTCATGCGAATGAATTAGAATGGATCGTACGAATGAGTACGAATGGATCGTACGAATAAAATAGAATAGATCATACGAATGAATTAGAATGGATCGTGCTAATGAATTAGAATGGATCGTACGAATGAATTAGAATAGATTATGCGAATGAATTAGAATGGATCATACGAATGAATTAGAATGGATACATTCGTGCGAATGAATTGGAATGGATCGTATGAATGAATTAGATTGGATCGTATGAATGAATTAGAATGGATCGTTCGAATGACTTAGAATGGATCGTACGAATGAATTAGAATGCATACATTCGTGCGAATGAATTTGAATGGATCGTCCGGATGAGTAAGAATGGATCCTACGAATGAAATTGAATGGATCGTACGAATGAATTAGAATGGATCGTGCTAATGAATTAGAATGGATCGTACGAATGAATTAGAATAGATTGTGCGAATGAATTAGAATAGATCATACAAATGAATTAGAATGGATACATTCGTGCGAATGAATTAGAATGGATCGTATGAACAAATTAGATTGGATCGTATGAATGAATTAGAATGGATCGTACGTATGAATTAGAATGGATACATTCATGGGAATGAATTAGAATGGATCGTACAAAGGAATTAGAATGGATAATAAGAATGAAATAGAATGGATCGTACGAAGGAATTAGAATGGATCGTACGAAGGAATTAGAATGGATCGTACGAAGGAATTCGAATGGATACATTCGTGCAAAAGAATTAGAATGGATTGTATGAATGAATTAGAATGGATCATGCAAATGAATTAGAATGGATCGTGCGAATAAATTAGAATGGATCGTATGAATGAATTAGAATAGATTATGTGAATGAATTAGAATGGATCGTACGAATGAATTAGAATGGATACATTCGTGTGAATGAATTAGAATGGATCGTATGAATGAATTAGAATGGATCGTATGAATGAATTCGAATGGATCGTTCGAATGAATTAGAATGGATCGTACGAATGTATTAGAATGACTCGTGTGAATGAATTAGAATGGATCGTGCGAATGAATTAGACTGGATCGTATGAATGAAATAGAATGGATCGTATGAAATAGAATGGATCTTACGAAGGAATTAAAAGGGATCATACGAATGAAATAGTATGGATCGTACGAAGGAATTAGAATGGATCGTACGAAGGAATTAGAATGGATCTTACGAATAAATTAGAATGGATACATTCGTGCAAGAGAATTAGAATGGATTGTATGAATGAATTAGAATGGATCGTGCGAATGAATTAGAATGGATCGTACGAAGGAATTAGAATGGATCGTACGAAGGAATTAGAATGGATCGTATGAATGAATTAGAATGGATATATTCGTGCAAAAGAATTAGAATGGATTATATGAATGAAATAGAATGGATCGTGCAAATGAATTAGAATGGATAGTGCGAATGAATTAGAATGGATCGTACAAATGTATTAGAATAGATTGTGCGAATGAATTAAAATGGATCGTACGAATTAATTAGAATGGATACATTCGTGCGAATGAATTAGAATGGATCGTATGAATGAATTAGAATGGATCGTATGAATGAATTAGAATGGATCGTATGAATGAATTAGAATGGATCGTACGAATGAATTAGAATGGATAGTATTAAGGAATTAGAATGGATTGTATGAATGAATTAGAATGGATCGTGCGAATGAATTAGAATGGATCGTACGAAGGAATTAGAATGGATCGTACAAAGGAATTAGAATCGATACATTCATGGGAATGAATTAGAATGGATCGTACAAAGGAATTAGAACGCATCATACGAATGAAATAGAATGGATCTTATGAAGGAATTAGAATGGATCGTACGAAAGAATTAGAATGGATCACACGAATGAATTGTAATGGATCGTACCAATGAAATAAAATGGATCATACGAATGAATTAGATTGGATCGTATGAATAAATTAGAATGGATCATACGATTGAATTAGAATGGATCGTGCAATTGAATTAGAAAGGATTGTACGAATGAATTAGAATGGATCGTACGATCCATTCTATTTCATTCGTATGATCCATTCTAATTCCCTCGTACGATCCATTCTAATCCATTCTAATTCAGTCGTACGATCCATTCTAATTCATTCGCACAATCTAATTTATTCGTACGTATGAATTGGATCGTATGAATGAATTAGAATGGATCGTACGTATGAATTAGAATGGATACATTAATGGGAATGAATTAGAATGGATCGTACGAAGGATTTCGAATGGATCGTACGAAGGAATTAGAATGGATCGTGCGAAGGAATTAGAATGGATCGTACGAATGAAGTAGAATGGATACATTCGTGCAAAAGAATTAGAATGGATTGTATGAATGAATTAGAATGGATCGTACAAATGAGTTAGAATGGATCGTACGAATGAATTAGAATGGATACATTCGTGCGAATAAATTAGAATGGATCGTATGAATGAATTAGTATGGATCGTATGAATGAATTCGAATGAATCGTACGAATGAATTAGAATGGATACATTCGTGCGAATCAATTAGAATGGATCGTACGAATGAATTAGAATGGATACATTCGTACGAAAGAATTAGAATGGATCGTATGAATGAAATTAGAATGGATCGTATGAATGAATTCGAATGGATCGTATGAATGAATTAGAATGTATCGTGCGAATGAATTAGAATGGATCGTATGAATGAATTAGAATAGATTGTGCGAATGAATTAGAATGAATCATACGAATGAATTAGAATAGATACATTCGTGCGAATGAATTAGAATGGATCGTATCAATGAATTAGAATAGATCGTATGAATGAATTCGAATGGATACATTCGTGCGAATGAATTAGAATGGATCTGATGAATGAATTAGAATGGATCGTACGAATGAATTCGAATGGATCGTACGAATGAATTAGATTGGATCGTACAAATGAATTAGAATGGATCATACGAAGGAATTAGGGTGGATCGTACAAATGAATTAGAATGGATACATTCATGCGAAAGAATTAGAATAGATCGTGCGAATGAATTAGAATGGATCGTACGAATAAATTAGAATGGATTGTACCAAGGAATTAGAGTGGATCGTACGAATGAATTAGAATGGATACATTTGTGCGAAAGAATTAGAATGGATTATATGAATGAATTAGAATGGATCGTCTAAATGAATTAGAATGGATTTGTGCGAATGAATTAGAATTGATCGTACGAATGAATTAGAATGGATCGTATGAACTAATTCGAATGGATCGTACGAATGAATTAAAATGGATACATTCGTGCGAATGAATTAGAATGGTTCATACGAAGGAATTAGAATGGATCGTACGAATGAATTAGAATGGATCCATTCTATTCTAATTCATTCGCATGATCCATTCTAATTCATTCATACGATTCATTCTAATTCATTCATACAATCCATTCTAATTCTTTCGCATGAATGTATCCATTCTAATTCATTCATATGATCCACCCTAATTCCTTCGTATGATCCATTCTAATTCATTCGCACGAATGTATCCATTCTAATTCATACGTACGATCCATTCTAATTCATTCATACGATCCCATCTAATTCATTCATAAGATCCATTCTAATTCATTCGCACGAATGTTTCCAAGGGAATGAATCCATTCTAATTCATTTGTACGATCCATTCTAATTCATTCGTAAGATCCACTCTAATTCATTTGCATGATTCATTCATACGATTCATTCTAATTCATTCGGACAATCCATTCTAATTCATTCGCACGATTCATTCGTATGGTCCATTCTAATTCATTCGCACGAATGGAATGAATTAGAATAGATACATTCGTGCGAATGAATTAGAATGGATCATATGAATGAATTAGATTGGATCGGAATGGATCGTACGAATAAATTAGAGTGGATACATTCGTGCGAATAAATTAGAATGGATCGTATGAATGAATTAGAATGGATCGTATGAAGGAATTAGAATGGATCGTACATATGAATTAGAATGGATACATTCATGCGAATGAATTAGAATGGATCGTACGAAGGAATTAGAATGGATCATACGAATGAAATAGAATGGGTCGTACGAAGGAAATAGAACGGATCGTGCGAATGAATTAGAATAGAATGGATCCATTCTAATTCATTCGTACGATCCCTTCTAATTCATTCGCACAATCTATTCTAATTCATTCGTACGATCCATTCTAATTGATTTGTACGATCTATTCTAATTCTTTCGTACGATCCGTTCTATTTCATTTGTATGAATGAATTAGAATGAATTAGAATGGATCGTACAATCTATTCTAATCTATTCATACGATCTATTCTAATTCATTTGCACGATCCATTCTAATTCCTTCATACGATCCATTCTAATTCATTCGTACGATCTAATTCATTCGCACGATCCATTCTAATTCATTCATATGATCCATTCTATTTCATTCGTACGATCCATTCTTACTCATTCGTACGATCCATTCTAATTCATTCGCTCTAATTCCTTCGTACGATCCATTCTAATTCTTTCGTACGATCCATTCTAATTCCTTCGTACGATCCATTCTATTTCATTCGTATGATCCATTCTAATTCCTTCGTACGATCCATTCTAATTCATTCCCATGAATGTATCCATTCTAATTCATACGTATGATCCATTCTAATTCATTCATACGATCCAATCTAATTCATTCATACAATCCATTCTAATTCATTCGCACGAATGTATCCATTCTAATTCATTCGTACGATCCATTCTAATTCATTCGCACAATCTATTCTAATTCATTCGTACGATCCATTCTAATTCATTAGCACGATCCATTCTAATTCATTCGTACGATCCATTCTAATTCATTCATACAATCTATTCTAATTCATTCTTATTCATTCGCACAATCTATTCTTATTCATTCGTTCAATCCGTTCAATCTAATTCATTCGCACGATCCAATCTATCTCATTCGCACGATCCATTCTAATTCATTTGTACAATCCATTCTATGTCATTCGTACGATCCATTCTTACTCATTCGTACGATCATACGAAGGAATTAGAATGGATTGTATGAATGAATTAGAATGGATCGTGTGAATGAATTAGAATGGATCGTACGAATGAATTAGAATGGATCGTATGAATGAATTAGAATGGATCGTACGTTTGAATTAGAATGGATACATTCATGGGAATGAATTAGAATGGATTGTATGAATGAATTAGAATGGATCGTATGAATGAATTCGAATGGATCGTACGAATAAATTAGAATGGATACATTCAGATCGTACAAAAGAATTAGAATGGTTCGTACGAAGGAATTAGAATAGATTGTGCGAATGAATTAGAATGGATCGTACGAATGAATTAGAATGGATCGTGCTAATGAATTAGAAGGATCGTACGAATAAATTCGAATAGATTGTGCGAATGAATTAGAATGGATCGTACGAATGAATTAGAATGGATCGTATGAATGAATTAGAATGGATACATTCATGGGAATGAATTAGAATGGATCGTACGAAGGAATTAGAATGGATCGTGCGAATGAATTAGAATAGATCGTACGAAGGAATTTAGAATGGATCGTGTGAATAAAATAGATTGGATCGTATGAATGAATTAGAATGGATCGTATGAATGAATTAGAATGGATCGTGCGAACGAATTAGAATGGATCGTATGAATGAATTAGATTGGATCGTATGAATGAATTAGAATGGATCATATGAATGAATTAGAAATGATCCATTCTAATTCCTTCGTACGATCCATTCTAATTCATTCAATTCCCATTAATGTATCCATCCTAATTCATACTTACGATCCATTCTAATTCATTCATAATGTACGATCCATTCTAATTCCTTCGTACGATCCATTCTAATTCATTCGTACGATCCAATCTAATTCATACAATCCAATCTAATTCCTTCATATGATGCATTCTAATTCATTCGTACGATCCATTCTAATTCATTCATACGATCCATTCTAATTCATTCATACGATCCATTCTAATTCATTCGCACGAATGTATCCATTCTAATTCATTCGTACGATCCATTCTAATTCATTCGCACGATCCATTCTAATTCATTCGTACGATCCATTCTAATTCTAATTCATTCTAATTCATTAGAATGGATCGTACGAATGAATTAGAATGGATACATTCGTGCGAATGAATTAGAATGGATTGTATGAATGAATTAGAATGGATTAGAATGGATACATTCATGTGAAAGAATTAGAATGGATTAGAATGGATTAGAATGAATTAGAATGGATCGTACGAATTAATTAGAATGGATCGTGCTAATGAATTAGAATGGATCATACCAATGAATTAGAATAGATTGTGCGAATGAATTAGAATGGATCGTGTGAATGAATTAGAATGGATACATTCGTGCGAATGAATTAGAATGGATTGTACAAATGAATCCATTCTAATAAGAATGGATCCATTCTAATTCATTTGTACGATCCATTCTAATTCATTCGCACGATCCATTCTAATTCATTCATACGATCCATTCTAATTCATTCGTACGATCCATTCTAATTTATTCGCACGATCCATTCTAATTTATTCGTATGATCCATTCGAATTCATTTATACGATCAATTCTAATTCATTCATACGATCCATTCTAATTCATTCGCACAATCTATTCTAATTCATTCGTACGATCCATTCTGATTCATTCGCACGATCCATTCTAATTCATTAGCGAATGATGAATCATATGAATGAATTAGAATGGATACATTCATGCGAAAGAATTAGAATGGATTGTATGAATGAATTAGAATGGATCGTGCGAATGAATTAGAATAGATACATTCGTGCGAATGAATTAGAATGGATCATACGAAGGAATTAGGGTGGATCGTACGAATGAATAAGAATGGATCGTACGATCCATTCTAATTTATTTGTATGATCCATTCTAATTCATTCGCATGAATGTATCCGTTTTAATTCATTCACACGATCCATTCTAATTCATTCATGTGATCCATTCTAATTAATTCATACGATCTATTCTAATTCATTCGCACGAATGTATCCATTCTAATTCATTCGTAGATCCATTCTAATTCATTCATATGATCTATTCAAATTCATTCACACGATCCATTCTAATTCATTCGCACGAATGTATCCATTCTAATTTATTCGTACGATCGATTCTAATTCATTCTAATTCATTCACACGATCCATTCTAATTCATTCATACGATCCATTCTAATTCATTCGTACAATCCATTCTAATTCATTCTAATTCATTCATACGATCGTACGAATGAATAAGAATGGATCGTACGAATTAAATAGAATGGATCGTACAAATGAATTAGAATGGATCGTGCTAATGAATTAGAATGGATCGTACGATCCATTCTAATTCATTCGCAAGATCGATTCTAATTCATTCATACGATCCATTCTAATACATTCATATGATCCATTCTAATTCATTCGCACAATCTATTCTAATTCACTCGTACGATCCATTCTAATTCATTAGCACGAATGTATCCATTCTAATTCTAATCCATTCTAATTCATTCGTACGATCCACCCTAATTCCTTCGTACGATCCATTCGCATTCCTTCGTACGATCCATTCTAATTCCTTCGTACGATCAATTCTATTTTATTCGAATGATCCATTCTAATTCATTTGTATGATACATTCTAATTCATTCCTATGAATGTATCCATTCTAATTCATACGTACGATCCATTCTAATTCATTCATACGATCCAATCTAATTCATTCATACGATCCATTCTAATTCATTCGTACGATCCATTCTTATTCATTCGCACGATCCATTCAAATCCATTCGTACGATCCATTCTAATTCATTAGCATGATCCATTCTAATTCATTCGTATGATCCATTCTATTTCATTCGTACGATCCATTCTTACTCATTCATACAATCAAGTCTAATTAGAATGGATCATACGTATGAATTAGAATGGATCGTACGAAGGAATTAGAATGGATCATACGAATGAAATAGAATGGATCATACGAAGGAATTAGAATGGATCATACGACAAATGAATTAGAATGAATTAGAATGGATCATGCTAATGTAATTAGAATGGATCGTATGAATGAATTAGAATAAATTAGAATGGATCGTATGAATGAATTAGAATGGATTAGAATGGATCGTATGAATGATTTAGAATGGATTAGAATGGATCGTCCGAAGGAATTAGAATGGATCGTACGAATGAATTAGAATCAATACATTCGTGCGAATGAATTAGAATGGATCGTATCAATGAATTAGATTGGATCGTATGAATGAATTATAATGGATCGTATGAATGAATTAGAATGGATAGTACGAATGAATTAGAATGGATCGTACCAAGGAATTAGAATGGATACATTCGTACGATCCTTTCTAATTCATTCATACAATCCATTCTAATTCTTTCGCACGAATGTATCCATTCTAATTCATTCGTACGATCCACCTTAAATCCTTCGTATGATCCATTCTAATTCTTTCGCACGAATGTATCCATTCTAATTCATTCGTACGATCCATTCTAATTCATTCGCACAATCTATTCTAATTCATTCGTACGATCCATTCTAATTCATTCGCACGATCCATTCTAATTCATTAGCGAATGATGAATCGTACGAATGAATTAGAATGGATCGTACGAAGGAATTAGGGTGGATCGTACGAATGAATTAGAATGGATACATTCGTGCGAAAGAATTAGAATGGATTGTATGTGTTGGGGGTAGCTGGAACCCGCCCAGGAGTTCGCCCCCCCCCCCCGTGCTCACCAAATCATCTTGACAGGGAGCAAGATCCACATTGGGCTGAAGGGGCCCTAGGCAAAGAGCTCGCCCAGGAGCTCGATCAAGCTCGTCCAGGAGCTCGCCCAAGCCCGCCCAAGCTCGCTCAGAAGCTTGCCTAAGCTCGCTCAGGAGCTTGCCCAAGCTCGCTCAGGAGCTCGCCCAAGCTCGCTCAGGAGCTCAATCAAGCTCGCACAAGAGCTCGCCAAGCTCGCACGAGAGTTCGCTGGTAGTGGCAGCGGGAGTTAGACCGTCAGGCATACAAAGGCACCGGCACCCCAGACGCCCCCAACTTGCTTAGGAGCTCGCCCAAATCTCGCTCAGGAGCTCACCGAAGTTCGCTCAGGAGCTCGCCCAAGCTCGCCCAGACCCCTGTCTATCGAAGAGGTCACTCCTACGAGGTCCGACTCTTGATAGATATGGAAGAAAGGGCGGAGCAGTGCAGGGCGAGCTTGCCTTTGCTTCCCCCCTTAGGTCGCCCACCATAGAGCCGCATAAAGGGCTGCCAGGTGTTGAAACCCCACTGAAGCTACGTGGACAATTGTAGTCCATGGAAGCCCGCATGAGTTAGAAAGATGCTCTCCCCCACTCAAACCGCCTGGCAGGCTCGACGACAAAGAATGTCAGGGGGGGGACAGATTCCAAGGACTGTCAGAGACCCACACGAGCCAGAACGTGGGGGTCTAAAAGGCTCTGGAAAGAATCTCCACGTGTCGGGTCACGGTAGGTCGCCGATGTCTATAAATGCTCACCCCCAGGCTACATAGTAGAGGTTGGAAACCCTTTTCCCTACCACTTTCGTCTACAACAGCTCGCAGTTGTGCACCTGAGACTGACTTGAGCATCGGAGGGTCTGTGCTCCTAAGGGAGCCAGCCATTCTTATGCTTTTTCTTTGTCTTGCAGGTAGACGGCACGGACCAGCGAAAAATTGCCCAAATATTTGGCACCGTCTGTAGGATCATTCGACTGGTTCCTGTGAGGACGCCCACGACCACGCGGTTGAAAGCCGTGGGCTTTTGTAACCCAAGGATGGCTCCCGCGACAAGGGGACGCAGGCGACCGGGGACCCGTGCGAGGTCTGCGCACAGCGAACCTCCTGTTGAGACCCCCCAGCCCCATGTCCCGCTCAGTGACCAGCTCCTGTTGGAGATGTTGGCCACCTAGCGGGCCATGATGGAGGAACTGACGCGACTGCGTCAGGTTCCGACGGCCAGCCGACGGTCCGGGCCGGCGAAGACGACATCTCCGGTGCGACCACCAGCTTCAACATCGCGCCCGCCCACGACCATTCCGGCTCGGCAGGTTTCCCATCCGGAACCCCCGGTCGAGAGAGCGGCCGTGCGGGGGGGGGCAGGAAACCCCGCTAACGAGGTTGCAAAAGCTAGTAACCCAGCGGTCTAGCAACCAGGCGACCTCACGGGCGACCATCCCTCGCCGCCGTAGCTGGAGCGCGGATTCTAACGAGTCGGAGGCAAGGTCTCTAGAGCGGGATCGCGACCCGCGCCATCGGCGACGAGGGAAAGAGCCCGCGGTGGCTATACCTTTCAAAGCTCGAGAGGCAACGGCCTCCCACAGACCAGCCACCGCGCTGAAAGAATCCGCAGGCGAACAGCGAGGAGGCCGCCGAGCGGTAGCCCCCGAGGGTCGCCGCGGGGTGGATCCGAACCTCCCCCGAGGGAGCGTGCGCGACCGCCTAGGACCTGCGCAGCCGCCTCTGGGAATTTTCCCCGGGCACTGGCAGCGACCTAACGCGATGGTAGACCTGCTGGAGGACCTCGCCGCCCACGGAGGCAGCTCGCCCTTCACGAGTGAAGTGCACCAAGGAGGTTTCCCTCACCATTGGACCCCGCCCAAGTTTGTACTGTTCGATGGATCGCAAGATCCAGTCGACCATCTCTTGGCTTACCGGAAGTTGTTATTTTTCCGGGACCAAGACCATGTCTTGTGCCGGGCTTTCCCGAGTAGCTTGACGGGCTCGGCGCTAAACTGGTTCCACAAACTGCCATCGGGCAGCATTCCAGACTTCCCTACCCTCTCCAGACTATTTCTGGAGCAGTACCGCTGCAACAGGCAGCCCCCTAAGAGGATTGAGTCTCTCTTCACCTTGGCCATGGGAGCCCGCGAAACCCTTTGAAGCTTCGCGACGCGTTTTCGAAGTGCCTATCTCGCTCTGGAGGATGCGGTTGGCCAAGATTGCACAACGGTGAGCGCTTTCCGGAACGCTCTCCCCGAGGGAAGCAAACTTCACGACGCCCTGGTGATTAAAGATCCTCGCACGATGGTCGAGCTCTTCGCCCTTGTCCAGCAACACATCAATCTCGAAGATGCAGTGTTAGATCGGAAGGGGAAGGCAGTCGAGCAGCGACCTCCTCCGGCTCTGCGACCTCTTGCCGTTAAGGCTGTGGAGAGGCGGGAGGTGCCAGCGGCGCTACCTTGGCCCGGCCAGCCCGCAGCTCCTGCCGTGCAGCCCGCTGAAGCCCCCGCAGTGGTCGCGGGAAGGCCGGCGAACTGGCGCCTGCCTCCGGGACCCGGGGAACGGGATTTCACCGTGTTAACCCACTCCCCAAGGCAAGTCTTTCACCAGATCCGGAATGAACCCTTTTTCCAGTACCCACCACCCCTGCAGGTCGGGGAGCCCGGCTCTACCGACAACACGCGGCGGTGCGCCTTTCATCGCAGCCCCGGGCATCACACCAATAGATGCCGAGCTCTGAAAAACCACCTCGAGGACTTGGTCGCCCAAGGCCATTTGGATCAGTTCATTTCGCCTCCAAGGAGATTCGAGGTGATACCTGTGCGGGCTCCTCGGAAGGGGGATCGCCCGGGGCCCGCTGAGCCCGCCTTGCCTCCACCTCCCCCGGGAGGGCAGGCGGTCTTTCACACTATCAGCGGGCGCCTGAACGGCCTGAGATCCAGCAACGAGGTTCGTCGACAAGTTAGAGAGATGAAGCGGGCTCAGAAGGTATTCTCCGTTTCTCTAACCCCTGTATTGCTCCAAACACCAAGGGTGGAAGCCTGAGACTTCATTTGGTTCTCGGAGGATGACATGGCCGGGGTTGTCACCCCAAACAATGATCCCCTCGTCATACGCCTTATGATGGCGAACATCGAGGTAAGGCGGGTCCTGGTTGACCCAGGGAGTGCCATGGACATCCTGTTCTTGTCGGCCTTCCAGCGAATGGGATTGAGACAAATTGATTTGTCTCCCTCAACGAGCTCGCTCAATGGTTTCACAGGCGAGGTCGCTAAGGTGGCAGGGGAGATAACCCTCATCGTAACGGCGGACCCGGAGGTACGCCAAGTCCGCTTCACGGTATGGGCAGTCCGCTTTCAATGCCATCCTAGGGCGACCTTGGTTGAGACAGATGAAAGCGGTGTCCTCGCCTAATCACCAGGCCCTCAAATTTCCCACCAGCGGAGGGGTCGTGGTAATTCGAGGAGACCAGGTCGCTGCTACCAGGTGCGAGCAGGACGTCTTCCACCTCATAGATGTGGAGGTCGCTGAGGCCAAGAGGCCCGCGCCCTCCTAGCAATTAACGCCCACCTTGAGCGGGCTCCCTCAAAGCCCGAGAGAGGTCTCCTCGCTTGAATCCCCTACTTTACCCCCGGGTGGGAGCGATGTGGATCTTGAGCTCGAGGAGAAAGGTCGCCTACCAGGGTCCCAGAGAGGAAGTTTTCCCATTGCCGAGCCGCTACGAGAAGTCAACATCGGTGGCGAGGACGGACCGAAAATTGTTAGTCTCGGGACCTCGCTAACCAAGGGCGAGGACCTGGCCCTAACCAACATACTCAGGGAATACTGTAACGTATTCGCCTGGAACTTCGCGGACATGCCAGGGATTGACTCGGAGGTCGCCTGTCATCGTCTGCACACCATGAAAGTATTCCAACCGGTCAAGCAAAAAGCTCGGCACATACCTGCTGCGAAGTCCATTGCAGTGGCGGCGGAGATAGACAAAGCTAGAGCGAGCTGGCTTTATACGCGAGGCGCACTTCCCCAAGTGGATCTCCAACATCGTGGCGGTGCCCAAGAAGAGTGGAGCGGTTAGAGTGTGCATCGACTTCTCCGACCTTAACAAAGCATGCCCGAAGGACGAATTCCCCCTTCCGCGAATAGGCGCGCTGGTCGACACAGCTGTCAGGTTCCAGGCCTTATCCTTCATGGACGGATATTCGGGATACAACCAGATACCTCTCCACGTCGAAGATCAGGAGAAGACCGCTTTCTATTCTGGGGCGGGCTACCAGAAGCTTTCTGCTATCGAGTAATGCCGTTTGGACTGAAGAACGCGGGAGCGACCTACCAAAGGTTAGTCACTCAGATGTTTAAAGATCAGATCGGCATAAATGTCAAAGTTTATGTAGATGACCTTCTGGTAAAAAGTCGAGAGCGAGAAGGGCATGTTGCCGACCTCCGCGAAATCTTCGAAGTATTAAGAAAGTACCAAATGAGGCTAAACCCGGCGAAGTGCACATTCGGGGTGACTTCTGGAAAATTCCTAGGGTACCTGGTCACCCACAGGGGGATCGAGGCCGACCCTGGGCAAATCCGAGCACTTGTCGAAATGCCCGCACCAAGAACCCGGCAGGAAGTCCAGAGATTGAGCGGGCGAATCGCCGCGCTAAATCGGTTCATCTCCAAATCCTCAGACAATTGCCGACCTCTTTTCGAGCTACTTCGAAAAGGAGCTAGCATTTGTTGGGATGAAAAGTGTGAGCGCACCTTTCAAAAGATCAAAGACTATCTGGCGAGCCCGCCAATCCTAGCGGCACCTAAAGATGGCACCGAGCTTGGCGTGTATCTTGCAGTCACGAAAAATGCTGTAAGCGGGGTCCTCGTGGTTGAAGAAGCGAAGATAGAGCGGCCTGTCTACTTTGTAAGCCACACATTGCTTCCCGCCGAGCTCCGGTATCGACCAATCGAGAAGGTCGCATTGGCCTTGGTCCTTACCGCGAGAAAGCTTCACCCCTACTTCTCGGCGCACACTGTCAAGGTCATCACGGAGCACCCTCTGAAGAGCTCGCTCTCCACACCCTCGGCAGCCGGCAGGCTTTATCGATGGTCCGCCGAGCTCGCTGCCTATGGTCTGGAGTATGTCCCTCGAGTTTCTATCAAAGGGCAGGCTCTCGCCGATTTCCTGGCGGACTTCCCCATAGAAGAACCGGTCCAGTACCAGGAGGATGAGCCAACTGAGGCACACCCTGGGAAGGCGAGGTTCTTGGATTAGAATTGATCGAACGAATGAAAAAGAATGGATTGTACGAATGATTTAAAATGGATCGTACGAATGAATTAGAATGGATCGTACGAATGATTTAGAATGGATACATTCGTGCGAATGAATTAGAATGGATCATACGAATGAGTAAGAATGGATCGTACGAATGAAATAGAATGGACTGTACGAATGAATTAGAATGGATTCGTACGAATGAATTAGAATGGATACATTCGTGCGAATGAATTAGAATGGATCGTACCAATGAGTAAGAATGGATCGTACGAATGAAATAGAATGGATTGTACGAATGAATTAGAATGGATCGTGTGAAAGAATTAGAATGGATTGTATGAATGAATTAGAATAGATCGTATGAATGAATTAGAATGGATCATACGAAAGAATTAGAATGGATCGTACGAATAAATTAGAATGGATCGTACGAATGAATTAGAATGGATACATTCGTGCGAATGAATTAGAATGGATACATTCGTGCGAAAGAATTAGAATAGATCATATGAATGAATTAGAATGGATCCTATGAATGAATTAGAATGGATCGTGCGAATGAATTAGAATGGATCGTACGAATGAATTAGAAAGGATCGTGCTAATGAATTAGAATTGATCGAAGGAATGAATTAGCATGGATCGTGCTAATGAATTAGAATGGAACATACGAATGAATTAGAATGGATCGTGTGAAAGAATTAGAATGGATTGTATGAATGAATTAGAATGAATTCGTACGATCCGTTCGAATTCATTCGCACGATCCATTCTAATTCATTCATACGATCCATTCTAATTCATTCATACAATCAATTTTAAGTCTTTCACACGATCCATTCTAATTCATTCGTAGGATCCATTCTAATTCATTCGTACAATCTATTCTATTTCATTCGTACGATCCATTCTTACTCATTCGTATGATCCATTCTAATTCATTCGGACGAATGTATCCATTCTAATTTATTCGTACGATCCATTCTAATTCATTCGTACGATCCATTCTAATTCATTCGTATGATCCATTCTAATTCATTCGTCTGATCCATTCTAATTCATTCGCACGAATGTATCCATTCTAATTCATTCGTACGATCTATTCTAATTCATTCGTACGATCCATTCTAATTCATTCGTAAGATCCATTCTAATTCATTCATACGACCCATTCTAATTCATTCGTACGATCAATTCTAATTCATTCGCACGAATGTATCCATTCTAGTTCATTCGTACGATCCATTCTAATTCATTCGTACGATCTATTCTAATTCATTCGCACGATCCATTCTAATTCATTCGTACGATCCATTCTAATTCATTCGTACGATCCATTCTAATTCATTCGCACAAATGTATCCATTCTAATTCATTCATACGATCCATTCTAATTCATTCGCACGATCAATTCTAATTCATTCGTACGATCCATTCTAATTCATTCGCATGATCTATTCTTATTCATTCGCACAATCTATTCTAATTCATTCGCACGAATGTATCCATTCTAATTCATTCGTACGATCCATTCTAATTCATTCATATGATCCATTCTAATTCATTCGTATGATCCATTCTAATTAATTCGTATGATCCATTCTAATCCATTCGTACGATCCATTCTAATTCATTCATACAATCCATTCTAATTCATTCGCACGAATGTATCCATTCTAATTAATTCGTACGATCCATTCTAATTCATTCGTATGATCTATTCTTATTCATTCGCACGATCCAGTCTAATTGATTCGCACGATCCATTCTGATTCCTTCGCACGAATGTATCCATTCTAATTTATTCGTACTATCCATTCTAATTCATTAATATGATCCATTCTAATTCATTCGTACGATCCATTCTAATTCATATGCACAAAGGTATCTATTCTAATCCATTCGTAGGATCCATTCTAATCCATTCGTACGATCCATTCTAATTCATTCGTACGATCCATTCTAATTCATTCGCTCGAATGTATCCATTCGTACGATCCATTCTAATCCATTCGTACGATCCATTCTAATTCATTCGCATGAATGTAACCATTTTAATTCATTCATTTGATCCATTCTAATTCATTCGTACGATCCATTCTAATTCATTCGTCCGATCCATTCTAATTCATTCGCATGAATGTATCCATTCTAATTCATTCGTACGATCCATTCTAATTCATTCGTACGATCCATTCTAATTCATTCGTAAGATCCATTCTAATTCATTCGTACGATCCATTCTAATTCATTCGTACGATCCATTCTAATTCATTCGCACGAATGTATCCATTCTAGTTCATTCGTACGATCCATTCTAATTCATTCGTACGATCCATTCTAATTCATTCGTACGATCCATTCTAATTCATTCGCACGATCTATTTTAATTCATTCGTACGATCAATTCTAATTCATTCGCACGAATGTATCCATTCTAATTCATTCGTACGATCCTGAATTAGAATGGATCGTACGAATGAATTAGAATGGATACCTTTGTGCATATGAATTAGAATGGATCGTACGAATGAATTAGAATAGATCATATTAATGAATTAGAATGGATCATACGAATGAATTAGAATGGATACATTCGTGCGAATGAATTAGAATGGATCGTGCTGTGGGGGAAAATCTTCGTGCCGACCCGAAGATTCTCGCAGCACTAGTCAATTGGAGTCGAAGTTGATGCTGAAGATCGTTGATCGATCTGTTGATTGAAGTCGAAGCTTTTTGATATGCAAACAGAGGAATGCAATCAGAGAAATTGTGACACGAGATGTGATCTCGGAGTTCAGCCGAAGCCTACGTCTCCGTGCTATAGGGAGCAACCCGAATTCACTAACACTTCAGTTGAAGTGACCTCGACAGGCCGAGTGTCACTGAAAGCTCCCTGATCTCTTCGAAAGAGAAAAGAAGATCAAAGAGAGATGGTAGATCGGAAGTTAGAAATCCCAGAGCTCTGGTTCTGAAAGTCAGATCACAGAATGGAAATCAGAATTCCGGATCTTTGATTTCGATCCTTTTACATTCGAAGGCTCTGCTATTTATAGACATTTTTCAGGAGTGAGTCTGGTGGTAAATGGCGGTTTTTTGCTGTCGTATCTGGGGATCCTCCAGGTAAAGTTGTGGGCCCTGTTACCATCTTCTAGGGGATTCCACTGGCTCTTGGGCCCACCAGGCAGGGCCGGTGGGTCCCGCTGTAGTCCTCGTGGGCCCACCAAGCAGGGCCGGTGGGTCCCGTGGTAGATTTATGCCAAAATTTGCACCCACAGTTACCCCCTCCAAGTTAGCTAGAGTGCATTCTAGCTGGCTTGGACTTGGTGCAAAAAATAGCAACTTCCTGTTTGGAAAAACGGACACGAAGAAACTTGTTGTATGTTAGAGAAAAAAGGACCGATCGGTCAATTTTGACCGATCGGTCAAATTTGACCGAACGGTCGAATTTGACCGATCGGTCAATTTCGACCGATCGGTCGAAATCAACCGGTCACGTTTTGAGTGATCGGTCAAAAAACTTGGTTTTTTGACCGATCTAGTACAAAATCGTCCGATCGGTTGATTTCGACCGATCGGTCAATTTTGACCGATCGGTCGAATTCAACCGGTCACGTTTTGAGTGATCGGTCAAAAAACTTGGTTTTTTGACCGATCTAGTACAAAATCGTCCGATCGGTTGATTTCGACCGATCGGTCAATTTTGACCGATCGGTCGAATTCAACCGGTCACGTTTTGAGTGATCGGTCAAAAAACTTGGTTTTTTGACCGATCCAGTACAAAATCGACCGATCGGTTGATTTCGACCGATCGGTCAATTTTGACCGATCGGTCGAATTCAACCGGTCACGTTTTGAGTGATCGGTCAAAAAACTTGGTTTTTTGACCGATCCAGTACAAAATTGACCGATCGGTTGATTTCGACCGATCGGTCAATTTTGACCGATCGGTCGAATTCAACCGGTCGAGTTTGGAGGGATCGGCAAAAAACCTTGGTTTTTTGCCAGATCCAGTAGAAAATCGACCGATCGGTTGATTTCGACCGATCGGTCAACCTTGACCGATCGGTCGAATTCAACCGGTCGAGTTTGGAGGGATCGGCAAAAAACCTTGGTTTTTTGCCAGATCCAGCAGAAAATCGACCGATTGATTGATTTCGGCCGAACGGTCATATTTGACCGTTCGGCTAAATTCAGCCGGTCAAGGTTTGGATTGAACCTGTACTTTTGAAGTGGCATAGCTTGCTCTGCTCTTTTGAACTTTGGCATTTTTGAATATCGATGGAGTTGATTCTCTGTTTTGAATCTTCAGTTTGCTTGAATGTGGCTCTTCTGAACCGGCGGTCCGATTCACTCGAACCGGTGATTTGCTTGGACCGGCGGTTTGCTTGGACCGGCGGTCTGACGTTTCGCCTGGTCGCGACTGTTCGCCTGATTTTGCGCCTGCTATGGATGGGTGCCACGTGTACCTACAAAAACACGCGATTTGATAGGGTGAAGACACGTGTTCTTCTCGATTTGCGCACCTGTTTCATCCCGGGTATATAAGTTTTTCTCGCTGTCATTTTCGGCTCACGCTTTCAGAATTTTCTTGAAGTACAGAGCTTTTGCTTTTGGTTTTCCGTTCTCCATCTCCTTTCGATCGGTCAAATGGCATCTCCGGGCAGCTCGAAGAAGGGTGCTGTTCCATCCAAGAGGAAGGGCAAGGAAGTTGTCGAGGTTTCTCCTGCTCCGAAGGGCCGAGGCAAAGCAGGGCCGAATTGATCGAACTTGGTCAACTTGGTAAGAGGCACCAGGGAGTTGGATTTGCTTCTGCACCGTCAAGGCCAGAGCAGATCCCCAAGGCCAAATTTGTTCTCTGCCCGCAGATACCTTTGGAGGCGGAGCCTGAGTTTGGGTACAACATCGGCAGCAAGCTTACAGATGCAAAGAGGGAGAATCTGCATGAGTTGCTGTCATTCTTCACAGAGGGAAAGTCTCGACCAGCACTTCCAGGTGTGTTATCTGCTTTCGGTGTCGATAGGAGGACAGTCTTTGTCTCCTAGGCTAGCAAGGAACAAGTGATGGGAACTATCGTCACGATCGGCCAGCTCAACTGTGGTCTGCGCCTCCCCCTACCTCCTTTTGCTGCGAGGTTGCTGAATGTCTCCGGTCTCTGTCCCGGGCAGGTGACTGGAAACTCCTGGAGGATCATCTATGCTTTCTGTCGCGTAGAGTCAGACTTCCAGGAGGAGCTGAGGGAATGCTACTCCAGCATCCCTGAAGGTGAAGAGGCCCGAGTCGAGCTGGGGTACTTCTTCTACCACTACAGATGGGCTTGGAGGAAGGACAGCCCGTTCTACTACTTGACAGGTGTTAGTGCTCTCCGCCCGCTCTCTGACACCATCGGCTCTGACAAGCTCTACACCGATTGGCCGTTGTCGATATCTGGTGCATGGACCCCTATGTCCGTTCCAGAGGTCCCTCGGTACAAAGTGCACAAGGAGACCGATATGTTCTGCACGGGAGGAGCTCTCTCTTGGCCTCCGGAACGAGTAGGGGCCCTGGACAATCTCTTCCTGGAGTTGACGTGCGGGACCAGGTCGTGGAGGCAGTTTTCGAATTGCCCAGTCCGACACGGCAAGGCCAACCTTCTCCATCGATCGAAGCTGCGATATGAAGACAACGAGGTAATCTACTCTGATTATGAGGAGGACCCTCAGTCTGGAAAAATTGGTAGAAAGCGTCGATTCGAAAAGAAGGCTTATGCTGCCAGGCGCGCCCTCCCCTTAGAGAAGCTGGTGGTTCCGAAGGGACCAGCGAAGAAGAAAAGGAAAATCCTCATCCAGCAGGAGGATGAGGAGGAGAAAAAGAAAGAGGAAGAAGAGGAACAAGATAGAGAGGAGGAAGGTGGAGGCGAAGAAGGCGAGGGTGGTGACGATGATGATGATGAAGATGATGATGGTACTGACAGCGACGGGGGAGAGGATGAAGAAGATGAGGATGATGAAGATGGGGGTGGTGACGAAGAGATTCCTCCCACCCCCACTGATGGTGGTTATGGACATGGGGGTGGTGAGGAAGAAATTCCTCCCACCCCCACTGGTGGTGCTGACGAGGGATCGCAGCCTATCCTCATAGACGAGGGTAAGGCTCGAAGGATAGAAGGAGTTATGGACGCCACGGGAGATGGTTCCAGGGTGATTCCAACTTACGACTTCGGGGAGCTGAAAAGGAACACTCTGCGCTTCAAGATCAAGCTATCGGGGAGTGGTGGGGTTGGAAGCAACCCCACACCCCTCGATCAGATACCTCCCGAGGTCCCCCGTCTCGAAGGGGGAACAACGAGTGGGGGTGTGGAGGTTGAACAACCCCCACCCCCCTCACATTCTCTGTTCGAAGAGGTAGCTGCCATGGTGGCAGGGCTCGACCATTCGAGCGGGCACGAGGACGAAGGGGGAGCTTCACCTCCTCGAGACATTCACTCTCCTGCTCATTTGGAGAGAGGAAGCCGGGTTGGTGAAGCCACTCCTCAACCCTTGCCAGAGCCAACCCTCAGCAAGGAGAAATCGACCCCCAAGGGTAAGAGCTCCGACCGCAGGAAGGGAAAAGCTCCTCAAGTCGAGGCTTCAGGTATTTGTACTAACTTGTTCTGCTTGACTGTCTTGTCATTGAAAACTCGAAAATATTCTAACACTTTGAATTTTTGTCGATTGTAGGTACGCCTGCTGGCTCGACTCCGAAGATGAGGAGTTTGGGTGATGTGGACATCAACCATCCCACCAACGCGATCCGTAAGCTCTGCAATCTTCCGGGAGCTCCTTTTGAAGAAGCCTTCGATCGGCTTGAAGTTGTGGTATGTGCATATGCTTGATCAACTATTCGAGTTGTCTTTGAGATAATTCTAACTATTTGTTCATTTGCAGACTGGAGCCTGTTTGAGAATTGCAAGCAAGCTTTCCAGGAAGGCAGGAGAACGAGAGGCCGCTGCTGAGGTGTCTCGTTTGACGGCTGAACTGGAGGCTGTGAGCACGGAGAGAGATGAGCTGAGAGAGCAACTGACTTCGAAGAAAGCCTCTCTCAAAACGCTACAGGATCGTTGTGAGGCACAGAGTCACGAGCTCGAATCCTTGAAGACTCGACTCTCCAAGGTTGAGGACGTGTCCTGCGGTCGCACTATCGAGATCACAGAGCTGAAGCAACAACTTGCTACTCAGCACGCTGCCTTCACTGCCAGAGAAGAGACTTCGAAGAAGGCACTGGAGCATGCGTTGTCTGAATGCAAAGTTTACAAGGAAACAGCTGAGAAGGCGGCTGAAGCACTACGGACTCACGTAGCTAGAGTCCGATCTTCCAAGGCCTCGGTGGCGAGCAAAGCTCGTGCTGGATCTGAGGGAGAGAAGTCGCATGCGAAGAGTGTGGCCAAGCCTTGAGACTTTTCCCCTTCTTTGTTGTTGTACTCTGTAAACTTTTGAGATGTAACAGCTCACTTTTGTATCTGGCATATTTTGATAATAAAAGATCTTCTTGGTGTTTGAAAATTGAATGTCTTCTTGAGTTGCATGCCTTGTGTTTGAACTCTTTGAATGCTGCGTTCTGGATGGTATTGAAATATTTGAATACATATGCACACTTGAATGTAAAGGGATGAGTCGTAACTCGATCATCCAAACTGCTGAGTAACTTGAAAATTGAACTCTGTTGTAGCATAACTTTGAAATCGTTAACATTTGTATGTGAGGGGTAGAGTCGCAACTCAAGCACCCAAACTTGTTAGACGATATTGAAATTGATTGAAATAGAATATTGAAATTCGAAGGTCAGTTTAACATTTGCTAGTAAGGGGTTGAGTCGCAACTCTAACACCCAAACATGTTAAGACCTGGTAACTTGAAATTGAGAGTTGTGCTGTTTCACAACCCGAAACCGTTTAACATTTGTATGTAAAGGGTCGTGTCGCAACACGAGGCCCTAAACTTGTTAAACGACCTGGTAACTTGAAGATTGAGCTGGCTCTTGAATTTGCTTGAAGGTTTGAAACTGAATGTTTCATTGTCTCATAACTCAGAATTCGAACGGGCAAGTAGACATCTGAGAGCAATCTTTATTCAGCATAGAATTTACATCATAGATAGAACAATTTAAGATCTCAAGCATTCCAGGCTCGTGGCAGTCGATAGAATCCTTTGCTTCCTCCTGATTTGACTATGTACGGACTTTCCCAGTTGGGAGCTAGTTTCCTGCTGCTGTGTTCTCTGGCAATACGAATGGTTGCTTAGAAGTTGACCATCTCTAACCCCCATATCTGCCAGTCTTATGGGAGATCTTCATTGTCGATGCTTGTCGGAATGATCTTGCCTGCCTTTGACAAATTCATGGAGATGTCCTAGACGTAGCAGATCTTCCAAATGATACTTTAGCCGGTGGCATTGATCGGTAGAATGTCCATGACTGCGATGGAAATCACAGTAGACTGTTTTATCTGCAGTGGCCTTAGTGTCGGGCTGCAGTGGATTAGGCCATCGGAGGAACTCTTCATGCTGAATTCGATCGAGGATCTGTTCGATTGGTAGATTCCATTTGGTAAAAGTAGTCTTCTTGGGAGGAGATCGGCGTTCATCGTTTCTTAATCGCTTGGGTGCGGGAGGAACTTCTGTTTCTGCGTTGTAGGCTCTGGTAGCATATTTTGTGGTTTCCCTTTCGGCGGGTCGCCTCTTCGTCTCTCGTCCCTTTCGGGCAACTTGATCATCCTCAACCTCAATTTCCCGTTGGATTCGATCAAACATTGAACCTAGGGAAGGAGGAGGATTGCGAATGAAGTCGTTGTAGATGTGCATGTCGAAGCGGAGTGCATTCTGAAATGCCAACATGATAGCTTCATCATCCAGATGCCTCCCAGAGAGGGCAGCGTGCTCATTGCGAAATCTCCTTGTGAAGCTGCGAAGACTCTCATCCGAACCCATCCTTAGCCGATAGAGGGAATCGAGCTTCTTCTCAGGCTTTAGATTAAGTTGATAATGTTGCACAAAGAGATTGGCTAAGACGCTGAACTGAGTAATGGATCCAGCTCGAAGGTTGTGATACCAATCGAGGGATGGCTCATCGAGGCTCCCAGCGAAGGTGCGGCAGAGCACATTGTTTTCTTCTTCATGCGGTGTCAGGGATTGTTTGAAAGAGAGTATATGGAGAGTTGGATCTCCTCGGACGCAGTTGAATTTGGGGAGGACAGGAGTTCTCCATCCCCTTGGAAATGTTCTCTCAAAGGGACTTCGATGTAGAGGCCCGGCAGAAGAATAGCCATCCCTGCGACCATGTCCTCGACCTAGAGGTGGGTCAAGAGGCAAGATCGCAAGGTCTTGCTCAGGCATTGAAGTATTTGCCAGTTGGAGTCGATGTCGAAGGTCCGATCCAAGTCCACGTTGAAGTGGAATGGATGGGGAAACTCGGCTCTTCGAAGGACCGCCTTTCATTTGACATCTTCTCGAGTCATCTTGCTTTGAAGGGACTCTTCTGTTGAAGTTGCGACCAGGAGTGGATTGAGAGGATTCGTCATCAAGGCGATCCCAAACACTTTGCTTCCAAGGAGCAGCAGAGGGAGTTGGGTCGCGTCGAATCCTTTCGAGGGCATCAGTGCCCAATGACCTCCGTTGTTTGGAGTGAATTGAATGTCGAGGAGGATCAACCCTCTCACTTGCGGAGGGGATCGGAATAGCAATTCCAGCTTCGGAGGCTGCCTTCTTCAGAGCATCCCTCTCAGCAGTGAGGGTGGCATTTTGCCTCGCCAATTGGAGTAGTTGGAAATCGATTGCAGAGACTTGGTATGTCGATGGAGGGTCTTCAGCAGGAGCAGGGACAGTCTGCCCAATTGATTGATGAGGATGAGGGGCGATCGGTCGATCGACTGATCTCCCGCTTCCTGAATGAACCCCTATCTCGGGAACAGCAAGGGGCTGCCCGAAATTGAGCCTTTGACTCATTGAACGAGTCTCAGGACGAGGTTGATGTTGAGTGTTACTTCCTTCTGGTTGACCCTGGTGTTTGGTTCTCGCCATTCAGAGTGCGAAGGGTGCAACGAGATTGCCGAAGTCCAATCAGTTGTCTGATCAACCGAGGGGGCGAGGAAGTTTGACTATTGATCTAGTAATTGAAGTAGAGAGAGAGAACACAGCTTCTTGCTCGGATCCCACAGACGGCGCCAAACTGTGGGGGAAAATCTTCGTGCCGACCCGAAGATTCTCGCAACACTAGTCAATTGGAGTCGAAGTTGATGCTGAAGATCATTGATCGATCTGTTGATTGAAGTCGAAGCTTTTTGATATGCAAACAGAGGAATGCAATCAGAGAAATTGTGACACGAGATGTGATCTCGGAGTTCAGCCGAAGCCTACGTCTCCGTGCTATAGGGAGCAACCCGAATTCACTAACACTTCAGTTGAAGTGACCTCGACAGGCCGAGTGTCACTGAAAGCTCCCTGATCTCTTCGAAAGAGAAAAGAAGATCAAAGAGAGATGGTAGATCGGAAGTTAGAAATCCCAGAGCTCTGGTTCTGAAAGTCAGATCACAGAATGGAAATCAGAATTCCGGATCTTTGATTTCGATCCTTTTACATTAGAAGGCTCTGCTATTTATAGACATTTTTCAGGAGTGAGTCTGGTGGTAAATGGCGGTTTTTTGCTGTCGTATCTGGGGATCCTCCAGGTAAAGTTGTGGGCCCTGTTACCATCTTCTAGGGGATTCCACTGGCTCTTGGTCCCACCAGGCAGGGCCGGTGGGTCCCGCTGTAGTCCTCGTGGGCCCACCAAGCAGGGCCGGTGGGTCCCGTGGTAGATTTATGCCAAAATTTGCACCCACACGTGCACGAATGTATCCATTCTAATTCATTCGTACGATCCATTCTAATTCATTAATATGATCCATTCTAATTCATTCGTACGATCCATTCTAATTCATATGCACAAAGGTATCCATTCTAATCCATTCGTAGGATCCATTCTAATCCATTCGTACGATCCATTCTAATTCATTCGTACGATCCATTCTAATTCATTCGCTCGAATGTATCCATTCTAATCCATTCGTACGATCCATTCTAATTCATTCGCATGAATGTAACCATTCTAATTCATTCATTTGATCCATTCTAATTCATTCGTCCGATCCATTCTAATTCATTCGTCCGATCCATTCTAATTCATTCGCACGAATGTATCAATTCGAATTCATTTGTACGATCCATTCTAATTCATTCGTATGATCCATTCTAATTCATTCGTAAGATCCATTCTAATTCATTCGTACGATCCATTCTAATTCATTCGTACGATCCATTCTAATTCATTCGCACGAATGTATCCATTCTAGTTCATTCGGAAACGATCCATTCTAATTCATTCGTACGATCCAATCTAATTCATCGCACGATCCATTCTAAGTCATTCGTAGGATCAATTCTAATTCATTCGCACGAATGTATCCATTCTAATTCATTCATACGATCCATTCTAATTCATTCGTACGATCCATTCTAATTCATTCGTACGATCCATTCTAATTCATTCATCCGATCCATTCTAATTCATTCGTACGAATGTATCCATTCTAATTCATTCGTACGATCCATTCTAATTCATTCGTACGATCTATTCTAATTCATTCGCACGAATGTAGCCATTCTAGTTCATTCGTACGATCCATTCTAATTCATTCGTACGATCCATTCTAATTCATTCGCACGATCCATTCTAATTCATTCGTACGATCCATTCTAATTCATTCGTTCGATCAATTCTAATTCATTAGCACGATCCATTCTAATTCATTCGTACGATCCATTCTAATTCATTCGCACGATCCATTCTAATTCATTCATAGGATCCATTCTAATTCATTCATACGATCTATTCTAATTCTTTCGCACGAATGTATCCATTCTAATTCATTCGCACGAATGTATCCATTCTAATTCATTCGTACGATCCATTCTAATTCATTCGTACGATCCATTCTAATTCATTCGTACGATCCATTCTAATTCATTCATACGATTTATTCTAATTCATTCATTCAATCCATTCTAATTCTTTCACACGATCCATTCTAATTCATTCGTACGATCCATTCTAATTCATTCGCACAATCCATTCTATTTCATTCGTACGATCAATTCTTACTCATTGGTACGATCCATTCTAATTCATTTGCACGAATGTATCCAGTCTAATTCATTCGTACGAATCCATTCTAATTCATTCGTACAATCTATTCTATTTCATTCGTACGATCCATTCTTACTCATTCGTATGATCCATTCTAATTCATTCGGACGAATGTATCCATTCTAATTCATTCGTACGATCCATTCTAATTCATTCGTACGATCCATTCTAATTCATTCGTCCGATCCATTCTAATTCATTCGCACGAATGTATCCATTCTAATTCATTCGTACGGTCCATTCTAATTCATTCGCACAATCCATTCTATTTCATTCGTACGATCCATTCTTACTCATTCGTATGATCCATTATGGATACATTCGTGCGAATGAATTAGAATTGATCATACGAATGAGTAAGAATGGATCGTACGAATGAAATAGAATGGATTGTGCGAATGAATTAGAATGCATCGTACGAATGAATTAGAATGGATCGTGTGAAAGAATTAGAATGGATCGTATGAATGAATTAGAATGGATCGTATGAGTGAATTAGAATGGATACGAAGGAATTAGAATGGATCGTACGAAGGAATTAGAATGGATCATACGAATGAAATAGAATGGATCGTAAGAAGGAATTAGAATGGATCGTACGAAGGAATTAGAATGGATCGTACGAAGGAATTAGAATGGATCGTACGAATGAATTAGAATGGATATATTCGTGCAAATGAATTAGAATGGATCGTATAAATGAATTAGAATGGATCGTATGAGTGAATTAGAACGGATAGTACGAATGAAGTAGAATGGATCGTATGAATGAATTAGAATGGATACATTCGTGCGAATGAATTAGAATGCATCGTATGAATGAATTAGAATAGATTGTGCGAATGAATTAGAATGGATCGTACGAATGAATTAGAATGGATACATTCGTGCGAATAAATTAGAATGGATTATATGAATGAATTAGAATGGATCGTACGAATGAATTAGAATTGATCGTACGAATGAATTAGAATAGATTGCGCGAATGAATTAGAATGGATCGTACGAATGAATTAGAATGGATCGTACGAAGGAAATATAATGGATCGTACGAATGAATTAGAATGGATCGTACGAATGAATTAGAATGGATCGTACGAAGGAATTAGAATGGATCGTACGATTGAATTAGAATGGATCATACGAATGAGTAAGAATGGATCGTATGAATGAATTAGATTGGATCGTACGATCCATTCTAATTCATTAGCATGGATCGTGCTAATGAATTAGAATGGAATATACGAATGAATTAGAATGGATCGTAGAATGGATCGTACGAATGAATTAGAATGAATTAGAATGGATCGTACGAATGAATTAGAATAGATCATAGGAATGCATTAGAATGGATCGTGCAAATGAATTAAAATGGATACATTCATGCGAATGAATTAGAATGGATCGTACGAATGAATTAGAATGGATCGTACGAATGAATTAGAATGGATATATTTGAACGAATAAATTAGAATGGATCATACGAATGAATTAGAATGGATCGTACGAATGAATTAGAATGGATAGTGCGAATGAATTAGAATCGATCGTACGAATGAATTAGAATGGATCGTATGAATGAATTAGAATGGATCGTACGAATGAATTAAAATGGATACATTCGAGCGAATGAATTAGAATAGATCGTAGGAATGAATTAGAATGGATCGTACGAATGAATTAGAATGGATACATTTGTGAGAATGAATTAGAATGGATCGTACGAATGAATTAGAATGCATCGTACGAAGGAATTAGAATGGATATATTCGTGCGAATGAATTAGAATGGATCGTACGAATGAATTAGACTGGATCGTACGAATGAATTTGAATCGATACATTTGTGCGAATGAATCTAAATGGATTATATGAATGAATTACAATGGATCGTACGAATGAATTAGAATGGATCGTACGAATGAATTAGAACAGCTCATACGAATGAATTAGAATGAATCGTATGAATGAATTAGAATGGTTGCATTCGTGCGAATGAATTAGAATAGATCAAACGAATGAATTAGAATGGATTGTACGAGTAAATTAGAATGGATCGTGGGAATGAATTAGAATGGATCTTACGAATGAATTAGAATGGATCGTACGAATGAATTAGAATGGATCGTACGAATGAATTAAAATGGATACGTTCGTGCGAATGAATTAGAATGGATCGGACGAATGAATTAGAATGGATCGTACGAATGAATTAGAATGGATCAAATGAATGAATTAGAATTGTTACATTCATGCGAATGAATTAGAATGGATCGTACGAATGGATTAGAATGGATCGTACGAATGGATTAGAATGGATACATTCGTGCGAATGAAATAGAATGGATTGTATGAATGAATTAGAATGGATCGTACGATCCATTCAATTTCATTCGCACGATCCATTCTAATTCATTCATACGATCCATTCTAATTCATTCATACAATCCATTCTAATTCTGTCACACGATCCATTCTAATTCATTCGTAGGATCCATTCTAATTCATTCGTACAATCTATTATATTTCATTCGTACGATCCATTCTTACTCATTCGTATGATCCATTCTAATTCATTCGGACGAATGTATCCACTCTACTTTATTCGTACGATCAATTCTAATTCATTCGCACGATCCATCCATTCTAATTCATTCATACGATCCATTCTAATTCATTCGCACGATCCATTCTAATTCATTCGTACTATCCATTCTAATTCATTCATACAATCCATTCTAATTCATTCGTACGATCCATTCTAATTCACTCATACGATCCATTGTAATACATTCATACGATCCATTCTAATTCATTTGCACGAATATATCCATTCTAATTCATTCGTACGATCCATTCTAATTCCTTCGTACGATCCATTCTAATTCATTCGTACGATCTATTCTAATTCATTCGTACGATCCATTCTAATTCATTCGTACGATCCATTCTAATTCATTCGTATGATCCATTCTAATTCATTCGTACAATCTATTCTAATTCATTCGTACGAATCGATACATTCGTGTAAATGAATTAGAATGGATCGTACGAATGAGTAAGAATGGATCGTACGAATGAAATAGAATGGATTGCACGAATGAATTAGAATGGATCGTACGAATAAATTAGAATGGATCGTGTGAAAGAATTAGAATGGATCGGACGAAGGAATTAGAATGGATCGTACGAAGGAATTAGAATGGATCGTACGAATGAATTAGAATGGATCGTACGAATGAATTAGAATAGATTGTACGAATAAATTAGAATGGATCATACGAATGAATTAGAATGGATCGTGTGAAAGAATTAGAATGGATCGTACGAATGAATTAGAATGGATCGTGCGAATGAATTAGAATGGATCGTACGAATGAATTAGAATGGATCATGCTAATGAATTAGAATTGATCGAACGAATTAATTAGCATGGATCGTACATTCGTACGATCCATTCTAATTCATTCATAATATCCATTCTAATTCATTCGTACGATCCATTCTAATTTATTCGTACGATCCATTCTAATTCATTCGCACGAATGTATCCATTCTAGTTCATTCGTACGATCCATTCTAATTCATTCGTACGATCCATTCTAATTCATTCATACGATCTATTCTAATTTATTCATACAATCCATTCTAATTCTTTCACACGATCCATTCTATTTCATTCGAACGATCCATTCTAATTCATTCGCACAATCAATTCTATTTCATTCGTACGATCCATTCTTACTCATTCGTATGATCCATTCTAATTCATTCGCACGAATGTATCCATAATGGATCATACGAATGACTAAGAATGGATCGTACGAATGAAATAGAATGGATTGTGCGAATGAATTAGAATGGACCGTACGAATAAATTAGAATGGATACATTCGTGCGAATGAATTAGAATGGATCAGACTAATGAATTAGAATGGATCGTATGAATGAATTAGAATGGATCGTACGAATGAATTAGAATGGATCGTGCGAATAAATTAGAATGGATACATTCGTCCGAATGAATTAGAATGGATCATACGAATGAGTAAGAATGGATCGTATGAATGAAATAGAATAGATTGCACGAATGAATTAGAATGGATCCTACGAATGAATTAGAATAGATCGTGTGAAAGAATTAGAATGGATTGTATGAATGAATTAGAATGAATTCATACGATCCATTCGAATTCATTCGCACGATCCATTCTAATTCATTCATACGATCCATTCTAATTCATTCATACAATCCATTCTAATTCTTTCACACGATCCATTCTAATTCATTCGTAGGATCCATTCTAATTCATTCGGACGAATATATCCATTGTAATTTATTCGTACGATCCATTCTAATTCATTCGTACGATCCATTCTAATTCATTCGTACGATCCATTCTAATTCATTCGTTCGATCCATTCTAATTCATTCGCACGAATGTATCCATTCTAATTCATTCGTACGATCCATTCTAATTCATTCGTACGATCCATTCTAATTCATTCGTACGATCCATTCTAATTCATTCGCACGAATGTATCCATTCTAGTTCATTCGTACGATCCATTCTAATTCATTTGTACGATCCATTCTAATTCATTCGCACGATCCATTCTAATTCATTCGTACGATCCATTCTAATTCATTCATACGATCCATTCTAATTCATTCGTACGATCCATTCTAATTCATTCGCACAAATGTATCCATTCTAATTCATTCGTACGATCCATTCCAATCATTCGCACGATCCATTCTAATTCATTCGTACGATCCATTCTAATTCATTCGCACGATCTGTTCTTATTCATTCGCACAATCCATTCTAATTCATTCGTACGAATGTATCCATTCTAATCCATTCGTACGATCCATTCTAATTCATTCGTACGATCCATTCTAATTCATTCGTACGATCCATTCTAATTCATTCGCACGAATGTATCCATTCTAATTCATTCGTACGATCCATTCTAATTCATTCATACGATCTATTCTAATTCATTCATACAATCCATTCTAATTCTTTCACACGATCCATTCTAATTCATTCGTACGATCCAATCTAATTCATTCACACAATCCATTCTATTTCATTCGTACGATCCATTCTTACTCATTTGTATGATCCATTCTAATTCATTCGCACGAATGTATCCATAATGGATCATACGAATGAGTAAGAATGGATCGTACGAATGAAATAGAATGGATTGTGCGAATGAATTAGAATGGACCGTACGAATGAATTAGACGTACGAATGAATTAGAATGGATACAGTCGTGCGAATAAATTAGAATGGATCATACGAATGAGTAAGAATGGATCGTCATTCTAATTCATTCGTATGATCCATTCTAATTCATTTGTATCCATTCTATTTCATTCGCACGATCCATTCTAATTCATTCACGCAATCTATTCTAATTCATTCGTACAATCCATTCTAATTCATTTGTACGATCCATTCTAATTCATTCATACAATCCATTCTAATTTATTCGCACGAATGTATCTATTCTAATTCATTCGTACGATCCATTCTAATTCATTCGCACAATCTATTCTAATTCATTCATACGATCCATTCTAATTCATTCGCACGAATGTATCCATTCTAATTCATTAATACGATCCATTCTACTTCATTCGTACTATCCGTTCTAATTCACTCATACGATCCATTCTAATTCATTCATACGATCCATTCTAATTCATTTGCACGAATATATCCATTCTAATTCATTCGTACGATCCATTCTAATTCCTTCGTACGATCCATTCTAATTCCTTCATACGATCCATTCTAATTCCTTCGTACGATCCATTCTATTTCATTTGTATGATCCATTCTAATTCCTTCGTACGATCCATTCTAATTCCTTCGTATCCATTCTAATTCACTCATACGATCCATTCTAATTCATTCGTACGATCCATTCTAATTCATTCATACCATTCTAATTCATTCGCACGAATGTATCCATTCTAATCTATTCGTACGATCCATTCTAATCCATTCGTACGATCCATTCTAATTCATTCGCATGAATGTAACCATTCTAATTCATTCATTTGATCCATTCTAATTCATTCGTACGATCCATTCTAATTCATTCGTCCGATCTATTCTAATTCATTCGCACGAACGTATCCATTCTAATTCATTCGTATGATCCATTCTAATCCATTCTAATTCTTTCACACGATCCATTCTAATTCATTCGTAGGATCCATTCTAATTCATTCGTATAATCTATTCTATTTCATTCGTACGATCCATTCTTCCTCATTCGTATGATCCATTCAAATTCATTCGGACGAATGTATCCATTCTAATTTATTTGTACGATCCATTCTAATTCATTCGTACGATCCATTCTAATTCATTTGCATGAATATATCCATTATAACTCATTCGTACGATCCATTCTAATTCCTTCGTACGATCCATTCTAATTCATTCGTACGATCCATTCTAATTCATTCGTACGATCCATTCTAATTCCTTTGTACGATCCATTCTAATTCATTCGTACGATCCATTCTAATTCATTCGTACGATCTATTCTAATTCATTCGTACGATCCATTCTAATTCATTCGTACGATCCATTCTAATTCACTCATACGATCCATTCTAATACATTCATACGATCCATTCTAATTCATTTGCACGAATATATCCATTCTAATTCATTCATACGATCCATTCTAATTCCTTCGTACGAACCATTCTAATTCATTCGTACGATCCATTCTAATTCATTCGTACGATCCATTCTAATTCCTTCGTATGATCCATTCTAATTCATCCGTACGATCCATTCTAATTCATTCGTACAATCTATTCTAATTCATTCGTACGAATGGATACATTCGTGTGAATGAATTAGAATGGATCGTACGAATGAGTAAGAATGGATCGTACGAATGAATTAGAATGGATCTTATGAATGAATTAGAATGGATATATTCGTCCGAATGAATTAGAATGGATCATACGAATGAGTAAGAATGGATCGTACGAATGAAATAGAATAGATTGTACGAATGAATTATAATGGATCCTACGAATGAATTAGAATGGATCGTGTGAAAGAATTAGAATGGATTAGAATGGATCATACGAATGAATTAGAATGGATACATTCGTGCGAATGAATTAGAATGGATCAGACGAATGAATTAGAATGGATCGTACGAATGAATTAGAATGGATCAAATGAATGAATTAGAATGGTTACATTCACGCGAATGAATTAGAATGGATCGTACGAATGGATTAGAATGGATCGTACGAATGGATTAGAATGGATACATTCGTGCGAATGAATTAGAATGGATGGTTTCCTTTGTACGATCCAATCTAATTCATTCTTACGATCCATTCTAATTCATTCATACAATCCATTCTAATTCTTTCACACGATCCATTCTAATTCATTCGTACGATCCATTCTAATTCATTAGCACGATCCATGCTAATTCATTCGTTCGATCAATTCTAATTCATTAGCACGAACCATTCTAATTCATTCATAGGATCCATTCTAATTCATTCATACGATCTATTCTAATTCATTCGCACGAATGTATCCATTCTAATTCATTCGCACGAATGTATCCATTCTAGAATGGATCGTATGAATGTATTAGAATGGATCGTGCTAATTAATTAGAATGGATCATACGAATGAATTAGAATGGATCGTACGAATGAATTAGAATGGATCGTACGAATGAATTAGAATGGATCGTGCGAATGAATTAGAATGGATCGTACGAATGAATTAGAATGGATACATTTGTGCGAATGAATTAGAATGGATCGTACGAATGAATTAGAATGGATCGTATGAATGAATTAGAATGGATCGTACGAATGAATTAGAATGGATCGTGCGAATGAATTAGAATGGATCGTATGAATGAATTAGAATGGATCGTACGAATAAATTAGAATGGATACATTCGTCCGAATGAATTAGAATGGATCATACAAATGAGTAAGAATGGATCGTACGAATGAAATAGAATGGATTGTACGAATGAATTAGAATGGATCGTGCGAATGAATTTGAATGGATCGTACGAATGAATTAGAATGGATCGTGCTAATAAATTAGAATTGATCGTACGAATAAAATAGAGTGGATTGTACGAATGATTTAGAATGGATCGTACGAATGAATTAGAATGGATCGTACGAATGATTTAGAATGGATACATTCGTGCGAATGAATTAGAATGGATCATACGAATGAGTAAGAATGGATCGTACGAATGAAATAGAATAGATTGTACGAATGAATAAACATGGATTCGTACGAATGAATTAGAATGGATACATTCGTGCGAATGAATTAGAATGGATCGTACCAATGAGTAAGAATGGATCGTACGAATGAAATAGAATGGATTGTGCGAATGAATTAGAATGGATCGTACGAATGAATTAGAATGGATCGTGTGAAAGAATTAGAATGGATTGTATGAATGAATTAGAATAGATCGTATGAATGAATTAGAATGGATCGTACGAATGAATTAGAATGGATCGTACGAATGAATTAGAATGGATACATTCGTGCGAATGAATTAGAATGGATACATTCGTGCGAAAGAATTAGAATAGATCCTATGAATGAATTAGAATGGATCCTATGAATGAATTAGAATGGATCGTGCGAATGAATTAGAATGGATCGTACGAATGAATTAGAATGGATCGTGCTAATGAATTAGAATTGATCGAACGAATGAATTAGCATGGATCGTGCTAATGAATTAGAATGGAACGTACGAATGAATTAGAATGGATCGTGTGAAAGAATTAGAATGAATTAGAATGGATCGTACGAATGAATTAGAATGGATCATGTGAAAGAATTAGAATGGATTGTATGAATGAATTAGAATAGATTGTATGAATGAATTAGAATGGATCGTATGAAGGAATTTGAATGGATCGTACGAATGAATTAGAATGGATCGTACGAATGAATTAGAATAGATCGTACGAATGAATTAGAATGGATCGCACGAATGAATTAGAATGGATCGTGTGAAAGAATTAGAATGGATCGTATGAATGAATTAGAATGGATCGTGTGAATGAATTAGAATGGATCGTATGAATGAATTAGAACGGATCGTGCTAATGAATTAGAATTGATCGAACGAATGAATTAGCATGGATCGTGCATTCGTACGATCACTTCTAATTCATTCGTAAGATCCATTCTAATTCATTCGTATGATCCATTCTAATTCATTCGTACGATCCATTCTAATTCATTCGCACGAATGTATCCATTCTAGTTCATTCGTACGATCCATTCTAATTCATTCGTATGATCCATTCTAATTTATTTATACGATCTATTCTAATTCATTCATACAATCCATTCTAGTTCTTTCACACGATCCATTCTAATTCATTCGTATGATCCATTCTAATTCATTCGTATGATCCATTCTAATTCACTTGTACGATCCATTCTAATTCATTCGTACAATCCATTCTATTTCATTCGTACGATCCATTTTACTCATTCGTATGATCCATTCTAATTCATTCGCACGAATGTATCCATTCTAATTCATTCATACAATCCATTCTAATTCATTCCGTACAATCCATTCTAATTCTTTCACACGATCCATTCTAATTCATTCGTACGTTCCATTCTAATTCATTAGCACGATCCATGCTAATTCATTCGTTCGATCAATTCTAATTCATTAGCACGATCCATTCTAATTCATTCGTACGATCCATTCTAATTCGTTCGTCTGATCCTTTCTAATTCATATGCACAAAGGTATCCATTCTAATCCATTCGTAGGATCCATTCTAATCCATATGTACGATCCATTCTAATTCATTCGTACGATCCATTCTAATTCATTCGCTCGATTGTATCCATTCTAATCCATTCGTACGATCCATTCTAATCCATTCGTACGATCCATTCTAATTCATTTGCATAAATGTAACCATCTAATTCATTCATTTGATCCATTCTAATTCATTCGTACGATCCATTCTAATTCATTCGTCCGATCCATTCTAATTCATTCGCACGAATGTATCCATTCTAATTCATTCGTATGATCCATTCTAATTCATTCGTACGATCCATTCTAATTCATTCGTCCGATCCATTCTAATTCATTCGTACGATCAGTTCTAATTCATTCACAAAATCTATTCTAATTCATTCATACGATCCATTCTAATTCATTCACATGAATGTATCCATTCTAATTCATTCATACGATCCATTCTAATTCATTCGTTCGATCCATTCTAATTCACTCATACGATCCATTCTAATACATTCATACAATCCATTCTAATTCATTTGCATGAATATATCCATTGTAATTCATTCGTACGATCCATTCTAATTCCTTCGTACGATCTATTCTAATTCATTCGTACGATCTATTCTAATTCATTCGTCCGATCCATTCTAATTCATTCGCACGAATGTATCCATTCTAATTCATTCGTACGATCCATTCTAATTCATTCGTACGATCCATTCTAATTCATTCATTTGATCCATTCTAATTCATTCGTACGATCCATTCTAATTCATTCGTCCGATCCATTCTAATTCATTCACACGAATGTATCCATTCTAATTCATTCGTACAATCCATTCTAATTCATTCGTACGATCCATTCTAATTCATTCGTAAGATCCATTCTAATTCATTCGTACAATGCATTCTAATTCATTCGTACGATCCATTCTAATTCATTCGCACGAATGTATCCATTCTAGTTCATTCGTACGATCCATTCTAATTCATTCGTACGATCCATTCTAATTCATTCGCACGATCCATTCTAATTCATTCGTACGATCAATTCTAATTCATTCGCACGAATGTATCCATTCTAATTCATTCGTACGATCCTGAATTAGAATTGATCGTACGAATGAATTAGAATGGATACCTTTGTGCATATGAATTAGAATGGATCGTACGAATGAATTAGAATGGATCATATTAATGAATTAGAATGGATCGTACGAATGAATTAGAATGGATACATTCGTGCGAATGAATTAGAATGGATCGTGCGAATCAATTAGACTGAATCGTGCGAATGAATAAGAATAGATCATACGAATGAATTAGAATGGATCGTACGAATTAATTAGAATGTATACATTCGTGCGAATGAATTAGAATGGATTGTATGAATGAATTAGAATGGATCGTACGAATGAATTAGAATGGATCATACGAATTAATTAGAATGGATCATACAAATGAATTAGAATGGATCGTACGATTGAATTAGAATGGATCGTACGAATGAATTAGAATGGATCGTGCGAATGGATTAGAATGGATCGTACGAATGAATTAGAATAGATCGTGTGAAAGAATTAGAATGGATTGTATGAATGAATTAGAATAGATCGTATGAATGAATTAGAATGGATCGTACGAATGAATTAGAATGGATCGTACGAATGAATTAGAATGGATACATTCGTGCGAATAAATTAGAATGGATACATTCATGCGAAAGAATTAGAATAGATCGTATGAATGAATTAGAATGGATCCTATGAATGAATTAGAATGGATCGTGTGAATAAATTAGAATGGATCGTACGAATGAATTAGAATGGATCGTGCTAATGAATTAGAATTGATCGAACGAATGAATTAGCATGGATCGTGCTAATGAGTTAGAATGGAATGTACGAATGAATTAGAATGGATCGTGTGAAAGATTTAGAATGGATTGTATGAATGAATTAGAATGGATCGTACGAATGAATTAGAATGGATCGTGTGAAAGAATTAGAATGGATTGTATGAATGAATTAGAATAGATTGTATGAATGAATTAGAGTGGATCGTACGAAGGAATTTGAATGGATCGTACGAATGAATTAGAATGGATCGTACGAATGAATTAGAATAGATCGTGCGAATGAATTAGAATGGATCGCACGAATGAATTAGAATGGATCGTGTGAATGAATTAGAATGGATCGTGCGAATGAATTAGAATGGATCGTGCGAATGAATTAGAATGGATCGTATGAATGAATTAGAATGGATCGTGCTAATGAATTAGAATTGATCGAACGAATGAATTAGCATGGATCGTGCATTCGTACGATCCATTCTAATTCATTCGTAAGATCCATTCTAATTCATTCGTACGATCCATTTTAATTCATTCGTACGATCCATTCTAATTCATTCGCACGAATGTATCCATTCTAGTTTATTCGTACGATCTATTCTAATTCATTCGTACGATCCATTCTAATTCATTCATACGATCTATTCTAATTCATTCATACAATCCATTCTAGTTCTTTCACACGATCCATTCTAATTCATTCGTATGATCCATTCTAATTCATTCGTACAATCCATTCTATTTCATTCGTACGATCCATTCTTACTCATTCGTATGATCCATTCTAATTCATTCGCACGAATGTATCCATTCTAATTCATTCATACAATCCATTCTAATTCATTCCGTACAATCAATTCTAATTCATTCACACGATCCATTCTAATTCATTCGTACGTTCCATTCTAATTCATTAGCACGATCCATGCTAATTCATTCGTTCGATCAATTCTAATTCATTAGCACGATCCATTCTAATTCATTCGTACGATCCATTCTAATTCATTCGTACGATCCTTTCTAATTCATATGCACAAAGGTATCCATTCTAATCCATTCGTAGGATCCATTCTAATCCATTCATATGATCCATTCTAATTCATTCGTACGATCCATTCTAATTAATTCGCTCGATTGTATCTATTCTAATCCATTCGTACGATCTATTCTAATCCATTCGTACGATCCATTCTAATTCATTCGCATAAATGTAACCATCTAATTCATTCATTTGATCCATTCTAATTCATTCGTACGATCCATTCTAATTCATTCGTACGATCCATTCTAATTCATTCGTCCGATCCATTCTAATTCATTCGTACGATCAGTTCTAATTCATTCACAAAATCTATTCTAATTCATTCATACGATCCATTCTAATTCATTCACACGAATGTAACCATTCTAATTCATTCATACGATCCATTCTAATTCATTCGTACGATCCATTCTAATTCACTCATACGATCCATTCTAATACATTCATACAATCCATTCTAATTCATTTGCACGAATATATCCATTCTAATTCATTCGTACGATCCATTCTAATTCCTTCGTACGATCCATTCTAATTCATTCGTACGATCTATTCTAATTCATTCGCACGAATGTATCCATTCTAGTTCATTCGTACGATCCATTCTAATTCATTCGTACGATCCATTCTAATTCATTCGCACGATCCATTCTAATTCATTCGTACGATCCATTCTAATTCATTCGTTCGATCAATTCTAATTCATTAGCACGATCCATTCTAATTCATTCGCACGATCCATTCTAATTCATTCATAGGATCCATTCTAATTCATTCATACGATCTATTCTAATTCTTTCGCACGAATGTATCCATTCTAATTCATTCGCACGAATGTATCCATTCTAATTCATTCATACGATCCATTCTAATTCATTCGTACGATCCATTCTAATTCATTCGTACGATCCATTCTAATTCATTCATACGATTTATTCTAATTCATTCATTCAATCCATTCTAATTCTTTCACACGATCCATTGTAATTCATTTGTACGATCCATTCTAATTCATTCGCACAATCCATTCTATTTCATTCGTACGATCAATTCTTACTCATTGGTACGATCCATTCTAATTCATTTGCACGAATGTATCCAGTCTATTTCATTCGTACGAATCCATTCTAATTCATTCGTACAATCTATTCTATTTCATTCGTACGATCCATTCTTACTCATTCCCACGATCCATTCTAATTTATTTGTACGATCCATTCTAATTCATTCGTACGATCCATTCTAATTTATTCGTACGATCCATTCTAATTCATTCGTCCGATCCATTCTAATTCATTCGCACGAATGTATCCATTCTAATTCATTCGTACGGTCCATTCTAATTCATTCGCACAATCCATTCTATTTCATTCGTACGATCCATTCTTACTCATTCGTATGATCCATTATGGATACATTCGTGCGAATGAATTAGAATGGATCATACGAATGAGTAAGAATGGATCGTATGAATGAAATAGAATGGATTGTGCGAATGAATTAGAATGGATCGTACGAATGAATTAGAATGGATCGTGTGAAAGAATTAGAATGGATCGTACGAATGAATTAGAATGGATCGTATGAGTGAATTAGAATGGATACGAAGGAATTAGAATGGATCGTACGAAGGAATTAGAATGGATCATACGAATGAAATAGAATGGATCGTACGAAGGAATTAGAATGGATCGTACGAAGGAATTAGAATGGATCGTACGAATGAATTAGAATGGATATATTCGTGCAAATGAATTAGAATGGATCGTATGAATGAATTAGAATGGATCGTATGAGTGAATTAGAACGGATAGTACGAATGAAGTAGAATGGATCGTATGAATGAATTAGAATGGATACATTCGTGCGAATGAATTAGAATGCATCGTATGAATGAATTAGAATAGATTGTGCGAATGAATTAGAATGGATCGTACGAATGAATTAGAATGGATACATTCGTGCGAATAAATTAGAATGGATTATATGAATGAATTAGAATGGCTCGTACGAATGAATTAGAATTGATCGTACGAATGAATTAGAATAGATTGCGCGAATGAATTAGAATGGATCGTACGAATGAATTAGAATGGATCGTACGAAGGAAATATAATGGATCGAACGAATGAATTAGAATGGATCGTACGAATGAATTAGAATGGATCGTACGAAGGAATTAGAATGGATCGTACGATTGAATTAGAATGGATCATACGAATGAGTAAGAATGGATCGTATGAATGAATTAGATTGGATCGTACGATCCATTCTAATTCATTAGCATGGATCGTGCTAATGAATTAGAATGGAATATACGAATGAATTAGAATGGATCGTAGAATGGATCATACGAATGAATTAGAATGAATTAGAATGGATCGTACGAATGAATTAGAATAGATCATAGGAATGCATTAGAATGGATCGTGCAAATGAATTAGAATGGATACATTCATGCGAATGAATTAGAATGGATCGTACGAATAAATTAGAATGGATCGTACGAATGAATTAGAATGGATATATTTGAACGAATAAATTAGAATGGATCATACGAATGAATTAGAATGGATCTTACGAATGAATTAGAATGGATAGTGCGAATGAATTAGAATCGATCGTACGAATGAATTAGAATGGATCGTACGAATGAATTAGATCGTACGAATGAATTAGAATGGATCGTACGAATGAATTAAAATGGATACATTCGAGCGAATGAATTAGAATAGATCGTAGGAATGAATTAGAATGGATCGTACGAATGAATTAGAATGGATACATTTGTGAGAATGAATTAGAATGGATCGTACGAATGAATTAGAATGCATCGTACGAAAGAATTAGAATGGATATATTCGTGCGAATGAATTAGAATGGATCGTACGAATGAATTAGACTGGATCGTACGATTGAATTTGAATCGATACATTTGTGCGAATGAATCTAAATGGATTATATGAATGAATTACAATGGATCGTACGAATGAATTAGAATGGATCGTACGAATGAATTAGAATAGCTCATACGAATGAATTAGAATGAATCGTATGAAGGAATTAGAATGGTTACATTCGTGCGAATGAATTAGAATAGATCAAACGAATGAATTAGAATGGATTGTACGAGTAAATTAGAATGGATCGTGGGAATGAATTAGAATGAATCTTACGAATGAATTAGAATGGATCGTACGAATGAATTAGAATGGATCAAATGAATGAATTAGAATGGTTACATTCATGCGAATGAATTAGAATGGATCGTACGAATGGATTAGAATGGTTCGTACGAATGGATTAGAATGGATACATTCGTGCGAATGAAATATAATGGATTGTATGAATGAATTAGAATGGATCGTACGATCCATTCAAATTCATTCGTACGATCCATTCTAATTCATTCATACGATCCATTCTAATTCATTCATACAATCCATTCTAATTCTGTCACACGATCCATTCTAATTCATTCGTAGGATCCATTCTAATTCATTCGTACAATCTATTATATTTCATTCGTACGATCCATTCTTACTCATTCGTATGATCCATTCTAATTCATTCGGACGAATCTATCCATTCTAATTTATTCGTACGATCAATTCTAATTCATTCGCACGATCCATCCATTCTAATTCATTCATACGATCCATTCTAATTCATTCGCACGATCCATTCTAATTCATTCGTACTATCCATTCTAATTCATTCATACAATCCATTCTAATTCATTCGTACGATCCATTCTAATTCACTCATACGATCCATTGTAATACATTCATACGATCCATTCTAATTCATTTGCACGAATATATCCATTCTAATTCATTCGTACGATCCATTCTAATTCCTTCGTACGATCCATTCTAATTCATTCGTACGATCTATTCTAATTCATTCGTACGATCCATTCTAATTCATTCGTACGATCCATTCTAATTCATTCGTATGATCCATTCTAATTCATTCGTACAATCTATTCTAATTCATTCGTACGAATGGATACATTCGTGTAAATGAATTAGAATGGATCGTACGAATGAGTAAGAATGGATCGTACGAATGAAATAGAATGGATTGCACGAATGAATTAGAATGGATCGTACGAATGAATTAGAATGGATCGTGTGAAAGAATTAGAATGGATCGTACGAAGGAATTAGAATGGATCGTACGAAGGAATTAGAATGGATCGTACGAATGAATTAGAATGGATCGTACGAATGAATTAGAATAGATTGTACGAATAAATTAGAATGGATCGTACGAATGAATTAGAATGGATCGTGTGAAAGAATTAGAATGGATCGTACGAATGAATTAGAATGGATCGTGCAAATGAATTTGAATGGATCGTACGAATGAATTAGAATGGATCGTGCTAATGAATTAGAATTGATCGAACGAATTAATTAGCATGGATCGTGCATTCGTACGATCCATTCTAATTCATTCATAAGATCCATTCTAATTCATTCGTACGATCCATTCTAATTTATTCGTACGATCCATTCTAATTCATTCGCACGAATGTATCCATTCTAGTTCATTCGTACGATCCATTCTAATTCATTCGTACGATCCATTCTAATTCATTCATACGATCTATTCTAATTCATTCATACAATCCATTCTAATTCTTTCACACGATCCATTCTATTTCATTCGAACGATCCATTCTAATTCATTCGCACAATCCATTTTATTTCATTCGTACGATCCATTCTTACTCATTCGTATGATCCATTCTAATTCATTCGCACGAATGTATCCATAATGGATCATACGAATGAGTAAGAATGGATCATACGAATGAAATAGAATGGATTGTGCGGATGAATTAGAATGGACCGTACGAATAAATTAGAATGGATACATTCGTGCGAATGAATTAGAATGGATCGGACGAATGAATTAGAATGGATCGTACGAATGAATTAGAATGGATCGTACGAATGAATTAGAATGGATCGTTCGAATAAATTAGAATGGATACATTCGTCCGAATGAATTAGAATGGATCATACGAATGAGTAAGAATGGATCGTACGAATGAAATAGAATAGATTGCACGAATGAATTAGAATGGATCCTACGAATGAATTAGAATAGATCGTGTGAAAGAATTAGAATGGATTGTATGAATGAATTAGAATGAATTCATACGATCCATTCGAATTCATTCGCATGATCCATTCTAATTCATTCATACGATCCATTCTAATTCATTCATACAATCCATTCTAATTCTTTCACACGATCCATTCTAATTCATTCGTAGGATCCATTCTAATTCATTCGGACGAATGTATCCATTGTAATTTATTCGTACGATCCATTCTAATTCATTCGTACGATCCATTCTAATTCATTCGTACGATCCATTCTAATTCATTCGTCCGATCCATTCTAATTCATTCGCACGAACGTATCCATTCTAATTCATTCGTACGATCCATTCTAATTCATTCGTACGATCCATTCTAATTCATTCGTACGATCCATTCTAATTCATTCGTACGATCCATTCTAATTCATTCGCACGAATGTATCCATTCTAGTTCATTCGTACGATCCATTCTAATTCATTTGTACGATCCATTCTAATTCATTCGCACGAACCATTCTAATTCATTCGTACGATCCATTCTAATTCATTCATACGATCCATTCTAATTCATTCGTACGATCCATTCTAATTCATTCGCACAAATGTATCCATTCTAATTCATTCGTACGATCCATTCTAATTCATTCGCACGATCCATTCTAATTCATTCGTACGATCTATTCTAATTCATTCGCACGATCTGTTCTTATTCATTCGCACAATCCATTCTAATTCATTCGTACGAATGTATCCATTCTAATCCATTCGTACGATCCATTCTAATTCATTCGTACGATCCATTCTAATTCATTCGTACGATCCATTCTAATTCATTCGCACGAATGTATCCATTCTAATTCATTCGTACGATCCATTCTAATTCCTTCATACGATCTATTCTAATTCATTCATACAATCCATTCAAATTCTTTCACACGATCCATTCTAATTCATTCGTACGATCCAATCTAATTCATTCACACAATCCATTCTATTTCATTCGTACGATCCATTCTTACTCATTTGTATGATCCATTCTAATTCATTCGCACGAATGTATCCATAATGGATCATACGAATGAGTAAGAATGGATCGTACGAATGAAATAGAATGGATTGTCCGAATGAATTAGAATGGACCGTACGAATGAATTAGACGTACGAATGAATTAGAATGGATACAGTCGTGCGAATAAATTAGAATGGATCATACGAATGAGTAAGAATGGATCGTCATTCTAATTCATTCGTATGATCCATTCTAATTCATTTGTATCCATTCTATTTCATTCGCACGATCCATTCTAATTCATTCGCGCAATCTATTCTAATTCATTAGTACAATCCATTTTAATTCATTTGTACGATCCATTCTAATTCATTCATACAATCCATTCTAATTTATTCGCACGAAAGTAGCCATTCTAATTCATTCGTACGATCCATTCTAATTCATTCGCACAATCTATTCTAATTCATTCATACGATCCATTCTAATTCATTCGCACGAATGTATCCATTCTAATTCATTAATACGATCCATTCTACTTCATTCGTACTATCCGTTCTAATTCACTCATACGATCCATTCTAATTCATTCATACGATCCATTCTAATTCATTTGCACGAATATATCCATTCTAATTCATTCGTACGATCCATTCTAATTCCTTCGTACGATCCATTCTAATTCCTTCATACGATCCATTCTAATTCCTTCGTACGATCCATTCTATTTCATTTGTATGATCCATTCTAATTCCTTCGTACGATCCATTCTAATTCCTTCGTATCCATTCTAATTCACTCATACGATCCATTCTAATTCATTCGTACGATCCATTCTAATTCATTCATACAATCCATTCTAATTCATTCGCACGAATGTATCCATTCTAATCCATTCGTACGATCCATTCTAATCCATTCGTACGATCTATTCTAATTCATTCGCACGAACGTATCCATTCTAATTCATTCGTATGATCCATTCTAATCCATTCTAATTCTTTCACACGATCCATTCTAATTCATTCGTAGGATCCATTCTAATTCATTCGTATAATCTATTCTATTTCATTCGTACGATCCATTCTTACTCATACGTATGATCCATTCAAATTCATTCGGACGAATGTATCCATTCTAATTTATTCGTACGATCCATTCTAATTCATTCGTACGATCCATTCTAATTCATTTGCATGAATATATCCATTCTAATTCATTCGTACGATCCATTCTAATTCCTTCGTACGATCCATTCTAATTCATTCGTACGATCCATTCTAATTCATTCGTACGATCCATTCTAATTCCTTTGTACGATCCATTCTAATTCATTCGTACATTCTATTCTAATTCATTCGTACGATCCATTCTAATTCATTCGTACGATCCATTCTAATTCACTCGTACGATCCATTCTAATTCACTCATACGATCCATTCTAATACATTCATACGATCCATTCTAATTCATTTGCACGAATATATCCATTCTAATTCATTCATACGATCCATTCTAATTCCTTCGTACGAACCATTCTAATTCATTCGTACGATCCATTCTAATTCATTCGTACGATCCATTCTAATTCCTTCGTATGATCCATTCTAATTCATTCGTACGATCCATTCTAATTCATTCGTACAATCTATTCTAATTCATTCGTACGAATGGATACATTCGTGTGAATGAATTAGAATGGATCGTACGAATGAGTAAGAATGGATCGTACGAATGAATTAGAATGGATCTTACGAATGAATTAGAATGGATACATTCGTCCGAATGAATTAGAATGGATCATACGAATGAGTAAGAATGGATCGTACGAATGAAATAGAATAGATTGTACGAATGAATTATAATGGATCCTACGAATGAATTAGAATGGATCGTGTGAAAGAATTAGAATGGATTAGAATGGATCATACGAATGAATTAGAATGGATACATTCGTGCGAATGAATTAGAATGGATCAGACGAATGAATTAGAATGGATCGTACGAATGAATTAGAATGGATCAAATGAATGAATTAGAATGGTTACATTCACGCGAATGAATTAGAATGGATCGTACGAATGGATTAGAATGGATCGTACGAATGGATTATAATGGATACATTCATGCGAATGAATTAGAATGGATGGTTTCCTTCGTACGATCCAATCTAATTCATTCGTACGATCCATTCTAATTCATTCATACAATCCATTCTAATTCTTTCACACGATCCATTCTAATTCATTCGTACGATCCATTCTAATTCATTAGCACGATCCATGCTAATTCATTCGTTCGATCAATTCTAATTCATTAGCACGATCCATTCTAATTCATTCATAGGATCCATTCTAATTCATTCATACGATCTATTCTAATTCTTTCGCACGAATGTATCCATTCTAATTCATTCGCACGAATGTATCCATTCTAGAATGGATCGTATGAATGTATTAGAATGGATCGTGCTAATTAATTAGAATGGATCATACGAATGAATTAGAATGGATCGTACGAATGAATTAGAATGGATCGTACGAATGAATTAGAATGGATCGTGCGAATGAATTAGAATGGATCGTACGAATGAATTAGAATGGATACATTTGTGCGAATGAATTAGAATGGATCGTACGAATGAATTAGAATGGATCGTACGAATGAATTAGAATGGATCGTGCGAATGAATTAGAATGGATCGTACGAATGAATTAGAATGGATCGTACGAATAAATTAGAATGGATACATTCGTCCGATTGAATTAGAATGGATCATACGAATGAGTAAGAATGGATCGTACGAATGAAATAGAATGGATTGTACGAATGAATTAGAATGGATCGTGCAAATGGATTTGAATGGATCGTATGAATGAATTAGAATGGATCGTGCTAATAAATTAGAATTGATCGTACGAATAAAATAGAATGGATTGTACGAATGATTTAGAATGGATCGTACGAATGAATTAGAATGGATCGTACGAATGATTTAGAATGGATACATTCGTGCGAATGAATTAGAATGGATCATACGAATGAGTAAGAATGGATCGTACGAATGAAATAGAATAGATTGTACGAATGAATTAGAATGGATTCGTACGAATGAATTAGAATGGATACATTCGTGCGAATGAATTAGAATGGATCGTACCAATGAGTAAGAATGGATCGTACGAATGAAATAGAATGGATTGTGCGAATGAATTAGAATGGATCGTACGAATGAATTAGAATGGATCGTGTGAAAGAATTAGAATGGGTTGTATGAATGAATTAGAATAGATCGTATGAATGAATTAGAATGGATCGTACGAATGAATTAGAATGGATCGTATGAATGAATTAGAATGGATACATTCGTGCGAATGAATTAGAATGGATACATTCGTGCGAAAGAATTAGAATAGATCGTATGAATGAATTAGAATGGATCCTATGAATGAATTAGAATGGATCGTGCGAATGAATTAGAATGGATCGTACGAATGAATTAGAATGGATCGTGCTAATGAATTAGAATTGATCGAACGAATGAATTAGCATGGATCGTGCTAATGAATTAGAATGGAACGTACGAATGAATTAGAATGGATCGTGTGAAAGAATTAGAATGAATTGTATGAATGAATTAGAATGGATCGTACGAATGAATTAGAATGGATCATGTGAAAGAATTAGAATGGATTGTATGAATAAATTAGAATAGATTGTATGAATGAATTAGAATGGATCGTATGAAGGAATTTGAATGGATCGTACGAATGAATTAGAATGGATCGTACGAATGAATTAGAATGGATCGCACAAATGAATTAGAATGGATCGTGTGAAAGAATTAGAATGGATCGTATGAATGAATTAGAATGGATCGTGTGAATGAATTAGAATGGATCGTATGAATGAATTAGAACGGATCGTGCTAATGAATTAGAATTGATCGAACGAATGAATTAGCATGGATCGTGCATTCGTACGATCACTTCTAATTCATTCGTAAGATCCATTCTAATTCATTCGTATGATCCATTCTAATTCATTCGTACGATCCATTCTAATTCATTCGCACGAATGTATCCATTCTAGTTCATTCGTACGATCCATTCTAATTCATTCGTATGATCCATTCTAATTTATTTATACGATCTATTCTAATTCATTCATACAATCCATTCTAGTTCTTTCACACGATCCATTCTAATTCATTCGTATGATCCATTCTAATTCATTCGTATGATCCATTCTAATTCATTTGTTCGATCCATTCTAATTCATTCGTACAATCCATTCTATTTCATTCGTACGATCCATTTTACTCATTCGTATGATCCATTCTAATTCATTCGCACGAATGTATCCATTCTAATTCATTCATACAATCCATTCTAATTCATTCCGTACAATCCATTCTAATTCTTTCACACGATCCATTCTAATTCATTCGTACGTTCCATTCTAATTCATTAGCACGATCCATGCTAATTCATTCGTTCGATCAATTCTAATTCATTAGCACGATCCATTCTAATTCATTCGTACGATCCATTCTAATTCATTCGTCTGATCCTTTCTAATTCATATGCACAAAGGTATCCATTCTAATCCATTCGTAGGATCCATTCTAATCCATATGTACGATCCATTCTAATTCATTCGTACGATCCATTCTAATTCATTCGCTCGATTGTATCCATTCTAATCCATTCGTACGATCCATTCTAATCCATTCGTACGATCCATTCTAATTCATTTGCATAAATGTAACCATCTAATTCATTCATTTGATCCATTCTAATTCATTCGTACGATCCATTCTAATTCATTCGTCCGATCCATTCTAATTCATTCGCACGAATGTATCCATTCTAATTCATTCGTACGATCCATTCTAATTCATTCGTCCGATCCATTCTAATTCATTCGTACGATCAGTTCTAATTCATTCACAAAATCTATTCTAATTCATTCATACGATCCATTCTAATTCATTCACACGAATGTATCCATTCTAATTCATTCATACGATCCATTCTAATTCATTCGTACGATCCATTCTAATTCACTCATACGATCCATTCTAATACATTCATACAATCCATTCTAATTCATTTGCATGAATATATCCATTCTAATTCATTCGTACGATCTATTCTAATTCCTTCGTACGATCTATTCTAATTCATTCGTACGATCTATTCTACTTCATTCGTCCGATCCATTCTAATTCATTCGCACGAATGTATCCATTCTAATTCATTCATACGATCCATTCTAATTCATTCATACGATCCATTCTAATTCATTCATTTGATCCATTCTAATTCATTCGTACGATCCATTCTAATTCATTCGTCCGATCCATTCTAATTCATTCGCACGAATGTATCCATTCTAATTCATTCGTACAATCCATTCTAATTCATTCGTACGATCCATTCTAATTCATTCGTAAGATCCATTCTAATTCATTCGTACAATCCATTCTAATTCATTCGTACGATCCATTCTAATTCATTCGCACGAATGTATCCATTCTAGTTCATTCGTACGATCCATTCTAATTCATTCGTACGATCCATTCTAATTCATTCGCACGATCCATTCTAATTCATTCGTACGATCAATTCTAATTCATTCGCACGAATGTATCCATTCTAATTCATTCGTACGATCCTGAATTAGAATTGATCGTACGAATGAATTAGAATGGATACCTTTGTGCATATGAATTAGAATGGATCGTACGAATGAATTAGAATGGATCATATTAATGAATTAGAATGGATCGTACGAATGAATTAGAATGGATACATTCGTGCGAATGAATTAGAATGGATCGTGCGAATCAATTAGACTGAATCGTGCGAATGAATAAGAATAGATCATACGAATGAATTAGAATGGATCGTACGAATTAATTAGAATGTATACATTCGTGCGAATGAATTAGAATGGATTGTATGAATGAATTAGAATGGATCGTACGAATGAATTAGAATGGATCATACGAATTAATTAGAATGGATCATACAAATGAATTAGAATGGATCGTACGATTGAATTAGAATGGATCGTACGAATGAATTAGAATGGATCGTGCGAATGGATTAGAATGGATCGTACGAATGAATTAGAATAGATCGTGTGAAAGAATTAGAATGGATTGTATGAATGAATTAGAATAGATCGTATGAATGAATTAGAATGGATCGTACGAATGAATTAGAATGGATCGTACGAATGAATTAGAATGGATCGTACGAATGAATTAGAATGGATACATTCGTGCGAATAAATTAGAATGGATTCATTCGTGCGAAAGAATTAGAATAGATCGTATGAATGAATTAGAATGGATCCTATGAATGAATTAGAATGGATCGTGCGAATGAATTAGAATGGATCGTACGAATGAATTAGAATGGATCGTGCTAATGAATTAGAATTGATCGAACGAATGAATTAGCATGGATCGTGCTAATGAATTAGAATGGAACGTACGAATGAATTAGAATGGATCGTGTGAAAGATTTAGAATGGATTGTATGAATGAATTAGAATGGATCGTACGAATGAATTAGAATAGATCGTGTGAAAGAATTAGAATGGATTGTATGAATGAATTAGAATAGATTGTTTGAATGAATTAGAGTGGATCGTAAGAAGGAATTTGAATGGATCGTACGAATGAATTAGAATGGATCGTACGAATGAATTAGAATAGATCGTACGAATGAATTAGAATGGATCGCACGAATGAATTAGAATGGATCGTGTGAATGAATTAGAATGGATCGTGCGAATGAATTAGAATGGATCGTGCGAATGAATTAGAATGGATCGTATGAATGAATTAGAATGGATCGTGCTAATGAATTAGAATTGATCAAACGAATGAATTAGCATGGATCGTGCATTCGTACGATCCATTCTAATTCATTCGTAAGATCCATTCTAATTCATTCGTACGATCCATTCTAATTCATTCGTACGATCCATTCTAATTCATTCGCACGAATGTATCCATTCTAGTTCATTCGTACGATCTATTCTAATTCATTCGTACGATCCATTCTAATTCATTCATACGATCTATTCTAATTCATTCATACAATCCATTCTAGTTCTTTCACACGATCCATTCTAATTCATTCGTATGATCCATTCTAATTCATTCGTACAATCCATTCTATTTCATTCGTACGATCCATTCTTACTCATTCGTATGATCCATTCTAATTCATTCGCACGAATGTATCCATTCTAATTCATTCATACAATCCATTCTAATTCATTCCGTACAATCCATTCTAATTCATTCACACGATCCATTCTAATTCATTCGTACGTTCCATTCTAATTCATTAGCACGATCCATGCTAATTCATTCGTTCGATCAATTCTAATTCATTAGCACGATCCATTCTAATTCATTCGTACGATCCATTCTAATTCATTCGTATGATCCTTTCTAATTCATATGCACAAAGGTATCCATTCTAATCCATTCGTACGATCCATTCTAATTCATTCGTACGATCCATTCTAATTAATTCGCTCGATTGTATCCATTCTAATCCATTCGTACGATCTATTCTAATCCATTCGTACGATCCATTCTAATTCATTCGCATAAATGTAACCATCTAATTCATTCATTTGATCCATTCTAATTCATTCGTACGATCCATTCTAATTCATTCGTACGATCCATTCTAATTCATTCGTCCGATCCATTCTAATTCATTCGTACGATCAGTTCTAATTCATTCACAAAATCTATTCTAATTCATTCATACGATCCATTCTAATTCATTCACACGAATGTAACCATTCTAATTCATTCATACGATCCATTCTAATTCATTCGTACGATCCATTCTAATTCACTCATACGATCCATTCTAATACATTCATACAATCCATTCTAATTCATTTGCACGAATATATCCATTCTAATTCATTCGTACGATCCATTCTAATTCCTTCGTACGATCCATTCTAATTCATTCGTACGATCTATTCTAATTCATTCGTCCGATCCATTCTAATTCATTCGCACGAATGTATCCATTCTAATTTATTCGTACGATCCATTCTAATTCATTCGTACGATCCATTCTAATTCATTCATACGATCTATTCTAATTCATTCATACAATCCATTCTAATTCTTTCGTACGATCCATTCTAATTCATTCGTACGATCCATTCTAATTCATTCGTCCGATCCATTCTAATTCATTCGCACGAATGTATCCATTCTAATTCATTCGTACGATCCATTCTAATTTATTCGTACGATCCATTCTAATTCATTCGTAAGATCCATTCTAATTCATTCGTACGATCCATTCTAATTCATTCTTACGATCCATTCTAATTCATTCGCACGAATGTATCCATTCAAGTTCATTCGTACGATCCATTCTAATTCATTCGTACGATCCATTCTAATTCATTCGCACGATCCATTCTAATTCATTCGTACGATCAATTCTAATTCATTCGCACGAATGTATCCATTCTAATTCATTCGTACGATCCTGAATTAGAATTGATCGTACGAATGAATTAGAATGGATACCTTTGTGCATATGAATTAGAATGGATCGTACGAATGAATTAGAATGGATCATATTAATTAATTAGAATGGATCGTACGAATGAATTAGAATGGATACATTCGTGCGAATGAATTAGAATGGATCGTGCGAATCAATTAGACTGAATCGTGCGAATGAATAATAACAGATCATACGAATGAATTAGAATGGATCGTACGAATTAATTAGAATGTATACATTCGTGAGAATGAATTAAAATGGATTGTATGAATGAATTAGAATGGATCGTACGAATGAATTAGAATGGATCATACGAATTAATTAGAATGGATCGTATGAATGAATTAGATTGGATCGTACGAATGAATTAGAATGGATCGTGCGAATGAATTAGAATGGATCGTACGAATGAATTAGAATGGATCGTGTGAAAGAATTAGAATGGATTGTATGAATGAATTAGAATAGATCGTATGAATGAATTAGAATGGATCGTACGAATGAATTAGAATGGATCGTACGAATGAATTAGAATGGATACATTCGTGCGAATGAATTAGAATGGATACATTCGTGCGAAAGAATTAGAATAGATCGTATGAATGAATTAGAATGGATCCTATGAATGAATTAGAATGGATCGTGCGAATGAATTAGAATGGATCGTACGAATGAATTAGAATGGATCGTGCTAATGAATTAGAATTGATCGAACGAATGAATTAGCATGGATCGTGCTAATGAATTAGAATGGAACGTACGAATGAATTAGAATGGATCGTGTGAAAGAATTAGAATGGATTGTATGAATGAATTAGAATGGATCGTACGAATGAATTAGAATGGATCGTGTGAAAGAATTAGAATGGATTGTATGAATGAATTAGAATAGATTGTATGAATGAATTAGAATGGATCGTACGAATGAATTTGAATGGATTGTACGAATGAATTAGAATGGATCGTACGAATGAATTAGAATAGATCGTACGAATGAATTAGAATGGATCGCACGAATGAATTAGAATGGATCGTATGAAAGAATTAGAATGGATTGTATGAATGAATTAGAGTGGATCGTGCGAATGAATTAGAATGGATCGTATGAATGAATTAGAATGGATCGTGCTAATGAATTAGAATTGATCGAACGAATGAATTAGCATGGATCGTGCATTCGTATGATCCATTCTAATTCATTCGTAAGATCCATTCTAATTCATTCATACGATCCATTCTAATTCATTCGTACGATCCATTCTAATTCATTCGCACGAATGTATCCATTCTAGTTCATTCGTACGATCCATTCTAATTCATTCGTACGATCCATTCTAATTCATTCATACGATCTATTCTAATTCATTCATACAATCCATTCTAGTTCTTTCACACGATCCATTCTAATTAATTCGTATGATCCATTCTAATTCATTCGTACGATCCATTCTAATTCATTTGTACGATCCATTCTAATTCATTCGTACAATCCATTCTATTTCATTCGTACGATCCATTCTTACTCATTCGTATGATCCATTCTAATTCATTCGCACGAATGTATCCATTCTAATTCATTCATACAATCCATTCTAATTCATTCCGTACAATCCATTCTAATTCTTTCACACGATCCATTCTAATTCATTCGTACGTTCCATTCTAATTCATTAGCACGATCCATGCTAATTCATTCGTTCGATCTATTCTAATTCATTAGCACGATCCATTCTAATTCATTCGTACGATCCATTCTAATTCATTCGTACGATCCTTTCTAATTCATATGCACAAAGGTATCCATTCTAATCCATTCGTAGGATGCATTCTAATCCATTCGTACGATCCATTCTAATAAATTTGTACGATCCATTCTAATTCATTCGCTCGAATGTATCCATTCTAATCCATTCGTACGATCCATTCTAATCCATTCGTACGATCCATTCTAATTCATTCGCATAAATGTAACCATCTAATTCATTCATTTGATCCATTCTAATTCATTCGTACGATCCATTCTAATTCATTCGTCCGATCCATTCTAATTCATTCGTACGATCCATTCTAATTCATTCCTACGATCCATTCTAATTCATTCCTACGATCCATTCTAATTCATTCACAAAATCTATTCTAATTCATTCATACGATCCATTCTAATTCATTCACACGAATGTATCCATTCTAATTCATTCATACGATCCATTCTAATTCATTCGTACGATCCATTCTAATTCACTCATACGATCCATTCTAATACATTCATACAATCCATTCTAATTCATTTGCACGAATATATCCATTCTAATTCATTCGTACGATCCATTCTAATTCCTTCGTACGATCCATTCTAATTCATTCGTACGATCTATTCTAATTCATTCGTCCGATCCATTCTAATTCATTCGCACGAATGTATCCTTTCTAATTCATTCGTACGATCCATTCTAATTCATTCGTACGATCCTTTCTAATTCATTCATTTGATCCATTCTAATTCATTCGTACGATCCATTCTAATTCATTCATCCGATCCATTCTAATTCATTCGCACGAATGTATCCATTCTAATTCATTCGTACGATCCATTCTAATTCATTCGTACGATCCATTCTAATTCATTCGTAAGATCCATTCTAATTCATTCGTACGATCCATTCTAATTCATTCGTACGATCCATTCTAATTCATTCGCACGAATGTATCCATTCTAGTTCATTCGTACGATCCATTCTAATTCATTCGTACGATCCATTCTAATTCATTCGCACGATCCATTCTAATTCATTCGTACGATCAATTCTAATTCATTCGCACGAATGTGTCCATTTTAATTAATTCGTACGATCCTGAATTAGAATTGATCGTACAAATGAATTAGAATGGATACCTTTGTGCATATGAATTAGAATGGATCGTACGAATAAATTAGAATGGATCATATTAATGAATTAGAATGGATTGTACGAATGAATTAGAATGGATACATTCGTGCGAATGAATTAGAATGGATTGTGCGAATCAATTAGACCGAATCGTGCGAATGAATAAGAATAGATCATACGAATGAATTAGAATGGATCGTACGAATTAATTAGAATGTATACATTCGTGCGAATGAATTAGAATGGATTGTATGAATGAATTAGAATGGATCGTACGAATGAATTAGAATGGATCATACGAATTAATTAGAATGGATCATACGAATGAATTAGAATGGATCGTACGAATGAATTAGAATGGATCGTACGAATGAATTAGAATGGATCGTGCGAATGAATTAGAATGGATCGTACGAATGAATTAGAATGGATACATTTGTGCGAATGAATTAGAATGGATCGTACGAATCAATTAGATTGGATCGTATGAATGAATTAGAATGGATCATACGAATGAATTAGAATGGATCGTGCGAATGAATTAGAATGGATCGTACGAATGAATTAGAATGGGTCGTGTGAAAGAATTAGAATGGATCGTACGAATGAATTAGAATGGATCGTGCGAATGAATTAGAATGTATCGTACGAATGAATTAGAATGGATACATTTGTGCGAATGAATTAGAATGGATTGTACGAATGAATTAGAATGGATCATATGAATGAATTAGAATGGATCGTACGAATGAATTAGAATGGATCGTGCGAATGAATTAGAATGGATCGTACGAATGAATTAGAATGGATCGTACGAATGAACTAGAATGGATGCATTCGTGCGAATGAATTAGAATGGATCGTACGAATGAATTAGAATGGATCGTGCGAATGAATTAGAATAGATCGTACGAATGAATTAGAATGGATCGTGGGAAAGAATTAGAATGGATCGTACGAATGAATTAGAATGGATTGTGCGAATGAATTAGAATGGAACGTACGAATGAATTAGAATGGATACATTTGTGCGAATGAATTAGAATGGATCGTACGAATGAATTAGAATGGATCGTATGGATGAATTAGAATGGATCGTACGAATGAATTAGAATGGATCGTATGGATGAATTAGAATGGATCGTACGAATGAATTAGAATGGATCGTGCGAATGAATTAGAATGGATCGTACGAATGAATTAGAATGGATCGTACGAATGAACTAGAATGGATACATTCGTGCGAATGAATTAGAATGGATCGTACGCACCGGAAGGAGATCGCTCGTGGCTGATGCTCGTGGCCCGCCCAGCGTTTGTGAAATACTGGGAGTCAAAACTCTCGGCGCAGACCGCCCACGGCAGGCGCCCAAGCTCGCCCGAAGCAGACCCTGGCCGCATGTGAATGAATTACAATGGATCGTACGAATGAATTAGAATGGATCGTACGAATGAATTAGAATGGATCATACGAATAAATTAGAATGGATACATTCGTCCGAATGAATTAGAATGGATCATACGAATGAGTAAGAATGGATCGTACGAATGAAATAGAATAGATTGTACGAATAAATTAGAATGGATCCTACGAATGGATTAGAATGGATCGTGTGAAAGAATTAGAATGGATTGTATGAATGAATTAGAATGGATCGTATGAATGAATTAGAATGGATAGTGCGAATGAATTCGAATGGATCGTACGAATTCATTCTAATTCATCCATACAATCCATTCTAATTCTTTCACACGATCCATTCTAATTCATTCGTATGTTCCGTTCTAATTCATTAGCATGATCCATGCTAATTCATTCGTTCGATCAATTCTAATTCATTAGCACGATCCATTCTAATTCATTCGTACGATCCATTCTAATTCATTCGCACGATCCATTCTAATTCATTCATAGGATCCATTCTAATTCATTCGTACGATCCATTCTAATTCATTCGTCCGATCCATTCTAATTCATTCGCACGAATGTATCCATTCTAATTCATTCGTACGATCCATTCTAATTCATTCGTACGATCCATTCTAATTCATTCATTTGATCCATTCTAATTCATTCGTACGATCCATTCTAATTCATTCGTCCGATCCATTCTAATTCATTCGCACGAATGTATCCATTCTAATTCATTCGTACGATCCATTCTAATTCATTCGTACGATCCATTCTAATTCATTCGTAAGATCCATTCTAATTCATTCGTACGATCCATTCTAATTCATTTGTACGATCCATTCTAATTCATTCGCACGAATGTATCCATTCTAGTTCATTCGTAAGATCCATTCTAATTCATTCGTATGATCCATTCTAATTCATTCGCACTATCCATTCTAATTCATTCGTACGATCAATTCTAATTCATTCGCACGAATGTATCCATTCTAATTCATTCGTACGATCCTGAATTAGAATGGATCGTACGAATGAATTAGAATGGATACCTTTGTGCATATGAATTAGAATGGATCGTACGAATGAATTAGAATGGATCATATTAATGAATTAGAATGGATCGTACGAATGAATTAGAATGGATACATTCGTGCGAATGAATTAGAATGGATCGTGCGAATCAGTTAGACTGGATCGTGCGAATGAATAAGAATAGATCATACGAATGAATTAGAATGGATCGTACGAATTAATTAGAATGGATAAATTCGTGCGAACGAATTAGAATAGATTGTATGAATGAATTAGAATGGATCGTACGAATGAATTAGAATGGATCATACAAATTAATTAGAATGGATCATACGAATGAATTAGAATGGATCGTACGAATGAATTAGAATTGATCGTACGAATGAATTAGAATGGATCGTGCGAATGAATTAGAATGGATCGTACGAATGAATTAGAATGGATACATTTGTGCGAATGAATTAGAATGGATCGTACGAATGAATTAGAATGGATCGTATGAATGAATTAGAATGGATCGTACGAATGAATTAGAATGGATCGTGCTAATGAATTAGAATGGATCGTGTTGGGGGTAGCTGAAATCTGCCCTGGAGTTTGCACCCCCGTCCGCGCTCACCAAATCACCTTGACAGGGAGCGAGATCCACGTTGGGCTGAAGGGGCCTTAGGCTAAAAGCTCGCTCAGGAGCTCGCCCAAGCTCGCGCAGGAGTTCGCTGGAGATGGCAGCGGGAGTTAGACCGTCATGCATATAAAGATACCGGCACCACAAACGCCCCTAGCTCATGCAGGAGCTCGCGCAAGCTCGCGCAGGAGCTCGCCCAAGCTCGCGCAGGAGCTCGCCCAAGTTCGCCCATGCCTGTGGATCTCATAGACCCCAGGATTCCAAGGGGTGGGGAACTCGCCCAGGAGCTTGCCCATCCCCCCCCATGCTAACCAAATCACCTTGACAGGGAGCGAGCTCCACATTGGGCCGAAGGGGCCTTAGGAAAAGAGCTCGCTCAGGAGCTCGCCCAAGCTCGCCAGAACTCCCCAGTTTATCGAAGAGGTCGCTCTCGCGAGGTCCGACTCTTGATAGATATGGAAGAGAAGGCGGAGCGATGGAGGGCGAGCTCGCCCTGGCTTCCCACCGGAGGTCGCCCACAGTGCACGAAGATCTCCCAGACTTGAATATTCCAGAATAGCCACCTGGCAGCAACAAGAAAGATGCTCTCCCCCACTCAAACCGCCTGACAGGCTCGATGACAAAGAATGTCAGGGACGCGAGTACCAAGGACTGTCAGAGACCCACGAGAGCCAGAACGTGGGGGTCTAGAAGGCTCTGGAAAGAATCTCCACGTGTCGGGCCGCGGTAGGTCGCCAATGTCTATAAATGCTCACCCCCAGGCTCCAGAGTACAGGTTTGAAACCCTTTTCCCTACCACTTTCGTCCACTAAAGCTCGCCGTTGTGCACCTGAGACTGACTTGAGCGTCGGAGGGTCTGCGCTCCTAAGGGAGCCAGCCGTTCTCACGCTTTTTCTTTGTCTTGCAGGTAGCCCGCACGGACTTAAAGCAAGTCCGCCAAACAGGATCATCGAGGGAAATTAACCGGGCAGGGGGCAGCTAGCACTTATTAGTTTCCTTTTAAAATAAAAATGGTTTAAGTCTCTGAGTGTAGGGAAGTTTTTTTTGAAGTCATTTGGTTCGCTTATCATTTTTCGGGCTCAGAGACTGTTGAGTTTTAGCGAGCATGCCGAGTTTTTCGTTTGCATATACTTTAAAATAAAAAGGTTGAATCGAATTAGCTGCCTCGCCCGGGGTATCACTCTCGAGATCGCTGCGAAACTTCTAAAGCGGACTCATGAGCAACACAGAGAGAGAAAGAAACGCATAGGCGAGCTCAAAAAGTATTTTCATTCATTGTTTAAAAGTACATTGAAGGGGTTATAAAAGGATGGAACCTAGGCAGGGCAAGCACCCGCGCCGTCGTCATCGCCGCGCTTCCTCTTCTTTTACCTTTCGGCCTTATACTTCTCAATGGCGTCCAGCGCGCCCTTCTGAAGGAGCTCGCCCAGCTGCGACTGGAGGCGCTCTCGCTGGGTGTTGAGGTCGCGGAGATGTGCCTCCTTCAGCACCGCGATCTCGTCCCTGGAGGCCGCCACCAGGCTGCGGAGCTCGAGGACCTCTTTCTGGGCGGCCTCTTTGGCTTTGGTCGCCTCTTGTAGGTCCGCGAGGGCACGGGCACGAGCATCCTCGACGGAGGCGAGCCCAGTGGTGAGGGTGGCAGCCCGCTGGCGCAGCTGGGCAACCTCTGTGTCAACAGAGGCGGCCTGTTGGCGCAGCCGGTCCACCTCAGCTCAGAGCTCGCCGGAGTGGTCCATCTGGTGAAGCCGGTGGATGTGCTCGTCTACTCTCCTCTCCGAGCCGTGGAGAGTGTCATCATAGAGAGCAACCGTGTCCCCCGCAACGCCAGCGACCTCATCGGCGAGGGCCCGGCTGACCCGCTCCACCTACGTCAAGGTGAAACAGTTAGAGAAAGTCTTAGGAGAAATTTCGAACAGAGAGGGATTTAAGGCGAAGAAGTGTGAAGGTAATCTTACCTTGAGGAGCCGGTTGATGAGGGCGATGTAGGGAGTCCGGGCGAAAATGTTGCGCCCCCCAGGATCTCCCGCGTGAAGTAGGGGGCGCGCTCGGGGTCGCCTGAAGAGGAGCCTGCCTGGCTCACCTCGGTTGGGGCAGCCGGGGGAGGCGCATCGACGGCAGTAGCGGCGGGCTCGCCCCCTTGAGCGCCGGCACCCCCTTCCTTGATAAGGGGAGGCACGGCGGATCCCCTTTGCCCGGGCAAGTCTGGGTCCAAGGCTTCCGAGCTGGAGCTCGGAAGGTCGTCCAGGATGGCCCCCAGGTCCGGAGACCAGTAAACCAACCCGCCCAGCTCCGGGAGGATAGGAGCCTCGAGAGCAGAGGGAGCGGAGGGGGCAGTGGGCGCAGGCGCGCTGGAAGCGGCAAGCGCGGGCGCACTGGAATTAGCAGGCGCGGGCGCGGGCGCACTGGCAGCAGAGGGCGCGGGCGCGCTGGGAGCCATAGGCGCGGGCGCGGGCGTGGGCGCGGGCGCACTGGAATCAGTGGGCGCAGGCGCGCTGGAAGCGGCAGGCACGGGCTTGGGCGCGGGCGCGCTGGGAGCCATAGGCGCGGGCACGGGCGTGGGCGCGGGAGCACTGGAATCAGCGGGCGCGGGCGCGCTGGCAGCAGAGGGCGCGGGCGCGCTGGGAGCCATAGGCGCGGGCGCGGGCGTGGCCACGGGCGCGCTAGCAGCAGAGGGCGCGGGCGCGCTAGCAGTAGCGGGCGCGGGCACGCTGCAGCCAGATGCATCCGGTATAGAGGGCGCGGGCGCGATGGGTGGCGCAGGCGCGCTGGAAGCAGCAGGCGCGCTGGAAGCAGAGTGCGCGGGCGCACTGGGAGCAGACGCAGCCGGTGCGGCGGGCTCGGCAGCGCGGGCCGGTGCTTCTCCTTCTTCTTCCTCTTCCTCGACCGAGCTGGAATCCTCGCAGGATCCCAGGCCCCCTTCCTCCAGAGCGGCTTTCCTCCTCTGCTCCTCAGCGGCTCGCGCAAAGGCTTCGTGAGCTTTGCGGACGACATCGTCTTCCCCCGTCGGGCAGGCCGCCGGAGCCCTCTTCTTCTTCTTCTTAATGTGGGCGCCCTCCATCTTTGGGGTCATTACCGTGACAAAGAGGGGTTTAGAGAGGTCGCCCGGGAACCCGCGCATCAGCACCTCGGCCATTCGGGTTTCCACCTCCGCCATGCCAAGAAGGAGCTCGACGCGCGGGTCCTCAGGGTCGACCATCACAACTTGACATCATGGGGGTTACGAAATTAAGGAGTGCGTAGGGAGATTGGAACCTAAGGGAGAGTTCGCCTGACCTGGGGCAACCTCGCGGGATGGAGGTGGTGGCGAGGGAATGTCCTCCTCGCGGAGCATGTCGATGGTGTCTTCATCGGCAAGCCTAATCGGGGAAGCCCGCTTCTTCTTCCCCTTCGTCGCCGAAGAGGTGCCGGCAACGGGGGTCATGGGAGCCGCCTTGGAGGTCGCCCCGGCACGGCGAGAGACCGCCACCTTTTGGCGCATGTTCTTCTGGCGGGTGGTGATGGCACCAGTCCGGAGATCCTTCCAGAGGAAGGAGAAGTCCGGAGCCAGGATCTTCTCGGGAGTTCGCCCGTCGAGGAACTCCAAGATCGCCTTGTCGAGCGTTTGTTCTTGGGCCTCAGAGATACAATTCTTCCCTTTGGCACGGTACTCAGCAATCGCTTTGAAGTTGGGGAGGGACGGCCTTCCGGGGTGAGCAGGAACGCCTGCGCAGGGACCTCGCCACTCCCCCGCGATGACGAAGGGGTACTCTTTCCAGTACCTATCCTTGTTTTCGACCGCGGAGAAGGGGAGCACCTCGCCGGAGTGGCCTGTGAGGTAGAACAGGCCGCAGCCCACCTTGTTGAAGACGGGCCCCGGCTTGAGGAACCACTTCTTCAGGAGGTAGGCGAGGGGGATCCTCACGTTAAGGGCTTCCTCGATTCGAGAAAGCCCGTAGAGGATCCGCCATGAGTTTCCCGGAAGCTGGGCGGGGCATAAGCCCACCAGCTCCAGTAGCTCGCTGGCCAAATGGTTTAGGAGAAGCCGGAGCCCTGACCAGACCTGCCCCACGGAGACCGCGGTGCCGGAGAGCGGCCTCCCCGAGCGAGGGAGGGGAAAAATGGCGAGCTCCCGGGGAATTCCCACCGCAGTCCGCAGACTGTCGTGGACAGGCTCGCCCCCGATGTCGTGCAGCCAGATGAAGGCGGGCACCTTGGGGGGAGCCTCGCCCTCAGTGCCGGAAGCACGCACTGAGAGAGGAGCGACGTCGAGAGGCTCCTCTTGGGAGGGCGCAGCGGCAGCAGCAGCAGAAGAAGAAGCGGCAGCAGAGGAAGCCATGAGTGCGAGAGGGTGCTAGTGAGCTGCGAGCTGAAAGCTAAGGAGGAAGGGAGAGCTATTTTTCACGCAATGGTAAAAAACGCCCCCCCATCTCCTATTTATAGGTAGGCGAGAGACAAGTGAATCGGGCCGCAGTTAATGCCTAAGCACGCCCAACGAGGCGACATGACGGTTGTCGAAGCGACAGCTCGTTTCTTTCCAATCGTCAAGAGCCACGTGGGCCACGTGTGGAAAAGGCCGCACCGACGCCGACGCTGTCCTTTACTGACAGAAAAAGGACCGAATAAGAAGAAGACACGTGTCTCGTGTCGATCGGGATCTCATGATGAGATTCATTGTATCAGCATCGAGCCTCGCGCCGCATTTAAGCTGAGGCGACCGTCGGAGATTCGGAGTGATACCCAAGTCACAAGATCGCCCATGGCTGGTGCCCGCAGCTCGCCCGAAGCAGACCCTGGCCGCGTGTGACAAGCTCGCACTGGAAGGAGATCGCTCGTGGCTGACGCTCCCGGCCCGCCCAGCGTTTGTGAAATACTGGGAGTCAAAACTCTCGACGCAGATCGCCCACGGCTGGTGCCCAAGCTCGCCCGAAGCAAACCCTGGCCGCGTGTGACAAGCTCGCACCGGAAGGAGATCGCTCGTGGCTGACGCTCTCGGCCCGCCCAACGTTTGTGAAATACTGGGAGTCAAAACTCTCGACACAGATCGCCCACGGCTGGTGCCCAAGCTCGCCCGAAGCAGACTCTGGCCGCGTGTGACAAATTCACACCAGAAAGAGATCGCTCGTGGCTGATGCACCCGGCCCGCCCAGCGTCTGTGAAATACTGGCGGTCAAAGCTCTCGGCGCAGATCGCCCACGGCTGGCGCCCAAGCTCGCCCGAAGCAGACCCTGGCCGTGTGTGACAAGCTCGCACCGGAAGGAGATCGCTCGTGGCTGATGCTCCGGCCCGCCCAGCGTTTGTGAAATACTGGGAGTCAAAACTCTCGACGCAGATCGCCCACGGCTGGTGCCCAAGCTCGCCCGAAGCAGACCCTGGCCGCGTGTGACAAGCTCGCACCGGAAGGAGATCGCTCGTGGCTGACGCTCCCGGCCCGCCCAGCGTTTGTGAAATACTCGGAGTCAAAACTCTTGACGCAGATCGCCCACGGCTGGTGCCCAAGCTCGACCGAAGCAGACCCTGGCCGCGTGTGACAAGCTCGCACCAGAAGGAGATCACTCGTGGCTGACACACCCGGCCCGCCCAGTGTCTGTGAAATACTGGCAGTCAAAGCTCTCGGCGCAGATTGCCCACGGCTGGCGCCCAAGCTCGCCCGAAGCAGACCCTGGCCGTGTGTGACAAGCTCACACCGGAAGGAGATCGCTCGTGGCTGATGCTCCGGCCCGCCCAGCGTTTGTGAAATACTGACAGTCAAAGCTCTCGGCGCAGACCGCCCATGGTTGGTGCCCACAGTCCGCCAGGTGGAGGTCGCAAATGCCTAGAACTCCCAATTCGACCGTCGTGTGCAATAAGACTCCTGAGCAAGCGCCAAAGTCTCCTTGGTCGCTCCCTCAGGAGGGGGTAATGTTGGGGGTAGCTGAAATCTGCCCTGGAGTTCGCACCCCCCCTCCGCGCTCACCAAATCACCTTGACAGGGAGCGAGATCCACATTGGGCTGAAGGGGCCTTAGGCTAAAAGCTCGCTCAGGAGCTCGCCCAAGCTCGCATAGGAGTTCGCTGGAGATGGCAGCTGGAGTTAGACCGTCATGCATATAAAGATACCGGCACCACAAACGCCCCTAGCTCATGCAGGAGCTCGCCCAAGCTCGCGCAGGAGCTCACCCAAGCTCGCGCAGGAGCTCGCCCAAGTTCGCCCTTGCCTGTGGATCTAATAGACCCCAGGATTCCAAGGGGTGGGGAACTCGCCCTCCCCCCCCCATGCTAACCAAATCACCTTGACAGGGAGCGAGCTCCACATTGGGCCAAAGGGGCCTTAGGCAAAGAGCTCGCTCAGGAGCTCGCCCAAGCTTGCTCAGGAGCTCGCCCAAGCTCGCTCAGGAGCTCGCCCAAGCTCGCTCAGGAGCTCGCCCAAGTTCGCTCAGGAGCTCGATCAAGCTCGCTCATGAGCTCGCCCAAGCTCGCTCAGGAGCTCGCCCAAGCTCGCCAGAACTCCCCAGTTTATCGAAGAGGTCGCTCCCGCGAGGTCCGACTCTTGATAGATATGGAAGAGAAGGCGGAGCAATGGAGGGCGAGCTCGCCCTGGCTTCCCACCGGAGGTCGCCCACAGTGCACGAAGATCTCCCAGACTTGAATATTCCAGAATAGCCACCTGGCAGCAACAAGAAAGATGCTCTCCCCCACTCAAACCGCCTGGCAGGCTCGACGACAAAGAATGTCAGGGACACGAGTACCAAGGACTGTCAGAGACCCACGCAAGCCAGAACGTGGGGGTCTAGAAGGCTCTGGAAAGAATCTCCACGTGTCGGGCCGCGGTAGGTCGCCAATGTCTATAAATGCTCACCCCCAGGCTCCAGAGTACAGGTTCGAAACCCTTTTCCCTACCACTTTTGTCCACTAAAGCTCGCCGTTGTGCACCTGAGACTGACTTGAGCGTCGGAGGGTCTGCGCTCCTAAGAGAGCCAGCCGTTCTCACGCTTTTTCTTTGTCTTGCAGGTAGCCCGCACGGACCAGCGAAAAAATCCCCCGAACAGATCGTACAAATGAATTAGAATGGATCGTGTGAAAGAATTAGAATAGATCGTACGAATGAATTAGAATGGATCGTGCGAATGAATTAGAATGGATCGTACGAATGAATTAGAATGGATACATTTGTGCGAATGAATTAGAATGGATCGTACGAATGAATTAGAATGGATCGTATGAATGAATTAGAATGGTCGTACGATCCATTCTAATTCATTCATACGATCTTTTCTAATTCATTCATACAATCCATTCTAATTCTTTCACACGATCCATTCTAATTCATTCGTACGATCCATTCTAATTCATTCGCACAATCCATTCTATTTCATTCGTACGATCCATTCTTACTCATTGGTACGATCCATTCTAATTCATTCGCACGAATGTATCCATTCTAATTCATTCGTACGAATCCATTCTAATTCATTCGTACAATCCATTCTATTTCATTCGTACGATCCATTCTTACTCATTCGTATGATCCATTCTAATTCATTCGCACGATTTGATCGAACGAATGAAATAGAATGTATTGTGCGAATGAATTAGAATGGATCGTACGAATGAATTAGAATGGATCGTATGAATGAATTAGAATGGATCATACGAATGAATTAGAATGGATCGTACGAATGAACTAGAATGGATACATTCGTGCGAATGAATTAGAATGGATCGTACGAATGAATTAGAATGGATCTTACGAATGAATTAGAATGGATCGTACGAATGAATTAGAATGGATCGTACGAATGAATTAGAATGCATACATTCGTGCGAATGAATTAGAATGGATCGTACGAATGAATTAGAATGGATCGTACGAATGAATTAGAATGGATCGTACGAATAAATTAGAATGGATATATTTGTCCGAATGAATTAGAATGGATCATACGAATGAGTAAGAATGGATCGTACGAATGAAATAGAATAGATTGTACGAATGAATTAGAATGGATCCTACGAATGAATTAGAATGGATCGTGTGAAAGAATTAGAATGGATTGTATGAATTAATTAGAATGGATCGTATAAATAAATTAGAATGGATCGTGCGAATGAATTCGAATGGATCGTACGAATTCATTCTAATTCATTCATACAATCCATTCTAATTCTTTTACACGATCTATTCTAATTCATTCGTAGGATCCATTCTAATTCATTCGTACAATCTATTCTATTTTATTCGTACGATCCATTCTTACTCATTCGTATGATCCATTCTAATTCATTCGCACGAATGTATCCATAATGGATCATACGAATGAGTAAGAATGGATCGTACGAATGAAATAGAATGGATTGTGCGAATGAATTAGAATGGACCGTACGAATGAATTAGAATGGATACATTCGTGCGAATGAATTGGAATGGATCGGACGAATGAATTAGCATGGATCGTGCTAATGAATTAGAATGGAACGTACGAATGAATTAGAATGGATCGTGTGAAAGAATTAGAATGGATTGTATGAATGAATTAGAATGGATCGTGCGAATGAATTAGAATTGATCGAACGAATGAATTAGCATGGATCGTGCTAATGAATTAGAATAGATCGTGCGAATGAATTAGAATGGATCGTACGAATGAATTAGAATGGATCGTACGAATGAACTAGAATGGATACATTCGTGCGAATGAATTAGAATGGATCGTACGAATGAATTAGAATGGATCGTACGAATGAATTAGAATGGATACATTCGTGCGAAAGAATTAGAATGGATCGTACGAATGAATTAGAATGGATCGTGCGAATAAATTAGAATGGATCGTACGAATGAATTAGAATGGATTCGTATGAATGAATTATAATGGATACATTCGTGCGAAAGAATTAGAATGGATCGTACCAATGAGTAAGAATGGATCGTACGAATCAAATAGAATGGATTGTGCGAATGAATTAGAATGGATCGTAAATGGATATATTTGAACGAATAAATTAGAATGGATCATACGAATGAATTAGAATGGATCGTACGAATGAATTAGAATGGATAGTGCGAATGAATTAGGATCGATCATACGAATGAATTAGAATGGATCGTACGAATGAATTAGAATGGATCGTACGAATGAATTAGAATGGATCATACGAATGAGTAAGAATGGATCGTACGAATGAATTAGAATGGATCGTACGAATGAATTAGAATGGATCGTCCGAATAAATTAGAATGGATACATTCGTCCGAATGAATTAGAATGGATCATACAAATGAGTTAGAATAGATCGTACGAATGAATTAGATTGGATCGAACGAAGGAATTAGAATGAATCGTACGAATGAATTAGAATAGATATATTCGTGCAAATGAATTAGAATGGATCATACGAATAACTAAGAATGGATCGTACGAATAAAATAGAATAGATTGTACGAATGAATTAGAATGGATCCTACGAATGAATTAGAATAGATCGTGTGAAAGAATTAGAATGGATTGTATGAATGAATTAGAATGGATCGTACGAATGAATTAGAATGGGTCGTACGAAGGAATTAGAATGGATCGTGGGAATGAATTAGAATGGATCGTACGAATGAATTAGAATAGATCGTACGAATGAATTAGAATGGATCGTACGAAGGAATTAGAATGGAACGTACGAATGAATTAGAATGGATATATTCGTGCAAATGAATTAGAATGGATCGTATGAATGTATTAGAATGGATCGTACGAATGAATTAGAATGGATCGTGTGAAAGAATTAGAATGGATCGTACGAATGAATTAGAATGGATCGTGCGAATGAATTAGAATGGATCGTACGAATGAATTAGAATGGATACATTTGTGCGAATGAATTAGAATGGATCGTACGAATGAATTAGAATGGATTGTATGAATGAATTAGAATGGATACATTCGTGCGAATGAATTAGAATGGATCGGACGAATGAATTAGAATGGATCGTACAAATGAATTAGAATGGATCAAATGAATGAATTAGAATGGTTACACTCATGCGAATGAATTAGAATGGATCGTACGAATGGATTAGAATGGATCGTACGAATGGATTAGAATGGATACATTCGAGCGAATGAATTAGAATGGATCGTATGAATGAATTAGAATGGATCGTACGAATGGATAACAATGGATCCAACGAATGGAGTAGAATGGATACCTTTGTGCATATGAATTAGAATGGATCGTACGAATGAATTAGAATGGATCATATTAATGAATTAGAATGGATCGTATGAATGAATTAGAATGGATACATTCGTGCACGATCCATTCTAATTCATTCGCACGAATGTATCCATTCTAATTCATTCGTACGATCCATTCTAATTCATTCGTACGATCCATTCTAATTCATTCGTACGATCCATTCTAATTCATTCATACAATCCATTCTAATTCTTTCACACGATCTATTCTAATTCATTCGCACGATCCATTCTAATTCATTCGTACGATCCATTCTAATTCATTCGTACGATCCATTCTAATTCATTCATCCGATCCATTCTAATTCATTCGCATGAATGTATCCATTCTAATTCATTCGTACGATCCATTCTAATTCATTCGTACGATCCATTCTAATTCATTCGTAAGATACATTCTAATTCATTCGTACGATCCAATCTAATTCATTCGTACGATCCATTCTAATTCATTCGCACGAATGTATCCATTCTAGTTCATTCGTACGATCCATTCTAATTCATTCGTACGATCCATTCTAATTCATTCGCACGATCCATTCTAATTCATTGGTACGATCCATTCTAATTCATTCATACGATCCATTCTAATTCATTCGTACGATCCATTCTAATTCATTCGCACAAATGTATCCATTCTAATTCATTCGTACGATCCATTCTAATTCATTCGCACGATCCATTCTTACTCATTCGTATGATCCATTCTAATTCATTCGGACGAATGTATCCATTCTAATTTATTCGTACGATCCATTCTAATTCATTCGTACGATCCATTCTAATTCATTCGTAAGATCCATTCTAATTCATTCGTACGATCCATTCTAATTCATTCGTACGATCCATTCTAATTCATTCGTACGATCCATTCTAATTCATTCATACGATCCATTCTAATTCATTCGTACGATCCATTCTAATTCATTCATACGATCCATTCTAATTCATTCATACGATCCATTCTAATCCATTCTAGTTCATTCGTACGATCCATTCTAATTCCTTCGTACGATCCATTCTCATTCATTCGTACGATCTATTCTAATTCATTCGTCCGATCCATTCTAATTCATTCGCACAAATGTATCCATTCTAATACATTCATACGATCCATTCTAATTCTTTTGCACGAATATATCCATTCTAATTCATTCGTACGATCCATTCTAATTCCTTCGTACGATCCATTCTAATTCATTCATACGATCTATTCTAATTCATTCATCCGATCCATTCTAATTCATTCGCACGAATGTATCCATTATAATTCATTCGTACGATCCATTCTAATTCATTCGTACGATCCATTCTAATTAATTCGTATGATCCATTCTAATTCATTCGTACGATCCATTCTAATTTATTCATACAATCCATTCTAATTCATTCGCACGAATGTATCCATTCTAATTAATTCGTACGATCCATTCTAATTCATTCGTATGATCTATTCTTATTCATTCGTACGATCTTTTCTAATTCATTCGTACGATCCATTCTAATTCATTCGTACGATCCATTCTAATTCCTTCGTACGATCCATTCTAATTCATTCGTACGATCCATTCTAATTCATTCATACAATCCATTCTAATTCTTTCACACGATTCATTCTAATTCATTCGTACGATCCATTCTAATTCATTCGTGCAATCCATTCTATTTCATTCGTACGATCCATTCTTACTCATTCGTACGATCCATTCTAATTCATTCACACGAATGTATCCATTCATACAAATGAATCCATTCGTACGAATGAATTAGAATAGATTGTACGAATGAATTAGAATGGATCGTACGAATGAATTAGAATGGATGGTACGAAGGAATTAGAATGGATCGTACGAATGAATTAGAATGGATCGTACGAATGAATTAGAATAGATCGTATGAATGAATTAGAATGGATCGTACGAAGGAATTAGAATGGATCGTACGAATGAATTAGAATGTATATATTCGTGCAAATGAATTAGATTGGATCGTATGAATGTATTAGAATGGATCGTATGAGTGAATTAGAATGGATTGTACGAATGAATTAGAATGGCTTGTATGAATGAATTAGAATGGATCGTACGAATGAATTAGAATGGATCATACGAATTAATTAGAATGGATCATACGAATGAATTAGAATGGATTGTACGAATGAATTAGAATGGGTCGTAGGAATGAATTAGAATGGATACATTCGTGCGAATGAATTAGAATGGATTGTGCGAATGAATAAGAACAGATCGTGCGAATGAATTAGAATGGATCGTACGAATGAATTAGAATGGATCGTGCGAATAAATTAGAATGGATCGTACGAATGAATTAGAATGGATACATTTGTGGATCCATGTTAATTCATTAATACAATCCATTCTAATTCTTTCACACGATCTATTCTAATTCATTCGTAGGATCCATTCTAATTCATTCGTACAATCTATTCTATTTCATTTGTACGATCCATTCTTACTCATTCGTATGATCCATTCTAATTCATTCGGACGAATGTATCCATTCTAATTTATTCGTACGATCCATTCTAATTCATTCGTACGATCCATTCTTACTGATTCGTACGATCCATTCTAATTCCTTCGTACGATCCATTCTAATTCCTTCGTACGATCCATTCTAATTCATTGTGACGATCCATTCTAATTCTTTCATACAATCCATTCTAATTCTTTCGTGCGAATGAATTAGAATGGATACCTTTGTGCATATAAATTAGAATGGATCGTACGAATGAATTAGAATGGATCATATTAATGAATTAGAATGGATCGTACGAATGAATTAGAATGGATACATTCGTGCGAATGAATTAGAATGGATCGTGCGAATCAATTATACTAGATCGTGCGAATGAATAAGAATAGATCATACGAATGAATTAGAATGGATCGTACGAATTAGTTAGAATGGATACATTCGTACGAATGAATTAGAATGGATAGTACGAATGAATTAGAATGGATCGTACGAATGAATTAGAATGGATCATACGAATTAATTAGAATGGATCATACGAATGAATTAGAATGGATCGTACGAATGAATTAGAATGGATCGTACGAATGAATTACAATGGATCGTGCGAATGAATTAGAATGGATCGTACGAATGAATTAGAATGGATACATTTGTGCGAATGAATTAGAATGGATCGTACGAATGAATTAGAATGAATCGTATGAATGAATTAGAATGGATCGTACGAATGAATTAGAATGGATCGTGCGAATGAATGAGAATGGATCGTACGAATGAATTAGAATGGATCGTGTGAAAGAATTAGAATGGATCGTACGAATGAATTAGAAAGGATCGTGCGAATGAATTAGAATGGATCGTATGAATGAATTAGAATAGATTTTGTGAATGAATTAGAACTGATCGTACGAATGAATTAGAATGGATCGTACGAATGAATTAGAATTGATACATTTGTGGGAATGAATTAGAATGGATCGTACGAATGAATTAGAATGGATCGTATGAATGAATTAGAATGGATACATTCATGCGAATGAATTAGAATGGATCGTGCAAATCCATTAGACTGGATCGTGCGAATGAATAAGAATGGATCATACGAATGAATTAGAATGGATCATACGAATTAATTAGAATGGATACATTCGTGCGAATGAATTAGAATGGATTGTATGAATGAATTAGAATGGATCGTACGAATGAATTAGAATGGATCATACGAATTAATTAGAATGGATCATACGAATGAATTAGAATGGATCGTACGAATGAATTAGAATGGATCGTACGAATGAACTAGAATGGATCGTACGAATGAACTAGAATGGATACATTCGTGCGAATGAATTAGAATGGATCGTACGAATGAATTAGAATGGATCGTACGATTCATTCTAATTCATTCGTACGATCCATTCTAATACATTCGTACGATTCATGCTAATTCATTCGCACGATCCATTAGAATGGATCGTGTGAAAGAATTAGAATGGATTGTATGAATGAATTAGAATGAATTCGTACGATCCATTCGAATTCATTCGCACGATCCATTCTAATTCATTCATATGATCCATTCTAATTCATTCATACAATCCATTCTAATTCTTTCACACGATCCATTCTAATTCATTCGTAGGATCCATTCTAATTCATTCGTACAATCTATTCTATTTCATTCGTACGATCCATTCTTACTCATTCGTATGATCCATTCTAATTCATTCGGACGAATGTACCCATTCTAATTCATTCGTACGATCCATTCTAATTCATTCGTACGATCCATTCTTACTCATTCGTATGATCCATTCTAATTCATTCATACGATCCATTCTAATTCATTCGTACGATCCATTCTAATTCATTCGCACAATCTATTCTAATTCATTCGTACGATCCATTCAAATTCATTCGTACGATCGTACGAATGAATTAGAATTGATCGTACGGAATGAATTAGAATGGATTGTATGAATGAATTAGAATGGATCGTACGAATGAACTAGATTGGATACATTCGTGCGAATGAATTAGAATGGATTGTACGAATGAATTAGAATGGATCGTACGAATGAATTAGAATGGATCTCTCGAATGAATTAGAATGGATCATACGAATGAATTAGAATGGATCATACGAATGAATTAAAATGGATACATTCGTGCGATTGAATTAGAATGGATCGGACGAATGAATTAGAATGGATCGTACGAATGAATTAGAATGGATCAAATGAATGAATTAGAATGGATCGTACGAATGAATTAGAATACATCGTACGAAAGAATTAGAATGGATATATTCGTGCGAATGAATTAGAATGGATCGTACGAATGAATTAGACTGGATCATACGAATGAATTTGAATGGATACATTTGTGCGAATGAATCTAAATGGATTGTATGAATGAATTACAATGGATCGTACGAATGAATTAGAATGGATCGTACGAATGAATTAGAATAGCTCATACGAATGAATTAGAATGAATCGTATGAATGAATTAGAATGGTTACATTCGTGCGAATGAATTAGAATAGATCGTACGAATGAATTAGAATGGATCGTATGAATAAATTAGAATGGATCGTGGGAATGAATTAGAATGGATCGTACGAATGAATTTAGAATGGATCCACCAAATGAGTTGGAATGGATCATACGAATGAATTAGAATGGATTATACGAACAAATTAGAATGGATTGTGCAAATGAATTAGAATGGATCGTATGAATGAATAATAATGGATCGTACGAATGAATTAGAATGGATCGTGCGAATGAATTAGCATGAATCGTACGAATGTATTAGAATGGATCGTACGAATGAATTAGAATGAATCGTACGATCCATTCTAATTCATTCGTACGATCCATTCTAATTCATTCGCGCGAATGTATCCATTCTAGTTCATTCGTACGATCCATTCTAATTCATTCGTACGATCCATTCTAATTCATTAGCATGATCCATTCTAATTCATTCGCACGATCCATTCTAATTCATTTGGACAAATATATCAATTCTAATTTATTCGTACGATCCATTCTAATTCATTCGTACGATCCATTCTAATTGATTCGTACGATCCATTCTAATTCATTCGTCCGATCCATTCTAATTCATTCGCACGAATGTATCCATTCTAATTCATTCGTACGATCCATTCTAATTAATTCATACGATCCATTCTAATTCATTCATACAATCCATTCTAATTCATTCGTACGATCCATTCTAATTCACTCATAGGATCCATTCTAATACATTCATACGATCCATTCTAATTCCTTTGCACGAATATATCCATTCTAATTCATTCGTACGATCCATTCTAATTCCTTCGTACGATCCATTCTAATTCTTTCGTATGATCTATTCTAATTCATTCGTACGATCCATTCTAATTCATTCGCACGATCAATTCTAATTCATTCATAGGATCCATTCTAATTTATTCATACGATCTATTCTAATTCATTCGCGCGAATGTATCCATTCTAATTCATTCGCACGAATGTATCCATTCTAATTCATTCGTACGATCCATTCTAATTCATTCGTACGATCCATTCTAATTCATTCGTACGATCCATTCTAATTCATTCATACGATCTATTCTAATTCATTCATACAATCCATTCTAATTCTTTCACACGATCCATTCTAATTCATTCGTACGATCAATTCTAATTCATTCGCACGACTGTATCCATTCTAGTTCATTCGTACGATCCATTCTAATTCATTCGTAAGATCCATTCTAATTCATTCGTACGATCCATTCTAATTCATTCGTACGATCCATTCTTATTCATTCGTAAGATCCATTTTAATTCATTCGTACGATCCATTCTAATTCATTTGTACGATCCATTCTAATTTATTCGCACGAATGTATCCATTCTAGTTCATTCGTACGATCCATTCTAATTCATTCGTACGATCCATTCTAATTCATTCGCAGGATCCATTCTAATTCATTCGTACGATCCATTCTAATTCATTCATACGATCCATTCTAATTCATTCGTACGATCCATTCTAATTCATTCGCACAAATGTATCCATTCTAATTCATTCGTATGATCCATTCTAATTCATTCGCACGATCCATTCTAATTCATTCGTACGATCCATTCTAATTCTTTCACACGATCCATTCTAATTCATTCGTACGATCCATTCTAATTCATTCGCACGATCCATTCTAATCCATTCGTATTAGAATGGATCGTATGAGTGAATTAGAATGGATCGTATGAATGAATTAGAATGGATACATTCGTGCGAATGAATTAGAATGGATCGTATACGAATGAATTAGAATGGATACATTCATGAGAATGAATTAGAATGGATTGTATGAATGAATTAGAATGGACCGTACGAATGAATTAGAATGGATCGTGCGAATGAATTAGAATGGATCGTACGAATGAATTAGAATGGATCGTACGAATGAACTAGAATGGATACATTCGTGCGAATGAATTACAATGGATCGTACGAATGAATTAGAATGGATCGTACGAATGAATTAGAATGGATCTTACGAATGAATTAGAATGGACCGTACGAATGAATCAGAATTGATCGTACGAATGAATTAGAATGGATACATTCGTACGAATAAATTAGAATGGATCGGGCGAATGAATTAGAATGGATCGTACGAATGAATTAGAATGGATCGTACGATTGAATTAGAATGGATCGTACGAATAAATTAGAATGGATACATTCGTCCGAATGAATTAGAATGGATCATACGAATGAGTAAGAATGGATCGTACGAATAAAATATAATAGATTGTACGAATGAATTAGAATGGATCCTACGAATGAATTAGAATGGATCGTGTGAAAGAATTAGAATGGATTGTATGAATGAATTAGAATGGATCGTATGAATGAATTAGAATGGATCATGCGAATGAATTCGAATGGATCGTACGAATTCATTCTAATTCATTCATACAATCCAGTCTAATTCCTTCACACGATCCATTCTAATTCATTCGTACGTTCCATTCTAATTCATTAGCACGATCCATGCTAATTCATTCGTTCGATCAATTCTAATTCATTAGCACGATCCATTCTAATTCATTCGTACGATCCATTCTAATTCATTCGCACGATCCATTCTAATTCATTCATAGGATCCATTCTAATTCATTCATACGATCTATTCTAATTCTTTCGCACGAATGTATCCATTCTAATTCATTCGCACGGATGTATCCATTCTAATTCATTCGTACGATCCATTCTAATTCATTCGCACAATCCATTCTATTTCATTCGTACGATCCATTCTTACTCATTCGTATGATCCATTAAAACAGAATGAATTAGAATTAGAATGGATCATACGAATGAATTAGAATGGATCGTATGAATGAATTAGAATGGATCGTACGAATGAATTAGAATGGATCGTGCGACTGAATTAGAATGGATCGTACGAATGAATTAGAATGGATCGTACGAGTGAACTAGAATGGATACATTCGTGCGAATGAATTAGAATGGATCGTACGAATGAATTAGAATGGATCGTACAAATGAATTAGAATGGATCGTACGAATGAATTAGAATGGATCATACGAATGAATTAGAATGGATCATACGAATGAGTAAGAATGGATCGTATGAATGAAATAGAATGGATTGTACGAATGAATTAGAATGGATCTTACGAATGAATTAGAATGGATCAAATGAATGAATTAAAATGGATCGTACGAATGAATTAGAATGGATCATATTAATGAATTAGAATGGATCCTACGAATGAATTAGAATGGATCGTACGAATGAATTAGAATGGATCTTACGAATGGATTAGAATGGATACATTCGTGCGAATGAATTATAATGGATCGGATGAATGAATTAGAATGGATCGTACGAATGAATTAGAATGGATCAAATGAATGAATTAGAATGGCTACATTCATGCGAATGAATTAGAAAGGATCGTACGAATGGATTAGAATGGATCGTACGAATGGATTAGAATGGATACATTCGAGCGAATGAATTAGAATGGATCGTACGAATGAAATTAGAATGGATCGTACGAATGAATTAGAATAGATCGTACGAATGAATTAGAATGGATCGTACGAATGAATTAGAATGGATCGTACGAATGAATTAGAATGGATCGTACGAATGAATTAGAATGGATCGTACGATTGAATTAGAATGGATCATACGAATGAGTAAGAATGGATCGTATTAATGAATTAGATTGGATCGTACGATCCATTCTAATTCATTAGCATGGATCGTGCTAATGAATTAGAATGGAATATACGAATAAATTAGAATGGATCGTAGAATGGATCGTACGAATGAATTAGAATGAATTAGAATGGATCGTACGAATGAATTAGAATAGATCATAGGAATGAATTAGAATGGATCGTGCAAATGAATTAGAATGGATACATTCGTGCGAATGAATTAGAATGGATCGTACGAATGAATTAGAATGGATATATTTGAACGAATAAATTAGAATGGATCATACGAATGAATTAGAATGGATCGTACGAATGAATTAGAATGGATAGTGCGATTGAATTAGAATCGATCGTACGAATGAATTAGAATGGATCGTACGAATGAATTAGATCGTACGAATGAATTAGAATGGATCGTACGAATGAATTAAAATGGATACATTCGAGCGAATGAATTAGAATAGATCGTAGGAATGAATTAGAATGGATCGTACGAATGAATTAGAATGGATACATTTGTGAGAATGAATTAGAATGGATCGTACGAATGAATTAGAATGCATCGTACGAAAGAATTAGAATGGATATATTCGTGCGAATGAATTAGAATGGATCGTACGAATGAATTAGACTGGATCGTACGAATGAATTTGAATGGATACATTTGTGCAAATGAATCTAAATTGATTGTATGAATGAATTACAATGGATCGTACGAATGAATTAGAATGGATCGTACGAATGAATTAGAATAGCTCATACGAATGAATTAGAATGAATCGTATGAATGAATTAGAATGGTTACATTCGTGCGAATGAATTAGAATAGATCGTACGAATGAATTAGAATGGATCGTACGAATAAATTAGAATGGATCGTGGTAATGAATTAGAATGGATCTTACGAATGAATTAGAATGGATCGTACGAATGAATTAGAATGGATCGTACGAATGAATTAGAATGGATACATTCGTGCGAATGAATTAGAATGGATCGGACGAATGAATTAGAATGGATCGTACGGATGAATTAGAATGGATCTAATGAATGAATTAGAATGGTTACATTCATGCGAATGAATTAGAATGGATCGTATGAATGGATTAGAATGGATCGTACGAATGGATTAGAATGGATACATTCGTGCGAATGAATTAGAATGGATTGTATGAATGAATTAGAATGGATCGTACGATCCATTCGAATTCATTCGCACGATCCATTCTAATTCATTCATACGATCCATTCTAATTCATTCATACAATCCATTCTAATTCTTTCACACGATTTATTCTAATTCATTCGTAGGATCCATTCTAATTCATTCGTACAATCTATTCTATTTCATTCGTACGACCCATTCTTACTCATTCGTATGATCCATTCTAATTCATTCGGACGAATGTATCCATTCTAATTTATTCGTATGATCCATTCTAATTCATTTGCACGATCCATTCTAATCCATTCTTACTCATTCGTATGATCCATTCTAATTCAATCGTACGATCCATTCTAATTCATTCGTACGATCCACTCTAATTCCTTCGTACGATCCATTCTAATTCATTCGTACGATCCATTCTAATTCATTCGTACGATCCATTCTAATTCCTTCGTACGATCCATTCTAATTCATTCGTACGATCCATTCTAATTCATTCGCGCAATGTATTCTAATTCATTCGTACGATCCATTCTAATTCATTCGTACGATCCATTCTAATTCATTCATACAATCCATTCTAATTTATTCGAACGAATGTATCCATTCTAATTCATTCGTACGATCCATTCTAATTCATTCGCACAATCTATTCTAATTCATTCATACGATCCATTCTAATTCATTCGCACGAATGTATCCATTCTAATTCATTCATACGATCCATTCTACTTCATTCGTACTATCCGTTCTAATTCACTCATACAATCCATTCTAATTCATTCATACGATCCATTCTAATTCATTTGCACGAATATACCCATTCTAATTCATTCGTACGATCTATTCTAATTCCTTCGTACGATCCATTCTAATTTTTTCGTACGATCCATTCTAATTCCTTCGTACGATCCATTCTATTTCATTCGTATGATCCATTCTAATTCCTTCGTACGATCCATTCTAATTCCTTCGTATCCATTCTAATTCACTCATACGATCCATTCTAATTCATTCGTACGATCCATTCTAATTCATTCATACAATCCATTCTAATTCTTTCACACGATCCATTCTAATTCATTCGCACGATCCATTCTAATTCATTCGCACAATCCATTCTATTTCATTCGTACGATCCATTCTTACTCATTCGTATGATCCATTCTAATTCATTCGCACGAATGTAGCCATAATGGATCATACGAATGAGTAAGAATGGATCGTACGAATGAAATAGAATGGATTGTGCGAATGAATTAGAATGGACCGTACGAATGAATTAGAATGGATACATTCGTGCGAATGAATTAGAATGGATCGGACGAATGAATTAGAATGGATCGTATGAATGAATTAGAATGGATCGTACGAATGAATTAGAATGGATCGTACGAATAAATTAGAATGGATACATTCGTCCGAATGAATTAGAATGGATCATACGAATGAGTAAGAATGGATCGTACGAATGAAATAGAATAGATTGTACGAATGAATTAGAATGGATCGTACCAATGAGTAAGAATGGATCGTACGAATGAAATAGAATGGATTGTGCGAATGAATTAGAATGGAGCGTACGAATGAATTAGAATGGATCGTGTGAAAGAATTAGAATGGATTGTATGAATGAATTAGAATAGATCGTATGAATGAATTAGAATGGATCGTACGAATGAATTAGAATGGATCGTACGAATGAATTAGAATGGATACATTCGTGCAAATGAATTAGAATGGATTCATTCGTGCGAAACAATTAGAATAGATCGTATGAATGAATTAGAATGGATCCTATGAATGAATTAGAATGGATCGTGCGAATGAATTAGAATGGATCGTACGAATGAATTAGAATGGATCATGTTAATGAATTAGAATTGGTCGAACGAATGAATTAGCATGGATCGTGCTAATGAATTAGAATGGAACGTACGAATAAATTAGAATGGATCGTGTGAAAGAATTAGAATGGATTGCATGAATGAATTAGAATGAATTCGTACGATCCATTCGAATTCATTCGCACGATCCATTCTAATTCATTCATATGATCCATTCTAATTCATTCGTACGATCCATTCAAATTCATATGCACAAAGTTATCCATTCTAATCCATTCGTAGGATCCATTCTAATCCATTCGTACGATCCATTCTAATTCATTCGTACGATCCATTCTAATTCATTCGCTCGAATGTATCCATTCTAATCCATTCGTACGATCTATTCTAATTCATTCGTAAGATCCATTCTAATTCATTCGTACGATCCATTCTAATTCATTCGTACGATCCATTCTAATTCATTCGCACGAATGTATTCATTCTAGTTCATTCGTACGATCCATTCTAATTCATTCGTACGATCCATTCTAATTCATTCGCACGAATGTATCCATTCTAATTCATTCGTACGATCCAAAATTAGAATGGATCGTACGAATGAATTAGAATGGATCGTACGAATGAACTAGAATGTATACATTCGTGCGAATGAATTAGAATGGATCGTACGAATGAATTAGAATGGATCGTACGAATGAATTAGAATGGATCGGACGAATGAATTAGAATGGATCATACGAATGAATTAGAATGGATCATACGAATGAGTAAGAATGGATCGTACGAATAAAATAGAATGGATTGTACGAATGAATTAGAATGGATCGTACGAATGAATTAGAATGGATCGTGTGAAAGAATTAGAATGGATTGTATGAATGAATTAGAATGGATCATATGAATGAATTAGAATGGATCGTGCGAATGAATTCGAATGGATCGTACGAATGAATTAGAATGGATCGTACGAATGAATTAGAATGGATACATTCATGCAAATGAATTAGAATGGATACATTCGTGCGAAAGAATTAGAATAGATCGTATGAATGAATTAGAATGGATCCTATGAATTAGAATGGATCGTGCGAATGAATTAGAATGGATCGTACGAATGAATTAGAATGGATCGTGCTAATGAATTAGAATTGATCGAACGAATGAATTAGCATGGATCGTGCTAATGAATTAGAATGGAACGTACGAATAAATAAGAATGGATCGTGTGAAAGAATTAGAATGGATTGTATGAATGAATTAGAATGAATTCGTACGATCCATTCGAATTCATTCACACGATCCATTCGAATTCATTCATACGATCCATTCTAATTCATTCATACAATCCATTCTAATTCTTTCACATGATCCATTCTAATTCATTCGTAGGATCCATTCTAATTCATTCGTACAATCTATTCTATTTCATTCGTACGATCCATTCTTACTCATTCGTATGATCCAATCTAATTCATTCGGACGAATGTATCCATTCTAATTTATTCGTACGATCCATTCTAATTCATTGGTACGATCCATTCTAATTCATTCGTACGATCCATTCTTACTCATTCGTATGATCCATTATAATTCATTCGTACGATCCATTCTAATCCATTCTAATTCATTCGTATGATCTATTCTTATTCATTCGTAGGATCCATTCTAATTCATTCATACAATCCATTCTAATTCATTCGCACGAATGTATCCATTCTAATTAATTCGTACGATCCATTCTAATTCATTCATACGATCCATTCTAATTCATTCGCACGATCCATTCTAATTCATTCATAGGATCCATTCTAATTCATTCGTACAATCCAGTCTAATGCTTTCACACGATCTATTCTAATTCATTCGTAGGATCCATTCTAATTCATTCGTACAATCTATTCTATTTCATTCGTACGATCCATTCTTACTCATTCGTATGATCCATTCTAATTCATTCGGACGAATGTATCCATTCTAATTCATTCGTACGATCCATTCTAATTCATTCATACAATACATTCTAATTCTTTCACACAATCCATTCTAATTCATTCGTACGATCCATTCTAATTCATTCGTGCAATCCATTCTATTTCATTCGTACGATCCATTCTTACTCATTCGTACGATCCATTCTAATTCATTCACACGAATGTATCCATTTGTACGAATGAATTAGAATAGATTGTACGAATGAATTAGAATGGATCGTACGAATGGATTAGAATGGATCGTACGAAGGAATTAGAATGGATCGTACGAATGAATTAGAATGGATCGTACGAATGAATTAGAATAGATCGTACGAATGAATTAGAATGGATCGTACGAATGAATTAGAATGGATCAAACGAATGAATTAGAATGGATATATTCGTGCAAATGAATTAGAATGGATCGTATGAATGTATTAGAATGGATCGTATGAGTGAATTAGAATGGATCGTACGAATGAATTAGAATGGATCGTATGAATGAATTAGAATGGATACATTCGTGCGAAGGAATTAGAATTGGTCGTACGAATGAATTAGAATGGATCGTGCGAATGAATTAGAATGGATCGTACGAATGAATTAGAATGGATCGTACGAATGAACTAGAATGGATACATTCGTGCGAATGAATTAGAATGGATCGTACGAATGAACTAGAATGGATCATACGAATGAATTAGAATGGATCTTACGAATGAATTAGAATGGATCGTACGAATGAATTAGAATGGATCGTACGAATGAATTAGAATGGATACATTCGTGCGAATGAATTAGAATGGATCGGACGAATGAATTAGAATGGATCGGATGAATGAATTAGAATGGATCAAATGAATGAATTAGAATGGTTACATTCATGCGAATGAATTAGAATGGATCGTACGAATGGATTAGAATGGATACATTCGAGCGAATGAATTAGAATGGATCGTACGAATGAAATAGAATGGATCGTACAAATGGATTAGAATGGATCCTACAAATGGATTAGAATGGATACCTTTGTGCATATGAATTAAAATGGATCGTACGAATGAATTAGAATGGATCATATTAATGAATTAGAATGAATCGTACGAATGAATTAGAATGGATACATTCGTGCACGATCCATTCTAATTCATTCGCACGAATGTATCCATTCTAATTCATTCGTACGATCCATTCTAATTCATTAATATGATTCATTCTAATTCATTCGTACGATCCATTCTAATTCATATGCACAAAGGTATCCATTCTAATTCATTCGTACGATCCATTCTAATTCAGGATCGTACGAATGAATTAGAATAGATACATTTGTGCGAATGAATTAGAATTTATCGTACGAATGAATTAGAATGGATCGTGCGAATGAATTAGAATGGATCGTACCAATGAATTAGAATGGATACATTCGTGCGAATGAATTAGAATGGATCGTACGAATGAATTAGAATGGATCTTACGAATGAATTAGAATGGATCGTACGAATGAATTAGAATGGATACATTCGTTCGAATGAATTAGAATGGATCGGACGAATGAATTAGAATGGATCGTACGAATGAATTAGAATGGATCAAATGAATGAATTAGAATGGTTACATTCATGCGAATGAATTAGCATGGATCGTACGAATGGATTAGAATGGATCGTATGAATGGATTAGAATGGATAGATTCGAGCGAATGAATTAGAATGGATCGTACGAATGAATTAGAATGGATCGTACGAATGGATTAGAATGGATCGTACGAATGAACTAGAATGGATACATTCGTGCGAATGAATTAGAATGGATCGTACGAAAGAATTAGAATGGATCGTACGAATGAATTAGAATGGATCTTACGAATGAATTAGAATGGATCGTACGAATGAATTAGAATGGATCGTACGAATGAATTAGAATGGATACATTCGTGCGAATGAATTAGAATGGATCGTACGAAGGAATTAGAATGGATCGTACGAAGGAATTAGAATGGATCGTACGAATGAATTAGAATGGATATATTCATGCAAATGAATTAGAATGGATCGTATGAATGAATTAGAATGGATCGTACGAGTGAATTAGAATGGATCGTATGAATGAATTAGAATAGATTGTGCGAATGAATTAGAATGGATCGTACGAATGAATTAGAATGGATACATTCGTGCGAATAAATTAGAATGGATTGTATGAATGAATTAGAATGGATCGTACGAATGAATTAGAATGGATCGTACGAATAAATTAGAATAGATTGCGCGAATGAATTAGAATGGATCGTACGAATGAATTAGAATGGATCGTACGAAGGAATTAGAATGGATCGTACGAATGAATTAGAATGGATCGTACGAAGGAATTAGAATGGATCGTACGAATGAATTAGAATGGATCGTACGATTGAATTAGAATGGATCATACAAATGAGTAAGAATGGATCGTACGAATGAATTAGATTGGATCGTACGATCCATTCTAATTCATTAGCATGGATCGTGCTAATGAATTAGAATGGAATATACGAATGAATTAGAATGGATCATAGAATGGATCATACGAATGAATTAGAATGGATCGTACGAATGAATTAGAATAGATCATAGGAATAAATTAGAATGGATCGTGCAAATGAATTAGAATGGATACATTCGTGCGAATGAATTAGAATGGATCGTGCGAATGAATTAGAATGGATCGTACGAATGAATTTAAATGGATATATTTGAACGAATAAATTAGAATGGATCATACGAATGAATTAGAATGGATCGTACGAATGAATTAGAATGGATAGTGCGAATGAATTAGAATCAATCGTACGAATGAATTAGAATGGATCGTACGAATGAATTAGAATGGATCATACAAACGAGTAAGATTGGATCGTATGAATGAATTAGAATGGATCGTACGAATGAATTAGAATGGATCGTACGAATAAATTAGAATGGATACATTCGTCCGAATGAATTAGAATGGATCATACGAATGAGTAAGAATGGATCGTACGAACGAAATAGAATAGATTGTACGAATGAATTTGAATGGATCCTAGTACGATCCATTCTAATTCATTCGTACGATCCATTCTAATTCATTCATACAATCCATTCTAATTCTTTCACACGATCCATTCTAATTCATTCGTACAATCCATTCTAATTCATTCGTGCAATCCATTATATTTCATTCATACGATCCATTCTTACTCATTCGTACGATCCATTCTAATTCATTCACACGAATGTATCCATTCGTACGAATGAATTAGAATAGATTGTACGAATGAATTAGAATGGATCGTACGAATGAATTAGAATGGATCGTACGAAGGAATTAGAATGGATCGTACGAATGAATTAGAATGGATCGTACGAAGGAATTAGAATGGATCGTACGAATGAATTAGACTAGATATATTCCTGCAAATGAATTAGAATGGATCGTATGAATGTATTAGAATGGATCGTATGAGTGAATTAGAATGGATCATACGAATTAATTAGAATGGATCGTACGAATGAATTAGAATGGATCGTACGAATGAATTAGAATGGATCGTACGAATGAATTAGAATGGATACATTCGTGCGAATGAATTAGAAGGGATTGTGCGAATGAATAAGAACAGATCGTGCGAATGAATTAGAATGGATCGTACGAATGAATTAGAATGGATCGTGCGAATGAATTAGAATGGATCGTACGAATGAATTAGAATGGATACATTTGTGCGAATGAATTAGAATGGATCGTACGAATGAATTAGAATTGATCGTATGAATGAATTAGAATGGATCGTACGAATGAAATAGAATGGATCGTACGAATGAATTACAATAGATCGTACGAATGAATTAGAATGGATCGTACAAATGAATTAGAATGGATCGTACAAATGAATTAGAATGGATACATTCGTGCGAATGAATTAGAATGGATCGGACGAAGGAATTAGAATGGATCGTACGAATGAATTAGAATGGATCAAACGAATGAATTAGAATGGTTACATTCATGCGAATGAATTAGAATGGATCGTACGAATGGATTAGAGTGGATCGTACGAATGAATTAGAATGGATCGTGTGAAAGAATTAGAATGGATCGTACGAATGAATTAGAATGGATCGTGCGAATGAATTAGAATGGATCGTACGAATGAATTAGAATGGATACATTTGTGCGAATGAATTAGAATGGATCGTACGAATGAATTAGAATAGATCGTATGAATGAATTAGAATGGATCGTACGAATGAATTAGAATGGATCGTACGAATGAATTAGAATGGATCGTACGAATGAACTAGAATGGATACATTCGTGCGAATGAATTAGAATGGATCGTACGAATGAATTAGAATGGATCGTACGAATGAATTAGAATAGATCTTACGAATGAATTAGAATGTATCGTACGAATGAATTAGAATGGATACATTCGTACGAATGAATTAGAATGGATCGGACGAATGAATTAGAATGGATCGTACGAATGAATCAGAATGGATCGTACGAATGAATTAGAATGGATCGTACGAATAAATTAAAATGGATACATTCGTCCGAATGAATTAGACTGGATCATACGAATGAATAAGAATGGATCGTACGAATAAAATAGAATAGATTGTACGAATGAATTAGAATGGATTCGTACGAATGAATTAGAATGGATACATTTGTGCGAATGAATTAGAATGGATCGTACCAATAAGTAAGAATAGATCGTACGAATGAAATAGAATGGATTGTGCGAATGAATTAGAATGTATCGTACGAATGAATTAGAATGGATCGTGTGAAAGAATTAGAATGGATTGTTTGAATGAATTAGAATAGATCGTATGAATGAATTAGATTGGATCGTACGAATGAATTAGAATGGATCGTACGAATGAATTAGAATGGATCGTACGAATGAATTAGAATGGATACATTCGTGCGAATGAATTAGAATGGATACATTCGTGCGAAAAAATTTGAATAGATCGTATGAATGAATTAGAATGGATCCTATGAATGAATTAGAATGGATCGTGCGAATGAATTAGAATGGATCATACGAATGAATTAGAATAGATCGTACGAATGAATTAGAATGGATCGTACGAAGGAATTAGAATGGATCGTACGAATGATTTAGAATGGATATATTCGTGCAAATGAATTAGAATGGATCGTATGAATGTATTAGAATGGCTCGTAAGAGTGAATTAGAATGGATCGTATGAATGAATTAGAATGGATTGTCTGAATGAATTAGAATGGATTGTACGAATGAATTAGAATGGATCATACGAATTAATTAGAATGGATCATACGAATGAATTAGAATGGATCGTACGAATGAATTAGAATGGATCGTACGAATGAATTAGAATGGATACATTCGTGCGAATGAATTAGAATGGATTGTGCGAATGAATAAGAACAGATCGTGCGAATGAATTAGAATGGATCGTACGAATGAATTAGAATGGATCGTGCGAATGAATTAGAATGGATCGTACGAAGGAATTAGAATGGATACATTTGTGCGAATGAATTAGAATGGATCGTACGAATGAATTAGAATGGATCGTATGAATGAATTAGAATGGATCGTACGAATGAATTAGAATGGATCGTGCGAATGAATTAGAATGGATCGTACGAATGAATTAGAATGGATCGTGCGAATGAATTAGAATGGATACATTTGTGCGAATGAATTAGAATGGATCGTACGAATGAATTAGAATGGATCGTATGAATGAATTAGAATGGATCGTACGAATGAATTAGAATGGATCGTGCGAATGATTTAGAATGGATCGTACGAATGAATTAGAATGGATCGTACGAATGAACTAGAATGGATACATTCGTGCGAATGAATTAGAATGGATCGTACGAATGAATTAGAATGGATCGTACGAATGAATTAGAATGGATCTTACGAATGAATTAGAATGGATCGTACGAATGAATTAGAATCGATCGTACGAATGAATTAGAATGGATACATTCGTGCGAATGAATTAGAATGGATCGGACGAATGAATTAGAATGGATCGTACGAATGAATTAGAATGGATCGTACAAATGAATTAGAATGGATTGTACAAATAAATTAGAATGGATACATTCACCCGAATGAATTAGAATGGATCATACGAATGAGTAAGAATGGATCGTACAAATGAAATAGAATAGATTGTACGAATGAATTAGAATGGATCCTACGAATGAATTAGAATGGATCGTGTGAAAGAATTAGAATGGATTGTATGAATGAATTAGAATGGATCGTATGAATGAATTAGAATGGATCGTGCGAATGAATTCGGATGGATCGTACGAATTCATTCTAATTCATTCATACAATCCATTCTAATTCTTTCACACGATCCATTCTAATTCATTCGTACGTTCCATTCTAATTCATTAGCACGATCCATGCTAATTCATTCGTTCGATCAGTTCTAATTCATTAGCACGATCCATTCTAATTCATTTGTACGATCCATTCTAATTCATTCGCACGATCCATTCTAATTCATTCATAGGATCCATTCTAATTCATTCATACGATCTATTCTAATTCTTTCGCACGAATGTATCCATTCTAATTCATTCGCACGAATGTATCCATTCTAATTCATTCGTACGATCCATTCTAATTCATTCGTACGATGCATTCTAATTCATTCATACGATCTATTCTAATTCATTCATACAATCCATTCTAATTCTTTCACACGATCCATTCTAATTCATTCGTACGATCCATTCTAATTCATTCGCACAATCAATTCTATTTCATTCGTACGATCCATTCTTACTCATTCGTATGATCCATTCTAATTCATTCGCACGAATGTATCCATAATGGATCATACGAATGAGTAAGAATGGAATGCACGAATGAAATAGAATGGATTGTGCGAATGAATTAGAATGGACCGTACGAATGAATTAGACGTACGAATGAATTAGAATGGATACATTCGTACGAATAAATTAGAATGGATCATACGAATGAGTAAGAATGGATCGTCATTCTAATTAATTCGTATGATCCATTCTAATTCATTTGTATCCATTCTATTTCATTCGCACGATCCATTCTAATTCATTCGCGCAATCTATTCTAATTCATTCATACGATCCATTATAATTCATTCGTACGATCCATTATAATTCATTCATACAATCCATTCTAATTTATTCGGACGAATGTATCCATTCTAATTCATTCGTACGATCCATTCTAATTCTTTCGCACAATCTATTCTAATTCATTCATACGATCCATTCTAATTCATTCGCACGAATGTATCCATTCTAATTCATTCATACGATCCATTCTACTTCATTCGTACTATCCGTTCTAATTCACTCATACGATCCATTCTAATTCATTCATACGATCCATTCTAATTCATTTGCAAGAATATATCCATTCTAATTCATTCGTACGATCCATTCTAATTCATTCGTACGATCCATTCTAATTCCTTCGTACGATCCATTCTATTTCATTCGTATGATCCATTCTAATTCCTTCGTACGATCCACTCTAATTCCTTCGTATCCATTCTAATTCACTCATACGATCCATTCTAATTCATTCGTACGATCCATTCTAATTCATTCATACAATCCATTCTAATTCATTCGCACGAATGTATCCATTCTAATCTATTCGTACGATCCATTCTAATCCATTCGTACGATCCATTCTAATTCATTCGCATGAATGTAACCATTCTAATTCATTCATTTGATCCATTCTAATTCATTCGTACAATCCATTCTAATTCATTCGTCCGATCCATTCTAATTCATTCGCACGAATGTATCCATTCTAATTCATTCGTACGATCCATTCTAATTAATTCGTATGATCCATTCTAATTCATTCGTAAGATCCATTCTAATTCATTCGTACGATCCATTCTAATTCATTCGCACGAATGTATCCATTCTAGTTCATTCGTACGATCCATTCTAATTCATTCGTACGATCCATTCTAATTCATTCATATGATCCATTCTAATTAATTCGTATGATCCATTCTAATTCATTCGTACGATCCATTCTAATTCATTCATACAATCCATTCTAATTCATTCGCACAAATGTATCCATTCTAATTAATTCGTACGATCCATTCTAATTCATTCGTATGATCCATTCTTATTCATTCGCACGATCCAGTCTAATGGATTTGCACGATCCATTCTAATTCATTCGCACGAATGTATCCATTTTAATTCATTCGTATGATCCATTCTAATTCATATGCACAAAGGGATCCATTCTAATTCATTCGTACGATCAATTCTAATTCTGGATCGTACGAATGAATTAGAATGGATACATTCGTGCGAATGAATTAGAATTGATCGTACGAATGAATTAGAATGGATCGTGCGAATGAATTAGAATGGATCGTACGAATGAATTAGAATGGATACATTCGTGCGAATGAAGTAGAATGGATACATTCATGCGAAAGAATTAGAATAGATCGTATGAATGAATTAGAATGGATCCTATGAATGAATTAGAATGGATCGTGCGAATGAATTAGAATGGATCGTACGAATGAATTAGAATGGATCGTGCTAATGAATTAGAATTGATCGAACGAATGAATTAGCATGGATCGTGCTAATGAATTAGAATAGAACGTACGAATGAATTAGAATGGATCGTGTGAAAGAATTAGAATGGATTGTATGAAAGAATTAGAATGAATTCGTACGATGCATTCGAATTCATTCGCACGATCCATTCTAATTCATTCATACGATCCATTCTAATTCATTCATACAATCCATTCTAATTCTTTCACACGATCCATTCTAATTCATTCGTAGGATCCATTCTAATTCATTCGTACAATCTATTCTATTTCATTCGTACGATCCATTCTTACTCATTTGTATGATCCATTCTAATTCATTCGGACGAATGTATCCATTCTAATTTATTCGTACGATTCATTCTAATTCATTCGTACGATCCATTCTAATTCATTCGTACGATCCATTCTTACTCATTCGTATGATCCATTCTAATTCATTCGTACGATCCATTCTAATTCATTCGTACGATCCATTCTAATTCATTCGCACAATCCATTCTAATTCATTCGTACGATCCATTCTAATTCATTCGTACGAATGAATTAGAATGGATCGTACGGAATGAATTAGAATGGATTGTATGAATGAATTAGAATGGATACATTCGTGCGAATGAATTAGAATGGATCATACGAATGAGTAAGAATGGATCGTACGAATGAAATAGAATGGATTGTATGAATGAATTAGAATGGATTGTACAAATGAATTAGAATGGATCGTATGAATGAATTAGAATGGATCATGCGAATGAGTAAGAATGGATCGTTCAAATGAAATAGAATGGATTGTACGAATGAATTAAAATGGATCGTACGAATGAATTAGAATGGATCGTGTGAAAGAATTAGAATGCATTGTATGAATGAATTAGAATGGATCGTATGAATGAATTAGAATGGATCATGCGATGCGATCCATTCGAATAGAATGGATCGTATGAATGAATTAGAATGGATCGGGCGAATGAATTAGAATGGATTGTAGGAATGAATTAGAATGGATCGTATGAATGAATTAAAATGGATTGTATGAATGAATTAGAATGGATCGTGCGAATGAATTAGAATGGATCGTACGAATGAATTAGAATGGATCGTACGAATGAATTAGAATGGATCATACGAATGAGTAAGAATGGATCGTACGAATGAAAAAGAATGGATTGTACGAATGAATTAGAATGGATACATTCATGCGAATGAATTAGAATGGATCGGACGATTTAATTAGAATGGATCGTACGATTCATTCTAATTCATTCGTACGATCCATTCTAATACATTCGTAAGATTCATGCTAATTCATTCGCACGATCCATTCTAATTCATTCGTACGATCCATTCTTATTCATTCATACGATCCATTCTAATTCATTCGCACAATCCATTCTAATTCATTCGTACAATCCATTCTAATTCATTCGTATGATCCATTCTAACTCATTCGGTGGATCCATTCTAATTCATTCGTACGATCCATTCTAATTCATTCCAACGATCCATTCTAATTTATTCATACGATCCATTCTAATTCATTCGTACGATCTATTCTAATTCATTCGCACGAATGTAACCATTCTAATTCATTAATACGATTCATTCTAATTCATTCGTATGAGCTATTCTAGTTCATTCGTACGATCCATTCTAATTTATTCGTACGATCCACTGTAATTCATTCATACAATCCATTTAGATTCATTCGCACAAATGTATCTATTCAAATTCATTCGTACGATCCAGTCTAATTCATTTGTACGATCCATTCTAATTCATTCGCACGAATATATCCATTCTAATTCTTTCGTACAATGCATTCTAATTCATTCGTACGATCCATTCTAATTCATTCTCACAAATGTATCCATTCTAATTCATTCGTACGATCCATTCTAATTCATTCCTACGATCTATTCTAATTCATTCGCTCGAATGTATCCATTTTAATTCTTTCGTACGATCCATTCTAATTCATTCGTACGATCTAATTCATTCGTATGATCCATTCTAATTCATTCGTACGATCGATTCTAATTCATTCGCACTATCCATTCTAATTCATCTGTACGATCCATTCTAATTCATTCGTATGATCCATTCTAATTTATTCGTTCAAATATATCCATTCTAATTTATTCGTTCAAATATTCTAATTCATTCGCACGATCCATTCTAATTCAATCGCACGAATGTATCCTTTCTAATTCATTTGCACGATCCATTCTAATTCATTCCTATGATCTACTCTAATTCATTCGTACGATCCATTCTAATTCATTTGCTCGAATGTATCCATTCTAATTCATTCGTACGATCCATTCTAATTCGTTCATATGATCCATTCTAATTCGTTCGTACGATCCATTCTAATTCGTTCGTACGATCCATTCTAATTCATTCGTATGATCCATTCTAATTCATTCCTACGATCTATTCTAATTCATTCGCTCGAATATATCCATTCTAATTCATTCGTTCGATCCATTCTAATTCATTCGCACGATCCATTCTAATTCATTCGTATGATCCATTCTAATCCATTCGTACGATCCATTCTAATTCATTCGTACGATCCATTCTAATTCATTCGTATGATCCATTCTAATTCATTCGTACGATCCATTCTAATTCATTCATACAATCCTTTCTAATTCATTCGCACGAATGTATCCATTCTAATTAATTCGTACGATCCATTCTAATTCATTCGTATGATCTATTCTTATTCATTCGCACGATCCAGTCTAATTGATTTGCACGATCCATTCTAATTCATTCGCACGAATGTATCCATTCTAATTCATTCGTACGATCCATTCTAATTCATTAATATGATCCATTATAATTCATTCGTACGATCCATTCTAATTCATATGCACAAAGGTATCCATCTAATCCATTCGTAGGATCCATTCTAATCCATTCTAATCCATTCTAATCCATTCGTACGATCCATTCTAATTCATTCACTCGAATGTATCCATTCTAATCCATTCGTACGATCCATTCTAATTCATTCGCATGAATGTAACCATTCTAATTCATTCATTTGATCCATTCTAATTCATTCGTACGATCCATTCTAATTCATTCGTCCGATCCATTCTAATTCATTCGCACGAATGTATCCATTCTAATTCATTCGTACGATCAATTCTAATTCATTCGTACGATCCATTCTAATTCATTCGTAAGATCCATTCTAATTCATTCGTACGATCCATTCTAATTCATTCGTACGATCCATTCTAATTCATTCGCACGAATGTATCCATTCTAGTTCATTCGTACGATCCATTCTAATTCATTCGTACGATCCATTCTAATTCATTTGCACGATCGATTCTAATTCATTTGTACGATCAATTCTAATTCATTAGCACGAATGTATCCATTCTAATTCATTCGTACGATCCTGAATTAGAATGGATCGTACGAATGAATTAGAATGGATACCTTTGTGCATATGAATTAGAATGGATCGTACGAATGAATTAGAATGGATTATATTAATGAATTAGAATGGATCGTACGAATGAATTAGAATGGATACATTCGTGCGAATGAATTACAACGGATCGTGCACGAATGTATCCATTCTAATTCATTCGTACGATCCATTCTAATTCATTAATATGATCCATTCTAATTCATTCGTACGATCCATTCTAATTCATATGCACAAAGGTATCCATTCTAATTCATTCGTACGATCCATTCTAATTCAGGATCGTACGAATGAATTAGAATGGATCGTGCGAATGAATTAGAATGGATCGTATGAATGAATTAGAATGGATACATTTGTGCGAATGAATTAGAATGGATCGTACGAATGAATTAGAATGGATCGTATGAATGAATTAGAATGGATCGTACGAATGAATTAGAATGGATCGTGCGAATGAATTAGAATGGATCGTACGAATGAATTAGAATGGATCGTACGAATGTACTAGAATGGATACATTCGTGCGAATGAATTAGAATGGATCGTACGAATGAATTAGAATGGATCGTACGAATGAATTAGAATGGATCTTACGAATGAATTAGAATGGATCGTACGAATGAATTAGAATGGATACATTCGTGCGAATGAATTAGAATGGATCGGACGAATGAATTAGAATGGATCGTACGAATGAATTAGAATGGATCGTACGAATGAATTAGAATGGATCGTACGAATAAATTAGAATAGATACATTTGTCCGAATAAATTAGAATGGATCATACGAATGAGTAAGAATGGATCGTACGAATGAAATAGAATAGATTGTACGAATGAATTAGAATGGATCCTATGAATGAATTAGAATGGATCGTGTGAAAGAATTAGAATGGATTGTATGAATGAATTAGAATGGATCGTATGAATAAATTAGAATGGATCGTGCGAATGAATTCGAATGGATCGTACGAATTCATTCTAATTCATTCATACAATCCATTCTAATTCTTTCGCAAGATCTATTCTAATTCATTCGTAGGATCCATTCTAATTCATTCGTACAATCTATTCTATTTCATTCGTACGATCCATTCTTACTCATTCGTATGATCCATTCTAATTCATTCGTACAATCTATTCTATTTCATTCGTACGATCCATTCTTATTCATTCGTATGATCCATTCTAAATCATTCGGACGAATGTATCCATTCTAATTTATTCGTACGATCCATTCTAATTCATTCGTACGATCCATTCTAATTCATTCGTACGATCCATTCTAATTCATTCGTCCGATCCATTCTAATTCATTCGCACGAATGTATCCATTCTAATTCATTCGTACGATCAATTCTAATTCATTCGTACGATCCATTCTAATTCATTCGTAAGATCCATTCTAATTCATTCGTACGATCCATTCTAATTCATTCGTACGATCCATTCTAATTCATTCGCACGAATGTATCCATTCTAGTTCATTCTTACGATCCATTCTAATTCTTCGTACGATCCATTCTAATTCATTTGCACGATCCATTCTAATTCATTTGTACGATCAATTCTAATTCATTAGCACGAATGTATCCATTCTAATTCATTCGTACGATCCTGAATTAGAATGGATCGTACGAATGAATTAGAATGGATACCTTTGTGCATATGAATTAGAATGGATCGTACGAAAGAATTAGAATGGATTATATTAATGAATTAGAATGGATCGTACGAATGAATTAGAATGGATACATTCATGCGAATGAATTAGAATGGATCGTGCACGAATGTATCCATTCTAATTCATTCGTACGATCCATTCTAATTAATTAATATGATCCATTCTAATTCATTCGTACGATCCATTCTAATTCATATGCACAAAGGTATCCATTCTAATTCATTCGTACGATCCATTCTAATTCAGGATCGTACGAATGAATTAGAATGGATCGTGCGAATGAATTAGAATGGATCGTATGAATGAATTAGAATGGATACATTTGTGCGAATGAATTAGAATGGATCGTACGAATGAATTAGAATGGATCGTATGAATGAATTAGAATGGATCGTACGAATGAATTAGAATGGATCGTGCGAATGAATTAGAATGGATCGTACGAATGAATTAGAATGGATCGTACGAATGAACTAGAATGGATACATTCGTGCGAATGAATTAGAATGGATCGTACGAATGAATTAGAATGGATCGTACGAATGAATTATAATGGATCTTACGAATGAATTAGAATGGATCGTACGAATGAATTAGAATGGATCGTACGAATGAATTAGAATGGATACATTCGTGCGAATGAATTAGAATGGATCGGACGAATGAATTAGAATGGATCGTACGAATGAATTAGAATGGATCGTACGAATGAATTAGAATGGATTGTACGAATAAACTAGAATGGATACATTCGTCCGAATGAATTAGAATGGATCATACGAATGAGTAAGAATGGATCGTACGAATGAAATAGAATAGATTGTACGAATAAATTAGAATGGATCCTACGAATGAATTAGAATGGATCGTGTGAAAGAATTAGAATGGATTGTATGAATGAATTAGAATGGATTGTATGAATGCATTAGATTGGATCGTGCGAATGAATTCGAATGGATCGTATGAATTCATTCTAATTCATTTATACAATCTATTCTAATTCTTTCACACGATCCATTCTAATTCATTCGTACGTTCCATTCTAATTCATTAGCACGATCCATCCTAATTTATTCGTTCGATCAATTCTAATTCTTTAGCACGATCCATTCTAATTCATTCGTACGATCCGTTCTAATTCATTCGCACGATCCATTCTAATTCATTCATAGGATCCATTCTAATTCATTCATACGATCTATTCTAATTCTTTCGCACGAATGTATCCATTCTAATTCATTCGCACGAATGTATCCATTCTAATTCATTCATACGATCCATTCTAATTCATTCGTACGATCCATTCTAATTCATTCATACGATCTATTCTAATTCATTCATACAATCCATTCTAATTCTTTCACACGATCCATTCTAATTCATTCGTACGATCCATTCTAATTCATTCGTACGATCCATTCTATTTCATTCGTACGATCCATTCTTACTCATTGGTACGATCCATTCTAATTCATTCGCACGAATGTATCCATTCTAATTCATTCGTACGAATCCATTCTAATTCGTTCGTACAATCTATTCTATTTCATTCGTACGATCCATTCTTACTCATTCGTATGATCCATTCTAATTCATTCGGACGAATGTATTCATACTAATTTATTCGTACGATCCATTCTAATTCATTCGTACGATCCATTCTAATTCATTCCTCCGATCCATTCTAATTCATTCGCACGAATGTATCCATTCTAATTCATTTGTACGGTCTATTCTAATTCATTCGCACAATCCATTCTATTTCATTCATACGATCCATTCTTACTCATTCGTATGATCCATTATGGATACATTCGTGCGAATGAATTAGAATGGATCATACGAATGAGTAAGAATGGATCGTACGAATGAAATAGAATGGATTGTGCGAATGAATTAGAATGGATCGTACGAATGAATTAGAATGGATCGTGTGAAAGAATTAGAATGGATTGTATGAATGAATTAGAATGGATCGTACGAATGAATTAGAATGGATCGTATGAGTGAATTAGATTGGATACAAAGGAATTAGAATGGATCGTACGAAGGAATTAGAATGGATCATACGAATGAAATAGAATGGATCATACGAAGGAATTAGAATGGATCGTACGAAGGAATTAGAATGGATCGTACGAATGAATTAGAATGGATATATTCGTGCAAATGAATTAGAATGGACCGTATGAATTAATTAGAATGGATCGTATGAGTGAATTAGAACGGATAGTACGAATGAAGTAGAATGGATCGTAAGAATGAATTAGAATGGATACATTCGTGCGAATGAATTAGAATGGATCGTATGAATGAATTAGAATAGATTGTGCGAATGAATTAGAATGGATCGTACGAATGAATTAGAATGGATACATTCGTGCGAATAAATTAGAATGGATTGTATGAATGAATTAGAATGGATCGTACGAATGACTTAGAATGGATCGTACGAATGAATTAGAATAGATTGTGCGAATGAATTAGAATGAATCGTACGAATGAATTAGAATGGATCGTACGAAGGAATTAGAACGGATCGTACGAATGAATTAGAATGGATCGTACGATTGAATTAGAATGGATCATACAAATGAGTAAGAATGGATCGTACGAAAGAAATTAGAATGGATCGTACGAAAGAATTAGAATAGATTGTATGAATGAATTAGAATGGATCGTACGAAGGAATTAGAATGGATCGTACGAATGAATTAGAATGGATCGTACGATTGAATTAGAATGGATCATACAAATGAGTAAGAATGGATCGTATGAATGAACTAGATTGGATCGTACGATCCATTCTAATTCATTAGCATGGATCGTGCTAATGAATTAGAATGGAATAAACAAATGAATTAGAATGGATCGTAGAATGGATCGTACGAATGAATTAGAATGAATTAGAATGGATCGTACGAATGAATTAGAATAGATCATAGGAATGAATTAGAATGGATCGTGCAAATGAATTAGAATGGATACATTCGTGCGAATGAATTAGAATGGATCGTGCGAATGAATTAGAATGGATCGTACGAATGAATTAGAATGGATATATTTGAACGAAGAAATTAGAATGGATCATACGAATGAATTAGAATGGATCGTACGAATGAATTAGAATGGATAGTGCGAATGAATTAGAATCGATCGTACGAATGAATTAGAATGGATCGTAGGAATGAATTAGAATGGATCATACGAATGAGTAAGAATGGATCGTACGAATGAATTAGAATGGATCGTACGAATGAATTAGAATGGATCGTACGAATAAATTAGAATGGATACATTCGTCCGAATGAATTAGAATGGATCATACGAATGAGTAAGAATGGATCGTACGAATGAAATAGAATAGATTGTACGAATGAATTAGAATGGATCCTACGAATGAATTAGAATGGATCGTGTGAAAGAATTAGAATAGATTGTATGAATGAATTAGAATGGATCGTATGAATGAATTAAATTGGATCGTGCGAATGAATTCGAATGGATCGTACGAATTCATTCTAATTCATTCATACAATCCATTCTAATTCTTTCACACGATCCATTCTAATTCATTCGTACGTTCCATTCTAATTCATAAGCACGATCCATGCTAATTCATTCGTTCGATCAATTCTAATTCATTAGCACGATCCATTCTAATTCATTCGTACGATCCATTCTAATTCATTCGCACGATCCATTCTAATTCATTCATAGGATCCATTCTAATTCATTCATACGATCTATTCTAATTCTTTCGCACGAATGTATCCATTCTAATTCATTCGCACGAATGTATCCATTCTAATTCATTCGTACGATCCATTCTAATTCATTCATACGATCCATTCTAATTCATTCGTACGATCCATTCTAATTCGTTCATACGATCTATTCTAACTCATTCATACAATCCATTCTAATTCTTTCACACGATCCATTCTAATTCATTCGTACGATCCATTCTAATTCATTCGCACAATCCATTCTATTTCATTAAAACGATCCATTCTTACTTATTGGTATGATCCATTCTAATTCATTCGCACGAATGTATCCATTCTAATTCATTCGTACGAATCCATTCTAATTCATTCGCACGAATGTATCCATTCTAAATCATTCGTACGATCCATTCTAATTCATTTGTACGAACCATTCTAAATCATTCGTACAATCCATTCTATTTCATTCGTACGATCAATTCTAATTCATTAGCACGATCCATTCTAATTCATTCGTACGATCCATTCAAATTCATTCGCACGATCCATTCTAATTCATTCGTACAATCCATTCTATTTCATTCGTACGATCCATTCTTACTCATTCGTATGATCCATTCTAATTCATTCGCACGAATGTATCCATTCTAATCCATTCGTACGATCCATTCTAATCCATTCGTACGATCCATTCTAATTCATTCGCATGAATTTAACCATTCTAATTCGTTCATTTGATCCATTCTAATTCATTCGTAAGATCCATTCTAATTTATTCGTCCGATCCATTCTAATTCATTCGCACGAATGTATCCATTCTAAACCATTCATACGATCCATTTTAATTTATTCGTACGATCCATTCTAATTCATTCGTAAGATCCATTCTGATTCATTCGTACGATCCATTCTAATTCATTCGTACGATCCATTCTAATTCATTCGTAAAATCCATTCTAATTCATTCGTACGATTCATTCTAATTCATTCGTACGATCCATTCTAATTCATTCGCACGAATGTATCCATTCTAGTTCATTCGTACGATCCATTCTAATTCATTCGTACGATCCATTCTAATTCATTTGCACGATCCATTCTAATTCATTCGTACGATCCATTCTAATTCATTCATACGATCCATTCTAATTCATTCGTACGATCCATTCTAATTCATTTGCACAAATGTATCCATTCTAATTCATTCGTACGATCCATTCTAATTCATTCGCACGATCCATTCTAATTCATTCGTACGATCCATTGTAATTCTTTCACACGATCCATTCTAATTCATTCGTACGATCCATTCTAATTCATTCGCACGATCCATTCTAATTCATTCGTACGATCCATTCTAATTCATTCATACGATCCATTCTAATTCATTCGTACGATCCATTCTAATTCATTCGCACAAATGTATCCATTCTAATTCATTCGTACGATCCATTCTAATTCATTCGCATGATCCATTCTAATTCATTCGTACGATCCAGTCTAGTTCATTCGCACGATCTGTTCTTATTCATTCGCACAATCCATTCTAATTCATTTGCACGAATGTATCCATTCTAATTCATTCGTACGATCCATTCTAATTCATTCGTACGATCCATTCTAATTCCTTCGTATGATCCATTCTAATTCATTCGTACGATCCATTATAATTCATTCATACAATCCATTCTAATTCATTCGTACGATCCATTCTAATTCACTCATACGATCCATTGTATTACATTCATACGATCCATTCTAATTCATTTGCACGAATATATACATTCTAATTCATTCGTACGATCATTTCTAATTCCTTCGTACGATCCATTCTAATTCATTCGTACGATCCATTCTAATTCATTCGTACGATCCATTCTAATTCATTCGTACGATCCATTCTAATTCATTCGTACAATCTATTCTAATTCATTCGTACAAATGGATACATTCGTGTGAATGAATTAGAACGGATCGTACGAATGAGTAAGAATGGATCGTACGAATGAAATAGAATGGATTGCACGAATGAATTAGAATGGATCGTACGAATGAATTAGAATGGATCGTGTGAAAGAATTAGAATGGATTGTATGAATGAATTAGAATGGATCGTACGAATGAATTAGAATGGATCGTACGAATGAATTAGAATGGATCGTACGAATGAATTAGAATAGATCGTACGAATGAATTAGAATGGATCGTACGAAGGAATTAGAATGGATCGTACGAATGAATTAGAATGGATATATTCGTGCAAATGAATTAGAATGGATCGTATGAATGTATTAGAATGGATCGTATGAGTGAATTAGAATGAATCGTACGAATGAATTAGAATGGATCGTATGAATGAATTAGAATGGATACATTCGTGTGAATGAATTAGAATGGATCGTATGAATTAATTAGAATAGATTTTGTGAATGAATTAGAACTGATCGTACGAATGAATTAGAATGGACACATTCGTGCGAATGAATTAGAATGGATTGTATGAATGAATTAGAATGGATCGTACGAATGAATTAGAATGGATCGTATGAGTGAATTAGAATGGATACGAAGGAATCAGAATGGATCGTACGAAGGAATTAGAATGGATCATACGAATGAAATATAATGGATCGTACGAAGGAATTAGAATGGATCGTACGAAGGAATTAGAATGGATATATTCATGCAAATGAATTAGAATGGATCGTATGAATGAATTAGAATGGATCATATGAGTGAATTAGAACAGATAGTACGAATGAAGTAGAATGGATCGTATGAATGATTTAGAATGGATACATTCGTGCGAATGAATTAGAATGGATCGTATGAATGAATTAGAATAGACTGTGCAAATGAATTAGAATGGATCGTACGAATGAATTAGAATGGATACATTCGTGCGAATAAATTACAATGGATTGTATGAATGAATTAGAATGGATCGTATGAATGAATTAGAATGGATCGTACGAATGAATTAGAATAGATTGCGCGAATGAATTAGAATGGATCGTACGAATGAATTAGAATGGATCGTACGAATGAATTAGAATGGATCGTACGAAGGAATTAGAATGGATCGTACGAATGAATTAGAATGGATCGTACAATTGAATTAGAATGGATCATACGAATGAGTAAGAATGGATCGTATGAATGAATTAGAATGGATCGTACGATCCATTCTAATTCATTAGCATGGATCGTGCTAATGAATTAGAATGGAATATACTAATGAATTAGAATGGATCGTAGAATGGATCGTACGAATGAATTAGAATGAATTAGAATGGATCGTACGAATGAATTAGAATATATCATAGGAATGAATTAGAATGGATCGTGCAAATGAATTAGAATGGATACATTCGTGCGAATGAATTAGAATGGATCGTGCGAATGAATTAGAATGGATCGTACGAATGAATTTGAATGGATCGTACGAATGGATTAGAATGGATCCTACGAATGGATTAGAATAGATACCTTTGTGCATATGAATTAGAATGGATCGTACGAATGAATTAGAATGGATCATATTAATGAATTAGAATGGATCATACGAATGAATTAGAATGGATATATTCGTGCACGATCCATTCTAATTCATTCGCACGAATTATCCATTCTAGTTCATTCGTAAGATCCATTCTAATTCATTAATATGATCCATTCTAATTCATTCGTACGATCCATTCTAATTCATATGAACAAAGGTATCCATTCTAATTCATTCGTACGATCCATTCTAATTCAGGATCGTACGAATGAATTTGAATGGATACATTCGTGCGAATGAATTAGAATTGATCGTACGAATGAATTAGAATGGATCGTGCGAATGAATTAGAATGGATCGTACGAATGAATTAGAATGGATCGTACGAATGAACTAGAATCGATACATTCGTGCGAATGAATTAGAATGGATCGTACGAATGAATTAGAATGGATCGTACGAATGAATTAGAATGGATCTTACGAATGAATTAGAATGGATCGTACGAATGAATTAGAATGGATCGTACGAATGAATTAGAATGGATACATTCGTGCGAATGAATTAGAATGGATCGGACGAATGAATTAGAATGGATCGTACGAATGAATTAGAATGGATCAAATGAATGAATTAGAATGGTTACATTCATGCGAATGAATTAGAATGGATCGTACGAATGGATTAGAATGGATCGTACGAATGGATTAGAATGGATACATTCGAGCGAATGAATTAGAATGGATCGTACGAATGAATTAGAATGGATCGTACGAATGGATTAGTATGGATCCTACGAATGGATTAGAATGGATACCTTTGTGCATATGAATTAGAATGGATCGTACGAATGAATTAGAATGGATCATATTAATGAATTAGAATGGATCGTACGAATGAATTAGAATGGATACATTCGTGCGAATGAATTAGAATGGATCGTGCGAATGAATTAGAATGAATCGTACGAATGAATTAGAATGGATCGTACGAATGAATTAGAATGGGTACATTCGTGCGAATGAATTAGAATGGATAGGACGAATGAATTACAATGGATTGTACGAATGAATTAGAATGGATCGTACGAATGAATTAGAATGGATCGTACGAATAAATTAGAATGGATACATTTGTCCGAATGAATTAGAATGGATCATACGAATTAGTAAGAATGGATCGTACGAATGAAATAGAATATATTGTACGAATGAATTAGAATGGATCCTACGAATGAATTAGAATGGATTGTATGAATGAATTAGAATGGATCGTATGAATGAATTAGAATGGATCGTGCGAATGAATTCGACTGGATCGTACAAATTCATTCTAATTCATTCATACAATCCATTCTAACTCTTTCACACGATCTATTCTAATTCATTCGTAGGATCCATTCTTAGAATGGATCGTACGAATGAATTAGAATGGATCGTAGGAATGAACTAGAATGGATACATTCGTGCGAATGAATTAGAATGGATCGTACGAATGAATTAGAATGGATCGTACGAATGAATTAGAATGGATCGTACGAATGAATTAGAATGGATCGTACGAATGAATTAGAATGGATACATTCGTGCGAATGAATTAGAATGGATCAGACGAATGAATTAGAATGGATCGTACGAATGAATTAGAATGGATCGTACGAATGAATTAGAATGGATCGTACGAATAAATTAGAATGGATACATTCGTCCGAATGATTTAGAATGGATCATACGAATGAGTAAGAATGGATCGTACGAATGAAATAGAATAGATTGTACGAATGAATTAGAATGGATCATACGAATGAGTAAGAATGGATCGTACGAATCAAATAGAATAGATTGTACGAATGAATTAGAATGGATCCTACGAATGAATTAGAATAGATTGTGTGAAAGAATTAGAATGGATTGTATGAATAAATTAGAATGAATTCGTACGATCCATTCGAATTCATTCGCACGATTCATTCTAATTCATTCATACGATCCATTCTAATTCATTCATACAATCCATTCTAATTCTTTCACACAATCCATTCTAATTCATTCGCAGGATCCATTCTAATTCATTCGTACAATCTATTCTATTTCATTCGTACGATCCATTCTTACTCTTTCGTATGATCCATTCTAATTCATTCGGACGAATGTATCTATTCTAATTTATTCGTACGATCCATTCTAATTCATTCGTACGATCCATTCTAATTCATTCGTCTGATCCATTCTAATTCATTCGCACGAATGTATCCATTCTAATTCATTCGTACGATCCATTCTAATTCATTCGTACGATCCATTCTAATTCATTCGTACGATCCATTCTAATTCATTCGCACAAATGTATCCATTCTAGTTCATTCGTACGATCCATTCTAATTCATTCGTACGATCCATTCTAATTCATTCGCACGATCCATTCTAATTCATTCGTACGATCCATTCTAATTCATTCGCACGAATGTATCCATTCTAATTCATTCGTATGATCCATTCTAATTCATTCGTACGATCCATTCTAATTAATTCGTATGATCTATTCTAATTCATTCGTACGATCCATTCTAATTCATTCATACAATCCATTCTAATTCATTCGCACGAATGTATCCATTCTAATTAATTCGTACGATCCATTCTAATTCATTCGTATGATCTATTCTTATTCATTCGCACGATCCAGTCTAATTGATTCGCACGATCCATTCTAATTGATTCGCACGAATGTATCCATTCTAATTCATTCATACGGTCCATTCTAATTTATTCGTACGATCCATTCTAATTCACTCATTTGATCCATTCTAATACATTCATACCATCCATTCTAATTCATTTGCACGAATATATCCATTCTAATTCATTCGTACGATCCACTCTAATTCCTTCGTACGATCCATTCTAATTCATTCGTACGATCTATTCTAATTCATTCGTACGATCCATTCTAATTCATTCGTACGATCCATTCTAATTCATTCGTACGATCCATTCTAATTCATTCATACAATCCATTCTAATTCTTTCACACGATCCATTCTAATTCATTCGTACGATCCATTCTAATTCATTCGTGCAATCCATTCTATTTCATTCGTACGATCCATTCTTACTCATTCGTACGATCCATTCTAATTCATTCATACGATCCAGTCTAATTCATTCGTACGATCCATTCTAATTCATTCGCACAAATGTATCCATTCTAATTCATTCGTACGATCCATTCTAATTCATTCGCACGATCCATTCTAATTCATTCGTACGATCCATTCTAATTCATTCGCACGATCTGTTCTTATTCATTCGCACAATCCATTCTAATTCATTCGCACGAATGTATCCATTCTAACTCATTCATACGATCCATTCTAATTCATTCGTACGATCCATTCTAATTCACTCATACGATCCATTCTAATACATTCATACGATCCATTCTAATTCATTTGCACGAATATATCCATTCTAATTCATTCGTACGATCCATTCTAATTCCTTCGTACGATCCATTCTAATTCATTCGTACGACCTATTCTAATTCATTCGTACGATCCATTCTAATTCATTCGTACGATCCATTCTAATTCCTTCGTACGATCCATTCTAATTCATTCGTACGATCCATTCTAATTCATTCGTACAATCCATTCTAATTCATTCGTACAATCTATTCTAATTCATTCGTACTAATTCATTCGTACGAATTGATACATTCGTGTGAATGAATTAGAATGGATCGTACGATCGTGTGAAAGAATTAGAATGGATTGTATGAATGAATTAGAATGGATCGTACGAATGAATTAGAATGGATCTTACGAATGAATTAGAATGGATCGTACGAATGAATTAGAATGGATACATTCGTGCGAATGAATTAGAATTGATCGAGCACGAATGTATCTATTCTAATTCATTCGTACGATCCATTCTAATTCATTAATATGATCCATTCTAATTTATTCGTACGATCCATTCTAATTCATATGCACAAAGGTATCAATTCTAATCCATTCGTAGGATCCATTCTAATCCATTCGTACGATCCATTCTAATTCATTCGTACGATCCATTCTAATTCATTCACTCGAATGTATCCATTCTAATCCATTCGTACGATCCATTCTAATTCATTCGCATGAATGTAACCATTCTAATTCATTCATTTGATCCATTCTAATTCATTCGTACGATCCATTCTAATTCATTCGTCCGATCCATTCTAATTCATTCGCACGATCCATTCTAATTCATTGATTTGATCCATTCTAATTCAAATGAATGAATTAGAATGGTTACATTCATGCGAATGAATTAGAATGGATCGTACGAATGGATTAGAATGGATCGTACGAATGGATTAGAATGGATACATTCGAGCGAATGAATTAGAATGGATCGTACGAATGAATTAGAATGGATCGTATGAATGGATTAGAATGGATCCTACGAATGGATTAGAATGGATACCTTTGTGCATATGAATTAGAATGGATCGTACGAATGAATTAGAATGGATCATATTAATGTATTAGAATGGATCGTACGAATGAATTAGAATGGATACATTCGTGCGAATGAATTAGAATGGATCGTGCGAATCCATTAGACTGGATCGTGCGAATGAATAAGAATGGATCATACGAATGAATTAGAATGGATCGTACGAATTAATTAGAATGGATATATTCGTGCGAATGAATTAGAATGGATTATATGAATTAATTAGAATGGATCGTACGAATGAATTAGAATGGATCATACAAATTAATTAGAATGGATCATACGAAATAATTAGAATGGATCGTACGAATGAATTAGAATGGATCGTACGAATGAACTAGAATGGATCGTACGAATGAACTAGAATGGATACATTCGAATGAATGAATTAGAATGGATCATACGAATGAATTAGAATGGATCTTACGAATGAATTAGAATGGATCGTACGAACGAATTAGAATGGAACGTACGAATGAATTAGAATGGATACATTCGTGCGAATGAATTAGAATGGATCGGACGAATGAGTTAGAATGGATCGCACGAATGAATTAGAATGGATCAAATGAATGAATTAGAATGGTAACATTCATGCGAATGAATTACAATGGATCGTACGAATGGATTAGAATGGATCGTACGAATGGATTAGAATGGATATATTCGTGCGAATGAATTAGAATGGATTGTCTGAATGAATTAGAATGGATCGTACGAATGAATTAGAATGGATCGTATGAGTGAATTAGAATGGATACGAAGGAATTAGAATGGATCATACGAATGAAATAGAATGGATCGTACGAAGGAATTAGAATGGGTCGTACGAAGGAATTAGAATGGATCGTACGAATGAATTAGAATGGATATATTCATGCAAATAAATTAGAATGGATCGTATGAATGAATTAGAATGGATCGTATGAGTGAATTAGAATGGATAGTACGAATGAAGTAGAATGGATAGTATGAATGAATTAGAATGGATACATTCGTGCGAATGAATTAGAATGGATCGTATAAATGAATTAGAATAGATTGTGCGAATGAATTAGAATGGATTGTGCGAATGAATTAGAATGGATACATTCGTGCGAATAAATTAGAATGGATTGTATGAATGAATTAGAATGGATCGTACGAATGAATTAGAATGGATCATACGAATGAATTAGAATAGATTGCGCGAATGAATTAGAATGGATCGTGCGAATGAAATAGAATGGATACAAATGAATTAGAATGGATCATACGAATGAATTAGATTGACGATCCATTCTTACTCATTCGTATGATCCATTCTAATTTATTCGCACGAATGTATCCATTCTAATTCATTCGTACGGTCCATTCTAATTCATTCGCACTATCCATTCTATTTCATTCGTACGATCCATTCTTACTCATTCGTATGATCCATTATGGATATATTCGTGCGAATGAATTAGAATAGATCATACGAATGAGTAAGAATGGATCGTACGAATAAAATAGAATGGATTGTGCGAATGAATTAGAATGGATCGTACGAATGAATTAGAATGGATCGTGTGAAAGAATTAGAATGGATTGTATGAATGAATTAGAATGGATCGTATGAATGAATTAGAATGGATCGTACGAATGAATTAGAATGGATCGTACGAATGAATTAGAATGGATACATTCGTGCAAATGAATTAGAATGGATCGTACGAATGAATTAGAATGGATCGTACGAATGGATTAGAATGGATCCTACGAATGAATTAGAATGGATACATTCGTGCGAATGAATTAGAATGGATTGTGCGAATGAATAAGAACAGATCGTGCGAATGAATTAGAATGGATCGTACGAATGAATTAGAATGGATCGTGCGAATGAATTAGAATGGATCGTACGAATGAATTAGAATGGATACATTTGTGCGAATGAATTAGAATGGATCGTACAAATGAATTAGAATGGATCGTACGAATGAATTAGAATAGATTGTGCGAATGAATTAGAATGGATCGTACGAATGAATTAGAATGGATCGTACGAATGAATTAGAATGGATCATACGAATGAGTAAGAATGGATCGTACGAATGAATTAGAATGGATCGTACGAATAAATTAGGATGGATACATTCGTCCGAATGAATTAGAATGGATCATACGAATGAGTAAGAATGTATCGTACGAATGAAATAGAATAGATTGTACGAATGAATTAGAATGGATCGTACGAATGAATTAGAATGGATCGTACGAATGAATTAGAATGGATCATACGAATGAATTAGAATGGATCATACGAATGAGTAAGAATGGATCGTACGAATGAAATAGAATGGATTGTACGAATGAATTAGAATGGATACATTCGTGCGAATGAAATAGAATGGATCGTACGAATGAATTAGAATGGATCGTACGAATGAATTATAATGGATCGTACGAATGAATTAGAATGCATCGTACGAAAGAATTAGAATGGATATATTCATGCGAATGAATTAGAATGGATCGTACGAATGAATTAGACTGGATCGTACGAATGAATTTGAATGGATACATTTGTGCGAATGAATCTAAATGGATTGTATGAATGAATTACAACGGATCGTACGAATGAATTAGAATGGATCGTACGAATGAATTAGAATAGCTCATACGAATGAATTAGAATGAATCGTATGAATGAATTAGAATGGTTACATTCGTGCAAATGAATTAGAATAGATCGTACGAATGAATTAGAATGGATCGTACGAATAAATTAGAATGGATCGTGGGAATGAATTAGAATGGATCGTACGAATGAATTAGAATGGATCCACTGAATGAGTTAGAATGGATCATACGAATGAATTAGAATGGATTGTACGAATGAATTAGAATGGATTGTGCGAATGAATTAGAATGGATCGTATGAATGAATAAGAATGGATCGTAGGAATGAATTAGAATGGATCGTGCGAATGAATTAGCATGAATCGTACGAATGTATTAGAATGGATCGTATGAATGAATTAGAATGAATTGTACGATCCATTCTAATTCATTCGTACGATCCATTCTAATTCATTCACACGAATGTATACATTCTAGTTCATTCGTACGATCCATTTTAGTTCATTCATTCGATCCATTCTAATTCATTCGTACGATCCATTCTAATTCATTCGTATGATCCATTCTAATTCATTCGTATGATCCATTCTAATTCATTCGTACGATCCATTCTAATTCATTCATACAATCCATTCTAATTCATTCGCACGAATGTATCCATTCTAATTAATTCGTACGATCCATTCTAATTCATTCGTATGATCCTTTCTTATTCATTCGCTTGATCCAGTCTAATGGATTCGCACGATCCATTCTAATTCATTCGCACGAATGTATCCATTCTAATTCATTCGTACGATCCATTCTAATTCATTAATATGATCCATTCTAATTCATTCGGACGATCCATTCTAATTCATTCGTATGATCCATTCTACTTCATTCGTACGATCCATTCTAATTCATTCGCACGATCCATTGTAATTCATTCGTACAATCTATTCTATTTCATTCGTACGATCCATTCTTACTCATTCGTATGATCCATTCTAAGTCATTCGGACGAATGTATCCATTCTAATTTATTCGTACGATCCATTCTATTTCATTCGTACGATCCATTCTAATTCATTCGTCCGATCCATTCTAATTCATTCGTCCGATCCATTCTAATTCATTCGCATGAATGTATCCATTCTAATTCATTCGTACGGACCATTCTAATTCATTCGCACAATCCATTCTATTTCATTCATACGATCCATTCTTACTCGTTCGTATGATCCATTATGGATACATTCGTGCGAATGAATTTGAATGGATCGTACGAATGAATTAGAATGGATCGTACGAATAAATTAGAATGGATACATTCGTCCGAATGAATTAGAATGGATCTTACGAATGAACTAGAATGGATACATTCGTATGAATGAATTAGAATGGATCGTACGAATGAATTAGAATGGATCGTACGAATGAATTAGAATGGATCTTACGAATGAATTAGAATGGATCGTACGAATGCACGATCCATGATAATTCATTCGTTTGATCAATTCTAATTCATTAGCACGATCCATTCTAATTCATTCGTACGATCCATTCTAATTCATTCGCACAATCCATTCTAATTCATTCGTACGATCCATTCTAATTCTTTCACACGATCCATTCTAATTCATTCGTACGATCCATTCTAATTCATTCATACGATCTATTCTAATTCATTCGTACGATCCATTCTAATTTCATTCGTACGATCCATTCTAATTCATTTGCTCGAATGTATCCATTCTAATCCATTCGTACGATCCATTCTAATCCATTCGTACGATCCATTCTAATTCATTCGCATGAATGTAACCATTCTAATTCATTTATTTGATCCATTCTAATTCATTCGTATGATCCATTCTAATTCATTCGTCCGATCCATTCTAATTCATTCGCACAAATGTATCCATTCTAATCCATTCGTAAGATCCATTCTAATTCTTTCGTACGATCCATTCTAATTCATTCGTACGATCCATTCTAATTCATTAATATGATCCATTCTAATTTATTCGTACGATCCATTCTAATTCATATGCACAAAGGTATCCATTCTAATTCATTCATACGATCCATTCTAATTCAGGATCGTACGAATGAATTAGAATGGATATATTCGTGCGAATGAATTAGAATTGATCGTACGAATGAATTAGAATGGATCTTGCGAATGAATTAGAATGGATCGTACGAATGAATTAGAATGGATTGTACGAATGAACTAGAATGGATACATTCGTGCGAATGAATTAGAATGGATCGTACGAATGAATTAGAATGGATCGTGCGAATGAAATAGAATGGATCTTACGAATGATTTAGAATGGATCTTACGAATGAATTAGAATGGATCGTACAAATGAATTAGAATGGATACATTCGTGCGAATGAATTAGAATGGATCGGACGAATGAATTAGAATGGATCATACGAATGAATTAGAATGGATCAAATGAATGAATTAGAATGGTTACATTCATGCGAATGAATTAGAATGGATCATACGAATGGATTAGAATGGATCGTACGAATGGATTCGAATGGATACATTCGAGCGAATGAATTAGAATGGATCGTACGAATGAAATTAGAATGGATCGTACGAATGAATTAGAATAGATCGTACGAATGAATTAGAATGGATCGTACGAATGAATTAGAATGGATCGTACGAATAAATTAGAATGGATACATTCGTCCGAATGAATTAGAATGGATCATACGAATGAGTAAGAATGGATCGTACGAATGAAATAGAATAGATTGTACGAATGAATTAGAATGGATCCTACGAATGAATTAGAATGGATCGTGTAAAAGAATTAGAATGGATTGTATGAATGAATTAGAATGGATCGTATGAATGAATTAGAATGGATCATTCGAATGGATCGTACGAATTCATTCTAATTCATTCATACAATCCATTCTAATTCTTTCACACGATCCATTCTAATTCATTAGCACGATCCATGCTAATTCATTCGTTCGATCAATTATAATTCATTAGCACGATCCATTCTAATTCATTCGTACGATCCATTGTAATTCCTTCGTACGATCCATTCTAATTCATTCGTACGATCTATTCTAATTCATTCGTACGATCCATTCTAATTCATTCGTTCGATCCATTCTAATTCCTTTGTACGATCCATTCTAATTCATTCGTACGATCCATTCTAATTCATTCGTGCAATCCATTCTATTTCATTCGTACGATCCATTCTTACTCATTCGTACGATCCATTCTAATTCATTCACACGAATGTATCCATTCGTACGAATGAATTAGAATAGATTGTACGAATGAATTAGAATGGATCGTACGAATGAATTAGAATGGATCGTACGAAGGAATTAGAATGGATCGTACGAATGAATTAGAATGGATCGTACAAATGAATTAGAATAGATCGTACGAATGAATTAGAATGGATCGTACGAAGGAATTAGAATGGATCGTACGAATGAATTAGAATGGATATATTCGTGCAAATGAATTAGAATGGATCGTATGAATGTATTAGAATGGATCGTATGAGTGAATTAGAATGGATCGTACGAATGAATTAAAATGGATTGTATGAATGAATTAGAATGGATCGTACGAATGAATTAGAATGGATCATACGAATTAATTAGAATGGATCATACGAATGAATTAGAATGGATCGTACGAATGAATTAGAATGGATACATTCGTGCGATCCATTCTAATTCATTCGCACAATCCATTCTATTTCATTCGTACGATCCATTCTTACTCATTGGTACGATCCATTCTAATTCATTCGCACGAATGTATCCATTCTAATTCATTCGTACGAATCCATTCTAACTCATTCTCACGATCTATTCTAATTCATTCGCATGAATGTAACCATTCTAATTCATTCGTACGATCCATTCTTATTCATTCGTACGATCCATTCTAATTCTTTCACACGATCCATTCTAATTCATTCACACGAATGTATCCATTCGTACGAATGAATTAGAATAAATTGCGAATGAATTAGAATGGATCATACGAATGAATTAGAATGGATCGTATGAATGAATTAGAATGGATCGTACGAATGAATTAGAATGGATCGTGCGAATGAATTCGAATAGATCGTACGATCCATTCTAATTCATTTATACAATCCATTCTAATTCATTCGCACGAATGTATCCATTCTAATCCATTCGTACGATCCATTCTAATCCATTTGTACGATCCATTCTAATTCATTCGCACAAATGTATCCATTCTAATTCATTCGTACGATCCATTCTAATTCATTTGTACGATCCATTCTAATTCATTCGTACGATCCATTCTAATTCATTCGTATGATCCATTCTAATTAATTCGTATGATCCATTCTAATTCATTCGTACGATCTATTCTAATTCATTCATACGATCCATTCTAATTCATTCGTACGATCGATTCTAATTCATTCATATGATCAATTCTAATTAATTCGTATGATCCATTCTAATTCATTCGTACGATCCATTCTAATTCATTCGTACGATCCATTCTAATTCATTCGCACGAATGTATCTATTCTAGTTCATTCGTACGATCCATTCTAATTCATTCGTACGATCCATTCTAATTCATTCGCACGATCCATTCTAATTCATTCGTACGATCCATTCTAATTCATTCATACGATCCATTCTAATTCATTCGTACGATCCATTCTAATTCATTCGCACAAATGTATCCATTCTAATTCATTCGTACGATCCATTCTAATTCATTCGCACGATCCATTCTAATTCATTCGTACGATCCATTCTAATTCTTTCACACGATCCATTCTAATTCATTCGTACGATCCATTCTAATTCATTCACACGATCCATTCTAATTCATTTGTACGATCCATTCTAATTCATTCATACGATCCATTCTAATTCATTCGTACGATCCATTCTAATTCATTCGGACAAAAGTATCCATTCTAATTCATTCGTACGATCCATTCTAATTGATTCGCACGATCCATTCTAATTCATTCGTACGATCCATTCTAATTCATTCGCACGATCTGTTCTTATTCATTCGCACAATCCAATCTAATTCATTCGCACGAATGTATCCATTCTAATTCATTCGTACAATCCATTCTAATTCATTCGTACGATCCATTCTAATTCATTCGTATGATCCATTCTAATTAATTCGTATGATCCATTCTAATTCATTCGTACGATCCATTCTAATTCATTCATACAATCCATTCTAATTCATTCGTACGATCAATTCTAATTCACTCATACGATCCATTCTAATACATTTATACGATCCATTCTAATTCATGTGCACGAATATATCCATTCTAATTCATTCGTACGATCCATTCTAATTCCTTCGTACGATCCATTCTAATTCATTCGTACGATCTATTCTAATTCATTCGTACGATCCATTCTAATTCATTCGTACGATCCATTCTAATTCATTCGTACGATCCATTCTAATTCATTCCTACAATCTATTCTAATTCATTCGTACGAATGGATACATTCGTGTGAATGAATTAGAATGGATCGTACGAATGAGTAAGAATGGATCGTACGAATGAAATAGAATGGATTGCACGAATGAATTAGAATGGATCGTACGAATGAATTAGAATGGATCGTGTGAAAGAATTAGAATGGATCGTACGAATGAATTAGAATGGATCGTGTGAATGAATTAGAATAGATCGTACGAATGAATTAGAATGGATCGTACGAAGGAATTAGAATGGATCGTACGAATGAATTAGAATGGATATATTCGTCCAAATGAATTAGAATTGATCATACGAATGAGTAAGAATGGATCGTACGAATGAAATAGAATAGATTGTACGAATGAATTAGAATGGATCCTACGAATGATTTAGAATAGATCGTGTGAAAGAATTAGAATGGATTGTATGAATGAATTAGAATGGATCGTACGAATGAATTAGAATGGATCGTACGAAGGAATTAGAATGGATCGTGCGAATGAATTATAATAGATCGTACGAATGAATTAGAATAGATCGTACGAATGAATTAGAATGGATCGTACGAAGGAATTAGAATGGATCGTACGAATGAATTAGAATGGATATATTCGTGCAAATGAATTAGAATGGATCGTATGAATGTATTAGAATAGATCGTACGAATGAATTAGAATGGATCGTGTGAAAGGATTAGAATGGATCGTACGAATGAATTAGAATTGATCGTGCGAATGAATTAGAATGGATCCTACGAATGAATTAGAATGGATACAATTGTGCGAATGAATTAGAATGGATCGTACGAATGAATTAGAATGGATCGTATGAATGAATTAGAATGGATCGAACGAATAAATTAGAATGGATCGAACGAATGAATTAGAATGGATCGTACGAATGAATTAGAATGGATCAAATGAATGAATTAGAGTGGTTACATTCATGCGAATGAATTAGAATGGATCGTACGAATGGATTAGAATGGATCGTACGAATGGATTAGAATGGATACATTCGAGCGAATGAATTTGAATGGATCGTACGAATGAATTAGAATGGATCGTACGAATGGATTAGAATGGATCCTACGAATATATTAGAATGGATACCTTTGTGCATATGAATTAGAATGGATCGTACGAATGAATTAGAATGGATCATATTAATGAATTAGAATGGATCGTACGAATGAATTAGAATGGATACATTCGTGCACGATCCATTCTAATTCATTCGCACGAATGTATCCATTCTAATTCATTCGTGCGATCCATTCTAATTCATTTGTACGATCCATTCTAATTCATTCGTAAGATCCATTCTAATTCATTCGTACGATCCATTCTAATTCTTTCATACAATCCATTCTAATTCTTTCACACGATCGTACGATCCATTCTAATTCATTCACACCAATGTATCCATTCGTACGAATGAATTAGAATAGATTGTACGAATGAATTAGAATCGATCGTACGAATGAATTAGAATGGATCGTACGAAGGAATTAGAATGGATCGTACGAATGAATTAGAATGGATCGTACGAATGAATTAGAATGGATCGTACGAAGGAATTAGAATGGATCGTACGAATGAATTAGGATGGATATATTCGTGCAAATGAATTAGAATGGATCGTATGAATGTATTAGAATGGATCGTATGAGTGAATTAGAATGGATCGTACGAATGAATTAGAATGGATCGTATGAATGAATTAGAATGGATACATTCGTGCGAATGAATTAGAATGGATTATGCGAATGAATAAGAACAGATCGTGCGAATGAATTAGAATGGATCGTACGAATGAATTAGAATGGATCGTGCGAATGAATTAGAATGGATCGTACGAATGAATTAGAATTGATACATTTGTGCGAATGAATTAGAATGGAACGTACGAATGAATTAGACTGGATCGTATGAATGAATTAGAATGGATCGTACGAATGAGTAAGAATGGATCGTACGAATGAAATAGAATGGATTGCACGAATGAATTAGAATGGATCGTACGAATGAATTAGAATCGATCGTGTGAAAGAATTAGAATGGATTGTATGAATGAATTAGAATGGATCGTACGAATGAATTAGAATGGATCGTACGAAGGAATTAGAATGGATCTACGAATGAATTAGAATGGATCGTACGAATGAATTAGAATAGAACGTACGAATGAATTAGAATGGATCGTATGAAGGAATTAGAATGGATCGTACGAATGAATTAGAATGGATATATTCGTGCAAATGAATTAGAATGGATCGTATGAATGTATTAGAATGGATCGTATGAGTGAATTAGAATGGATCGTACGAATGAATTAGAATGGATCGTATGAATGAATTAGAATGGATACATTCGTGCGAATGAATTAGAATGGATCGTGCGAATCAATTAGACTGGATCGTGCGAATGAATAGGAATAGATCATACGAATGAATTAGAATGGATCGTACGAATTAATTAGAATGGATACATTCGTGCGAATGAATTAGAATGGATTGTATGAATGAATTAGAATGGATCGTACGAATGAATTAGAATGGATCATACGAATTAATTAGAATGGATCATATGAATGAATTAGAATGGATCGTACGAATGAATTAGAATGGATCGTACGAATGAATTAGAATGGACACATTCGTGCGAATGAATTAGAATGGATTGTGCGAATGAATAAGAACAGATCGTGCGAATGAATTAGAATGGATCGTACGAATGAATTAGAATGGATCATGCGAATGAATTAGAATGGATCGTACGAATGAATTAGAATGGATACATTTGTGCGAATGAATTAGAATGGATCGTACGAATGAATTAGAATGGATCGTATGAATGAATTAGAATTGATCGTACGAATGAATTAGAATGGATCGTGCGAATGAATTAGAATGGATCGTACGAATGAATTAGAATGGATCGTACGAATGAACTAGAATGGATACATTCGTGCGAATGAATTAGAATGGATCGTACGAATGAATTAGAATGGATCGTACGAATGAATTAGAATGGATTTTACGAATGAATTAGAATGGATCGTACGAATGAATTAGAATGGATCGTACGAATGAATTAGAATGGATACATTCGTGCGAATGAATTAGAATGGATCGGACGAATGAATTAGAATGGATCGTACGAATGAATTAGAATGGATCGTACGAATGAATTAGAATGGATCGTACGAATAAATTAGAATGGATACATTCGTCCGAATGAATTAGAATGGATCATACGAATGAGTAAGAATGGATCGTACGAATGAAATAGAATAGATTGTACGAATGAATTAGAATGGATCCTACGAATGAATTAGAATGGATCGTGTGAAAGAATTAGAATGGATTGTATGAATGAATTAGAATGGATTGTATGAATGAATTAGAATGGATCGTATGAATGAATTAGAATGGATCGTGCGAATGAATTCGAATGGATCGTACGAATTCATTCTAATTCATTCATAGGATCCATTCTAATTCTTTCACACGATCTATTCTAATTCATTCGTAGGATCCATTCTAATTCATTCGTACAATCTATTCTATTTCATTCGTACGATCTGTTGGGGGTAGCTGAAATCTGCTTTGGAGTTCGCACCCCCCCCTCCGCGCTCACCAAATCACCTTGATAGGGAGCGAGATCCACATTGGGCTGAAGGGGCCTTAGACTAAAAGCTCGCTCAGGAGCTCGCCCAAGCTCGCGCAGGAGTTCACTGGAGATGGCAGCGGGAGTTAGACCGTCTTGCATATAAAGATACCGGCACCACAAACGCCCCTAGCTCATGCAGGAGCTCGCCCAAGCTCGCGCAGGAGCTCGCCCAAGTTCGCCCTTGCCTGTGGATTTCATAGACCCCAGGATTCCAAGGGGTAGGGAACTCGCCCAGGAGCTCGCCCTCCCCCCCCATGCTAACCAAATCACCTTGACAGGGAGCGAGCTCCACATTGGGCCGAAGGGGCCTTAGGCAAAGAGCTCGCTTAGGAGCTCGCCCAAGCTCGCTCAGGAGCTCGCCCAAGTTCGCTCAGGAGCTCGATCAAGCTTGCTCAGGAGCTCGCCCAAGCTCGCTCAGGAGCTCGCCCAAGCTCGCCAGAACTCCCCAGTTTATCGAAGAGGTCGCTCCCGCGAGGTCCGACTCTTGATAGATATGGAAGAGAAGGCAGAGCAATGGGGGGAGAGCTCGCCCTGGCTTCCCACCGGAGGTCCCCCACAGTGCACGAAGATCTCCCAGACTTGAATATTCCAGAATAGCCACCTGGCAGCAACAAGAAAGATGCTCTCCCCCACTCAAACCGCTTGGCAGGCTCGACGACAAAGAATGTCAGGGACGCGAGTACCAAGGACTGTCAGAGACCCACGCGAGCCAGAACGTGGGGGTCTAGAAGTCTCTGGAAAGAATCTCCACGTGTCGGGCCGCGGTAGGTCGCCAATGTCTATAAATGCTCACCCCCAGCCTCCAGAGTACAGGTTCGAAACCCTTTTCCCTACCACTTTCGTCCACTAAAGCTCGCCGTTGTGCACCTGAGACTGACTTGAGCGTCGGAGGGTCTGCGCTCCTAAGGGAGCCAGCCATTCTCACGCTTTTTCTTTGTCTTGCAGGTAGCCCGCACGGACCAGCGAAAAAATCCCCCGAACATTTGGCGCCGTCTGTGGGATCTTTCGACTGGTTCCGGCGAGAACGCCCACGACCACACGGTTAGACACCAGAGGCTCTCGTAACCCAAAGATGGCTCCGGCGACAAGGGGACGCCGGCGACCGAGGACCCGTGTGAGGTCTGTACGCAGCGAACCTCTTGTTGAGACCCCCCAGCCCCATGTCCCGCTCAGTGACCAGCTCCTGTTGGAGATGCTAGCTACCCAGCGGGCAATGATGGATGAACTGACGCGACTCCGTCAGGTTCCGGCGGCCAACTGACTGTCTGGGCCGGTGAAAATGGCGTCTCCGGTGCGACCACCAGCATCAACATCGCGCCCGCCCACGACCATTCCGGCTCGGCAAGTTTCCCGTCCGGAACCCCCGGTCGAGAGAGCGGCCGTGCGCGGGGTGCCGGAAACCCCGCTTACGAGGCTGCAGAAGCTAGTAACCCAGCGGTCTAGCAACCAGGCGACCTCGCGGGCGACCATCCCTCACCACCGTAGCCGGAGCGCCGATTCTAACGAGTCGGAGGCAAGGTCTCTAGAGCGGGATCGTGACCCGCGTCATCGGCGACGTGGGAAAGAGCCCGCGGTGGCTATACCTTCCGAAGCTCGAGAGGCAACGGCCTCCCACAGACCAACCGCCACGATGAAGGAATCCGCGGGCGAACAGCGAGGAGGCCGCCGAGCGGTAGCCCCCGAGGGTCGCCACGGGGCGGATCCGAACCTCCCTCGAGGGAGCGTGCACGGCCGCCTAGGACCTGCGCAGCAGCCTCTGGGAGTTTTCCCCGGGCATTGGCAGCGACCTAACGCGACGGTAGACCTGCTGGAGGACCTCGCCGCCCACGGGGGTAGCTCGCCCTTCACGAGCGAGGTACACCAAGGAGGTTTCCCTCACCATTGGACCCCGCCTAAGTTTGTACTGTTCGATGGATCGCAAGATCCAGTCGACCACCTATTGGCTTACCGGGAGCTGTTATTCTTCCGGGACCAAGATCATGTTTTGTGCCGGGCTTTCCCTAGCAGCTTGACGGGATCGGCGTTAAATTGGTTCCACAAATTGCCGTCGGGCACCATTCCAGACTTCCCAACTCTCTCCAAGTTGTTTCTGGAGCAGTACCGGTGCAACAGACAGCCCCCTAAGAGGATCGAGTCCCTCTTCACTTTGTCCATGGGAGCCCACGAAACTCTTCGAAGCTTCGCGACGCGCTTCCGAAGCGCCTACCTCGCTCTAGAGGATACTGTCGGCCAAGATCGCACGACGGTGAGCGCGTTCCGGAACGCCCTCCCCGAGGGAAGCAAGCTTCATGACGCCCTGGTAATCAAGGATCCCTGCATGATCGTCGAGCTATTCGCCCTTGTCCAGCAGCACATTAAGCTCGAAGATACGGTGTTAGACCAGAAGGGAAAGGCAGTCGAGCAGCGACCTCCTCCGGCTCTGCGACCTCTCGTCGTTAAGGCCGTGGAGAGGCGGGAGGTGCCACAGGTGGCACCTTTGCCCGGACCGCCCGCAACTCCTACCGTACAGCCCGCGGAAGCCCCCCCGGTGGTCGCTGGAAGGCCGGCAAACTGGCACCTGCCTCCGGGACCCGGGGAGCGGGATTTCACCGTATTAACCCACTCGCCAGGGCAAATCTTTCACCAGATTCGGAACGAACCATTCTTTCAGTATCCACCCCCCCTGCAGGTCAGGGAGCCCGGCTCAACCGACAATTCGCGGCGGTGCGCCTTTCATCGCAGCCCCGGGCATCACACCAACAGATACCGGGCTCTGAAGAACCACCTCGAGGACTTGGTCACCCAGGGCCATTTGGATCAGTTTATTTCGCCTCCAAGGAGGTTCGAGGTGATACCGGCACGGGCTCCTCGGGAGGGAGATCGCTCGGGGCCCGCTGAGCCCGCCCTGCCTCCACCTCCCCCGGGAGGGCTGGCGGTCTGCACACCATCAGCGGGCGCCTAAACGGCCCAAGATCTAGCAACGAGGTTCGGCGACAAGTTAGAGAGATGGAGCGGGCTCAGAAGGTATTCTCCGTTTCTCTAACTCCTGTACTGCACCGAACGCCGAGGGTAGAAGCCCAAGACTTTATTTGGATCTCGGAAGAGGACATGGCCGGGGTCGTTACCCCCCACAATGACCCCCTTGTCATACACCTAATGATGGCAAACATCGAAGTAAGGCGGGTCCTGGTTGACCCAGGAAGTGCCGTAGATATCCTGTTCTTGTCGGCCTTCCAGCGAATGGGACTGAGATAAATTGATCTGTCCCCCTCAATGGGCTCGCTCACCAGTTTCACTGGCGAGGTCGCTAAGGTGGTAGGGGAGATAACCCTCACCGTAACGGCGGGCCCGGAGGTACGTCAAGTCTGTTTTGCGGTGGTGGACGGGCAGTCCGCTTTTAATGCCATCCTAGGGCGACCCTGGTTGAGGCAGATGAAAGCGGTGTCCTCGCCTAATCACCAGGCCCTCAAGTTTCCCACAAACGGAGGGGTCGTGGTAATTCGAGGAGACCAGGTCGCTGCTACCAGGTGCGAGCAGGACTTCTTTCACCTCGCAGACGTGGAGGTCGCTGAGGCCAAGAGGCCCGCGCCCTCCTAGCAATTAACGCCCACCTCAAGCGGGCTCCCTCAAAGCCCGAGAGAGGTCGCCTCGCTTAGATCCCCCACTCCACCCCCGGGTGGGAGAGGCGTGGATTTTGAGCTCGAGGAGAAAGACCGCCTACCAGGGACCCAGAGAGGAAGTTTTCCCATTGCCGAGCCGCTACAAGAAGTCAACATCGGAAGCGAGGACGGACCGAGGATTGTTAGTCTCGGGACCTCGCTAACCAAGGGCGAGGTCCTGGGCTTGACCGACATACTCAGGGAATACCGTGACGTATTCGCCTGGAGCTTCGCGGACATGCCTGGGATTGACCCGGAGGTCGCCTGTCATCGTCTATACACCATGAAAGAGTTCTCACCGATCAAGCAAAAAGCTCGGCACATACCGGCTGCGAAGTCCATCGCAGTGGTGGTGGAGATGGACAAGCTAGAGCGAGCTGGCTTTATTCGCGAGGCGCACTTTCCCGAGTGGATCTCCAACATCGTGGCGGTGCCAAAGAAGAGCGGGGCAGTCAGAGTGTGCATTGACTTCTCCGACCTCAATAAAGCATGCCCGAAGGACGGTTTTCCCCTTCCACGGATAGGCGTGCTGGTCGACGGAGCTGTCGGGTTCCAGGCCCTGTCCTTCATGGATGGATATTCTGGGTATAACCAGATACCTCTCCACGTCGACGATCAAGAGAAGACCGCCTTCTATTCTGGGGCGGGCTACCAGAAGCTATTCTGCTATCGAGTGATGCCTTTTGGATTTAAGAACGCTAGAGCCACCTACCAAAGGTTAGTCACTCAGATGTTCAAGGGTCAGATCGGCAGGAATGTCGAAGTTTATGTAGACAACCTTCTGGTGAAAAGTCAAGAGTGAGAGGGGCATGTCGCCGATCTCCGCGAAACCTTCGAAGTGCTGAGAAAGTACCAAATGAGGCTGAACCCGGCAAAGTGCGCATTCAGGGTGACTTCTGGGAAATTCCTAGGGTACCTGGTCACCCACAGGGGGATCGAGGCGGACCCTAGGCAAATCCGAGCACTTGTCGAGATGCCCGCACCAAGAACCCGGCAGGAAGTCCAGAGGTTGAGCGGGCGAATCGCCGCGCTCAATCGATTCATCTCCAAATCCTCAGACAACTGCCGACCTCTTTTCGAGCTACTACGAAACGGAGCGAGTATTTGTTGGGATGAAAAGTGCGAGCGCGCCTGTCAAAAGATCAAGGATTATCTGGCGAGCCCGCCAATCCTAGCGGCACCAAAAGATGGCGCCGAGCTTGGCGTGTATCTCGCGGTCACAGAGAATGTGGTAAGCGGGGTCCTTGTTGTGGAAGAAGCAAAGGTGGAGCGGCCTGTCTACTTTCTAAGCCACACAATGCTTCCCGCCGAGCTCCGGTATCGACCAATCGAGAACGTCGCATTGGCCTTGGTCCTTACCGTAAGGAAGCTTCACCCCTACTTCTCGGTGCACACTGTCAAGGTCATCACGGAGCACCCACTAAAAAGCGCGCTCTCCAGACCCTCGGTAGCCGGCAGGCTCTACCGATGGTCTGCCGAGCTCGCCGCCTATGGTTTGGAGTATGTCCCTCGAGTTGCCGTCAAAGGGCAGGCTCTCGCCGATTTCTTGGCGGACTTCTCCATAGAAGAACCGGTCCACTACCAGGAGGATGAGCCAACTGAGGCACATCCTGGGAAGGCGAGGTTCTTGGACAACCTAGGCGAGCTTCCTCCAACTAAGCATTCAGAGATGGGGGGCTGGGAATTATTCTTCGATGGATCCTCCAACGATCTGGGGGCCGGGATCGGGGTTGCACTGATCGCTCAATCGGTAATTCTTGAGAAGTCAGTCCGGCTGGATTTCGCGATAACCAACAATGAGGCAGAGTATGAGGCACTGCTCGCCGGACTAGAGCTCGCTCAAGAAGTAGGCGCCAAACAGTTAAAGGTTTTTAGTGATTCCCAGCTGATCATTTGTCAAATCAATGGAGAGTACGCCTCCTGGGATACGCGAATGGCGGGCTACGTGGATCTGGTAAAAGGAAAGGCCACAGAGTTCGAAAAGATCTCCTTCGAGTAAATCCCTCGAGACGATAATAGGCGAGCTGATGGATTGGCAAACGCTGCCTCCCTGCTGGGAACATCAGAAGCTCGCCAGATTCTCATCGAGGTCCAGAATCAGTCTCGGCTCCGACTGATAGAGCCCGCTGTTAACCAAGTCTCTGCCGACATATTACCCGGTGGGTGGACCGCCCCCTTTGTTCATTTTCTCCAGAAGGGCGAGCTTCCAGAGGATAAAGAGGAAGCCCGACGAGTGGAGAAATGCGTTGGGCGCTACCTCATTCGCTGGGATCGCCTTTTTCGAAGATCTTTTGGCGGGCCAAATCTTCATTGCGTCGAGATCCCGGAGACCGAAGAAGTTTTGAATTGCATTCACTCGGGCGAGCTGGGAAACCACGCTGGTGGGCGGTCTCTAGCTGCGAAAGTACGGAGGCAAGGATACTTGTGGCCCACTCTGGAGCAAGATGCCTTGAAGGTCGCACAAAGCTGCATCCAATGTCAGAAGCACGCCACGACAAATCATATGCCCGCAGAAGAACTGCATCCTCTGGCGAGCCCCTGGCCGTTTCAACAATGGGGGTTAGATATTGTGGGTCCTTTCCCTGTATCAGCCCGGCAGAAGAAATTCATCTTAGTAGCTACGGACTACTTCACCAAATGGGTGGAAGCGGTCCCGCTAGCTAAGATAGGTGAGAAACAAGTGAAAGACTTCCTTTGGAAGAATATTTTCTGCCGGTTCGGGCTGCCCCGAGTACTCATCACCGACAATGGTCGCCAGTTCGACAATCGCTTGATCAGAAGCTTTTGCGTTGAATATGGAGTTGACCTAAGGTTCTGTTCCCCAAGGTACCCTCAAACCAACGGGCAGGATGAAGCTACGAATCGTGTAATCCTAGACAACCTCAAGAAAAGGCTGGAAAGGAAGAAAGGATTGTGGGAGCAGGAGCTCGATGGAGTCTTATGGGCCTATCGCACCACTCCACGTCGCTCAACTAACGAGTCCCCTTTCAGTCTCACTTTTGGTTGCGAAGCCGTGCTACCCGTAGAAGCCGAACTGCCCACTGAAAGAATTCTTGTGTCAAAGGTGGTCGACAACGACAAACTGCTCACCGACTCCCTCGATCAACTCGAAGAAAGACGAGAGCACGCCAATCTACACCTCGCCGGATATAGGTAGGAAATAAAGCGCGCATATGATAAAAGAGTCCGCCATCGGGCATTCAAGGCTGGCGATCTGGTGATGAGAAAGGTGTTCGCAAACACGCAAGAGCCTAATGCAGGAAAGCTCGCGGCGAACTGGAAAGGCCCCTACATAGTACACGAAGTAGGAAGCTCGGGGGCTTACCGGTTGATGACCGCTGAAGGCGACCTGTTAGAGCGACCTTGGAATGCTTTACACCTTCGCAAGTTTTACGCATAAGACTAAGGAATTTTGTAAATCATCTTCTGAAGTTATGAATGAACGATGAAGGTTTCAACATGGAATTTAACTCGAGAGCTCGGCACAGCATAGAGCTCGCATGATCTATAAAGTGTAGTCCGCCGTTGTGCGGACTTAAAGCAAGACCGGGATCCTCAGAGGCAGCCAGTGGGCGACCTTGAGCTTCCCGGGGCAGTCCGCCATTGTGCGGACTTAAAGCAAGACCGGGATCCTCAGAGGCGGCCAGTGGGCGACCTTGAGCTTCCCGGGGCAGTTCGCCATTGTGCGGACTTAAAGCAGGACCGGGATCCTCAGAGGCGGCCAGTGGGCGACCTTGAGCTTCCCGGGGCAGTCCGCCGTTGCGCGGACTTAAAGCAAGACCGGGATCCTCAGAGGCAGCCAGTGGGCGCCCTTGAGCTTCCCGGGGCAGTCCGCCGTTGTGCGGACTTAAAGCAAGACCGGGATCCTCAGAGGCAGCCAGTGGGCGACCTTGAGATTCCTGGGGAAGTCCGCTGCCTAGTGGACTCTAAACCTAACCGGGATTCTTCGCGTTTACTTGCCATGAACAGAAGTATCCTGGCGCGGGCATACCCCTTAAAGGGCAAGTCCGCCGAACAGGATCATCGAGGGAAATTAACCGGGCAGGGGGCAGCTAGCACTTATTAGTTTCCTTTTAAAATAAAAATGGTTTAAGTCTCTGAGTGTAGGGAAGTTTTTTTTGAAGTCATTTGGTTCGCTTATCGTTTTCCGGGCTCAGAGCCTGTTGAGTTTTAGCGAGCATGCCGAGTTTTTCGTTTGCATATACTTTAAAATAAAAAGGTTGAATCGAATTAGCTGCCTCGCCCGGGGTATCACTCTCGAGATCACTGCGAAACTCCTAAAGCAGACTCATGAGCAACACAGAGAGAGAAAGAAATGCATAGGCGAGTTCAAAAAGTATTTTCATTCATTGTTTAAAAGTACATTGAAGGGTTTACAAAAGGATGGAACCTAGGTTAGGGCCAGCACTCGCACCGTTGTCATCGCCGCGCTTCCTCTTCTTTGACCTTTCGACCTTATACTTCTCAATGGCGTCCAGCGCGCCCTTCTGAATGAGCTCGCCCAGCTGTGATTGGAGGCGCTCTCGCTGGGTGTTGAGGTCGCGGAGATGTGCCTCCTTCAGCACCGCGATCTCGTCCCTGGAGGCCGCCACCAGGCTGCGGAGCTCGAGGACCTCTTTCTGGGCGGCCTCTTTGGCTTTGGTCGCCTCTTATAGGTCCGCGAGGGCACGGGCACGAGCATCCTCGACCGAGGCGAGCCCAGTGGTGAGGGTGGCAGCCCGCTGGCGCAGCTGGGCAACCTCTGTGTCAACAGAGGCGGCCTGCTGGCGCAGCCGGTCCACCTCAGCTCGGAGCTCGCCGGAGTGGTCCATCTGGTGAAGCCGGTGGATGTGCTCGTCTACTCTCCTCTCCGAGCCGTGGAGAGTGTTATTATAGAGAGCAACCGTGTCCCCCGCAACGCCAGCGACCTCTTCGGCGAGGGCCCGGCTGACCCGCTTTACCTACGCCAAGGTGAAACAGTTAGAGAAAGTCTTAGGAGAAATTTCGAACAGAGAGGGATTTAAGGCGAAGAAGTGTGAAGGTAATCTTACCTCGAGGAGCCGGTTGATGAGGGCGATGTAGGGAGTCCGGGCAAAATTGTTGCACCCCAGGATCTCCCGCGTGAAGTAGGGGGCGCGCTCGGGGTTGCCTGAAGAGGAGCCCGCCTGGCTCACCTCGGTTGGGGCAGCCGGGGGAGGCGCATCAACGGCAGTAGCGGCGGGCTCGCCCCCTTGAGCGCCGGCACCCCCTTCCTTGATAAGGGGAGGCACGGCGGATCCCCCTTGCCCGGGCAAGTCTGGGTCCGAGACTTCCGAGCTGGAGCTCGGAAGGTCGTCCAGGATGGCCCCCAGGTTCGGAGACCAGTAAACCAACCCGCCCAGCTCCGAGAGGATAGGAGCCTCGAGAGCAGAGGGAGCGGAGGGGGCAGTGGGCGCAGGCGCGCTGGAAGCGGCAGGCGCGGGCTCGGGCGCGGGCGCGCTGGGAGCCATAGGCGCGGGCGCGGGCGTGGGCACGGGCGCACTGGAATCAGCAGGCGCGGGCACGGGCGCGCTGGCAGCAGAGGGCGCGGGCGCGCTGGGAGCCATAGGCGCGGGCGCGGGCGTGGGCGCGGGCGCACTGTAATCAGTGGGCGCAGGCGCGCTGGAAGCGGCAGGCGCGAGCTCGGGCACGGGCGTGCTGGGAGCCATAGGCGCGGGCGCGGGCGTGGACGCGGGCGCACTAGAATCAGCGGGCGCGGGCGCGGGCGCGCTGACAGCAGAGGGCGCGGGCGCGCTTGGAGCCATAGGCGCGGGCGCGGGCGTGGCCACGGGGGCGCTAGCAGCAGAGGTCGCGGGCGCGCTAGCAGTAGCGGGCGCGGGCACGCTGCAGCCAGACGCATCCGGTATAGAGGGCGCGGGCGCGATGGGGGGCGCAGGCGCACTGGAAGCAGCGTGCACGGGCGCACTAGGAGCAGACGCAGCCGGTGCGGCGGGCTCGGTAGCGCGGGCCGGCGCTTCTCCTTCTTCTTCCTCTTCCTCGGCCGAGCTGGAATCCTTGCAGGATCCCAGGCCCGCTTCCTCCAGAGCGGCTTTCCTCCTCCGCTCCTCAGTGGCTCGCGCAAAGGCTTCGTGAGCTATGCGGACGACATCGTCTTCCCCCGTCGGGCGGGCCGCCGGAGCCCTCTTCTTCTTCTTCTTTATGTGGGCGCCCTCCATCTCTGGGGTCATTACCGCGACAAAGTGGGGTTTAGAGAGGTCTCCCGGGAACCCGCGCATCAGTACCTCGGCCATTGGGGTTTCCACCTCCGCCATGCCAAGAAGGAGCTCGACGCGCGGGTCCTCAGGGTCGACCATCACAACTTGACATCGTGGGGGTTCCGAAATTGAGGAGTGCGTAGGGAGATTGGAACCTAAGAGAGAGTTCGCCTGACCTGGGGCAACCTCGCGGGATGGAGGCGGCGGCGAGGGAATGTCCTCCTCGGGGAGCATATCGATGGTGTCTTCATCGGCGAGCCTAATCGGGGAAGCCCGCTTCTTCTTCCCCTTCGTCGCCGAAGAGGAGCCGGCACCGGGGGTCGTGGGAGCCGCCTTGGAGGTCGCCCCGGCGCGGCGAGAGACCGCCACCTTCTAGCGCATGTTCTTCTGGCGGGTGGTGATGGCGCCAGTCCGGAGATCCTTCCAGAGGAAGGAGAAGTCCGGAGCTAGGATCTTCTCGGGAGTTCGCCCATCGAGGAACTCCAAGATCGCCTTGTCGAGTGTTTGTTCTTGGGCCTCAGAGATACACTTCTTCCCTTTGGCACGGTACTCAGCGATCGCTTTGAAGTTGGGGAGGAACGGCCTTCCGGGGTGAGCAGGAATGCCTGCGCAGGGACCTCGCCACTCCCCCGCGACGACGAAGGGGTACTCTTTCCACTACCTATCCTTGTTTTCGACCGCGGAGAAGGGGAGCACCTCGCCGGAGCGGCCTGTGAGGTAGAACAGGCCGCAGCCCACCTCGTTGAAGACGGGCCCCGGCTTGAGGAACCACTTCTTCAGGAGGTAGGCGAGGGGGATCCTCACGTTAAGGGCTTTCTCGATTCGAGAAAGCCCGTAGAGGATCCCCCATGAGTTTCCCGGAAGCTGGGCGGGGCATAAGCCCGCCAGCTCCAGTAGCTCGCTGGCCAAATGGTTCAGGGGGAGCCGGAGCCCTGAACAAACCTGCCCCACGGAGACCGCGGTGCCGGAGAGCGGCCTCCCTGAGCGAGGGAGGGGCAAAATGGCGAGCTCCCGAGGAATTCCCACCGTAGTCCGCAGACTGTCAGGGACAGGCGCGCCCCTGATGTCGTGCAGCCAGATGACGGCGGGCACTTTGGGAGGAGCCTCGCCCACAGTGCCGGAAGCGCGCACTGAGAGAGGAGCGACATCGAGAGGCTCCTCTTGGGAGGGCGCAGCGGCAGCAGCAGCAGAAGAAGAAGCGGTAGCAGAGGAAGCCATGAGTGCGAGAGGGTGCTAGCGAGCTGCGAGCTGAAAGCTAAGGAGGAAGGGAGAGCTTTTTTTCACTCAGCGGTAAAAATCGCCCCCCCATCTCCTATTTATAGGCAGGCGAGAGACAAGTGAATCGGGCCGCAGTTAATGCCCGAGCACGCCCAATGAGGCGACATGACGGTTGTCGAAGCGACAGCTCGTTTCTTTCCAATCGTCAAGCGCCACGTGGGCCACACGTGGAAAAGGCTGCGCCGGCGCCGATGCTGTCCTTTACTGATAGAAAAAGGAGCGAATAAGAAGAAGACACGTGTCTCGCGCCGATCGGGATCTCATGATGAGATTCATTGTATCAGCATCGAGCCTCGCGCCGCATTTAAGCTAAGGCGACCGTCGGAGATTCGGAGCGATACCCAAGTCACAAGATCGCCCGTGGCTGGTGCCCGCAGCTCGCCCGAAGAAAACCCTGGCCGCGTGTGACAAGCTCGCACCGGAAGGAGATCGCTCGTGGCTGACGCTCCCGGCCCGCCCAGCGTTTGTGAAATACTGGGAGTCAAAACTCAAGACGCAGATCACCCATGGTTGGTGCCCAAGCTCGCCCGAAGCAGACCCTGGCCACGTGTGACAAGCTCGCACCAGAAGGAGATCGCTCGTGGCTGACGCACCCGGCCCGCCCAGCGTCTGTGAAATACTGGCAGTCAAAGCTCTCGGCGCAGATCACCCACGGTTGGCGCCCAAGCTCACCCGAAGCAGACCCTGGCCGTGTGTGACAAGCTCGCACCGGATGGAGATCGCTCGTGGCTGATGCTCCGGCCTGCCCAGCGTTTGTGAAATACTGACAGTCAAAGCTCTCGGCGCAGACCCCCCACGGTTGGTGCCCGCAGTCCGCCAAGTGGAGGTCGCAAATGACTAGAACTCCCAATTCGACCGTCGTGTGCAATAAGACTCCTAAGCGAGCGCCAAAGTCTCCTTGGTCGCTCCCTCAGGAGGGGGTAATGTTGGGGGTAGCTGAAATCTGCCCTGGAGTTCGCACCCCCCCTCCGCGCTCACCAAATCACCTTGACAGGGAGCGAGATCCACATTGGGCTGAAGGGGCCTTAGGCTAAAAGCTCGCTCAGGAGCTCGCCCAAGCTCGCGCAGGAGTTCGCTGGAGATGGCAGCGGGAGTTTGACCGTCATGCATATAAAGATACCGGCACCACAAACGCCCCTAGCTCATGCAGGAGCTCGCCCAAGCTCGCGCAGGAGCTCGCCCAAGTTCGCCCTTGCCTGTGGATCTCATAGACTCCAGGATTCCAAGGGGTGGGGAACTCGACCAGGAGCTCGCCCTCCCCCCCCATGCTAACCAAATCACCTTGACAGGGAGCGAGCTCCACATTGGGCCGAAGGGGCCTTAGGCAAAGAGCTCGCTCAGGAGCTCGCCCAAGCTCGCTCAGGAGCTCGCCCAAGTTTGCTCAGGAGCTCGATCAAGCTCGCTCAGGTGCTTGCCCAAGCTCGCTCAGGAGCTCGCCCAAGCTCGCCAGAACTCCCCAGTTTATCGAAGAGGTCGCTCCTGCGAGGTCCGACTCTTGATAGATATGGAAGAGAAGGCGGAGCAATAGAGGGCGAGCTCGCCCTGGCTTCCCATAGGAGGTCGCCCACAGTGCATGAAGATCTCCCAGACTTGAATATTCCAGAATAGCCACCTGGCAGCAACAAGAAAGATGCTCTCCCCCACTCAAACCGCCTGGCAGGCTCGACGACAAAGAATGTCAGGGACGCGAGTACCAAGGACTGTCAGAGACCCACGCGAGCCAGAACGTGGGGGTCTAGAAGGCTCTGGAAAGAATCTCCACGTGTCGGGCCGCGGTAGGTTGCCAATGTCTATAAATGCTCACCCCCTGGCTCCAGAGTACAGGTTCGAAACCCTTTTCCCTACCACTTTCGTCCACTAAAGCTCGCCGTTGTGCACCTGAGACTGACTTGAGCGTCGGAGGGTCTACGCTCCTAAGGGAGCCAGCCGTTCTCATGCTTTTTCTTTGTCTTGCAGGTAGCCCGCACGGACCAGCAAAAAAATCCCCCGAACACGATCCATTCTTACTCATTCGTATGATCCATTCTAATTCATTCGTACAATCTATTCTATTTCATTCGTACAATCCATTCTTACTCATTCGTATGATCCATTCTAATTCATTCGGATGAATGTATCCATTCTAATTTATTCGTACGACCCATTCTAATTCATTCGTACGATCCATTCTAATTCATTCGTACGATCCATTCTAATTCATTCGTCCGATCCAGTCTAATTCATTTGCACGAATGTATCCATTCTAATTCATTCGTACGATCCATTCTAATTCATTCGTACGATCCATTCTAATTCATTCGTAAGATCCATTCTAATTCATTCGTACGATCCATTCTAATTCATTCGTACGATCCATTCTAATTCATTCGCACGAATGTATCCATTCTAGTTCATTCGTACGATCCATTCTAATTCATTCGTACGATCCATTCTAAGAATGGATCCTACGAATGAATTAGAATAGATCGTGTGAAAGAATTAGAATGGATTGTATGAATGAATTAGAATGAATTCGTACGATCCATTCGAATTCATTCGCACGATCCATTCTAATTCATTCATACGATCCATTCTAATTCATTCATACAATCCATTCTAATTCTTTCACACGATTCATTCTAATTCATTCGTAGGATCCATTCTAATTCATTCGTACAATCTATTCTATTTCATTCGTACGATCCATTCTTACTCATTTGTATGATCCATTCTAATTCATTCGGACGAATGTATCCATTCTAATTTATTCGTACGATCCATTCTAATTCATTCGTACGATCCATTCTAATTCATTCGTACGATCCATTCTAATTCATTCGTCCGATCCATTCTAATTCATTCGCACGAATGTATCCATTCTAATTCATTCGTACAATCCATTCTAATTCATTCGTACGATCCATTCTAATTCATTCGTAAGATCCATTCTAATTCATTCGCACGATCCATTCTAATTCATTTGCACGAATGTATCCATTCTAATTCATTCGTACGATCCATTCTAATTCATTCGTACAATCTATTCTATTTCATTCGTACGATCCATTCTTACTCATTCGTATGATCCATTCTAATTCATTCGGACGAATGTATCCATTCTAATTTATTCATACGATCCATTCTAATTCATTCGTACGATCCATTCTAATTCATTCGTCCGATCCATTCTAATTCATTCGCATGAATGTATCCATTCTAATTCATTCGTACGGTCCATTCTAATTCATTCGCACAATCCATTCTATTTCATTCATACGATCCATTCTTACTCATTCGTATGATCCATTATGGATACATTCGTGCGAATGAATTAGAATGGATCGTACGAATGAATTAGAATGGATCGTACGAATAAATTAGAATGGATACATTCGTCCGAATGAATTAGAATGGATTGTACGAATGAACTAGAATGGACACATTCGTGCGAATGAATTAGAATGGATCGTACGAATGAATTAGAATGGATCGTACAAATGAATTAGAATGGATCTTACGAATGAATTAGAATGGATCGTACGAATGCACGATCCATGCTAATTCATTCGTTCGATCAATTCTAATTCATTAGCACGATCCATTCTAATTCATTCGTACGATCCATTCTAATTCATTCGCATGATCCATTCTAATTCATTCATACAATCCATTCTAATTCTTTCACACGATCCATTCTAATTCATTCGTACGATCCATTCTAATTCATTCGCACGAATGTATCCATTCTAGTTCATTCGTACGATCCATTCTAATTCATTCGTACGATCCATTCTAAGAATGGATCCTACGAATGAATTAGAATAGATCGTGTGAAAGAATTAGAATGGATTGTATGAATGAATTAGAATGAATTCGTACGATCCATTCGAATTCATTCGCACGATCCATTCTAATTCATTCATACGATCCATTCTAATTCATTCATACAATCCATTCTAATTCTTTCACACGATCCATTCTAATTCATTCGTAGGATCCATTATAATTCATTCGTACAATCTATTCTATTTCATTCGTACGATCCATTCTTACTCATTCGTATGATCCATTCTAATTCATTCGGACGAATGTATCCATTCTAATTTTTTCGTACGATCCATTCTAATTCATTCGTACGATCCATTCTAATTCATTCGTACGATCCATTCTAATTCATTCGTCCGATCCATTCTAATTCATTCGCACGAATGTATCCATTCTAATTCATTCGTACAATCCATTCTAATTCATTCGTACGATCCATTCTAATTCATTCGTAAGATCCATTCTAATTCATTCGCACGATCCATTCTAATTCATTTGCACGAATGTATCCATTCTAATGCATTCGTACGATCCATTCTAATTCATTCGTACAATCTATTCTATTTCATTCGTACGATCCATTCTTACTCATTCGTATGATCCATTCTAATTCATTCGGAAGAATGTATCCATTCTAATTTATTCGTACGATCCATTCTAATTCATTCGTACGATCCATTCTAATTCATTCGTCCGATCCATTCTAATTCATTCGCATGAATGTATCCATTCTAATTCATTCGTACGGTCCATTCTAATTCATTCGCACAATCCATTCTATTTCATTCATACGATCCATTCTTACTCATTCGTATGATCCATTATGGATACATTCGTGCGAATGAATTAGAATGGATCGTACGAATGAATTAGAATGGATCGTACGAATAAATTAGAATGGATACATTCGTCCGAATGAATTAGAATGGATCGTACGAATGAACTAGAATGGATACATTCGAGCAAATGAATTAGAATGGACCGTACGAATGAATTAGAATGGATCGTACAAATGAATTAGAATGGATCTTACGAATGAATTAGAATGGATCGTACGAATGCACGATCCATGCTAATTCATTCGTTCGATCAATTCTAATTCATTAGCACGATCCATTCTAATTCATTCGTACGATCCATTCTAATTCATTCGCATGATCCATTCTAATTCATTCATACGATCCATTCTAATTCTTTCACACGATCCATTCTAATTCATTCGTACGATCCATTCTAATTCATTCATACGATCTATTCTAATTCATTCGTACGATCCATTCTAATTTCATTCGTACGATCCATTCTAATTCATTCGCTCAAATGTATCCATTCTAATCCATTCGTACGATCCATTCTAATCCATTCGTACGATCCATTCTAATTCATTCGCATGAATGTAACCATTCTAATTCATTCATTTGATCCATTCTAATTCATTCGTATGATCCATTCTAATTCATTCGTCCGATCCATTCTAATTCATTCGCACGAATGTATCCATTCTAATCCATTCGTAAGATCCATTCTAATTTATTCGTACGATCCATTCTAATTCATTCGTACGATCCATTCTAATTCATTAATATGATCCATTCTAATTTATTCGTACGATCCATTCTAATTCATATGCACAAAGGTATCCATTCTAATTCATTCGTACGATCCATTCTAATTCAGGATCGTACGAATGAATTAGAATGGATATATTCGTGCGAATGAATTAGAATTGATCATACAAAGGAATTAGAATGGATCGTGCGAATGAATTAGAATGGATCGTACGAATGAATTAGAATGGATCGTACGAATGAACTAGAATGGATACATTCGTGCGAATGAATTAGAATGGATCGTACGAATGAATTAGAATGGATCGTACGAATGAATTAGAATGGATCTTACGAATGAATTTGAATGGATCGTACGAATGAATTAGAATTGATACATTCGTGCGAATGAATTAGAATGGATCGGACGAATGAATTAGAATAGATCAAATGAATGAATTAGAATGGTTACATTCATGCGAATAAATTAGAATGGATCATACGAATGGATTAGAATGGATCGTATCAATGGATTCGAATGGATACATTCGAGCGAATGAATTAGAATGGATCGTACGAATGAAATTAGAATGGATCGTACGAATGAATTAGAATAGATCGTACGAATGAATTAGAATGGATCGTACGAATGAATTAGAATGGATCGTACGAATAAATTAGAATGGATACATTCGTCCGAATGAATTAGAATGGATCATACGAATGAGTAAGAATGGATCGTACGAATGAAATAGAATAGATTGTACGAATGAATTAGAATGGATCCTACGAATGAATTAGAATGGATCGTGTGAAAGAATTAGAATGGATTGTATGAATGAATTAGAATGGATCGTATGAATGAATTAGAATGGATCGTGCGAATGAATTCGAATGGATCGTACGAATTCATTCTAATTCATTCATACAATCCATTCTAATTCTTTCACACGATCCATTCTAATTCATTCGTACGTTCCATTCTAATTCATTAGCACGATCCATGCTAATTCATTCGTTCGATCAATTATAATTCATTAGCACGATCCATTCTAATTCATTCGTACGATCCATTCTAATTCCTTCGTACGATCCATTCTAATTCATTCGTACGATCTATTCTAATTCATTCGTACGATCCATTCTAATTCATTCGTACGATCTATTCTAATTCCTTTGTACGATCCATTCTAATTCATTCGTACGATCCATTCTAATTCATTCGTGCAATCCATTCTATTTCATTCGTACGATCCATTCTTACTCATTCGTACGATCCATTCTAATTCATTCACACGAATGTATCCATTCGTACGAATGAATTAGAATAGATTGTACGAATGAATTAGAATGGATCGTACGAATGAATTAGAATAGATCGTACGAAGGAATTAGAATGGATCGTACGAATGAACTAGAATGGATCGTACGAATGAATTAGAATAGATCGTACGAATAAATTAGAATGGATCGTACGAAGGAATTAGAATGGATCGTACGAATGAATTAGAATGGATATATTCGTGCAAATGAATTAGAATGGATCGTATGAATGTATTAGAATGGATCGTATGAGTGAATTAGAATGGATCGTACGAATGAATTAGAATGGATTGTATGAATGAATTAGAATGGATCGTACGAATGAATTAGAATGGATCATACGAATTAATTAGAATGGATCATACGAATGAATTAGAATGGATCGTACGAATGAATTAGAATGGATACATTCGTGCGATCCATTCTAATTCATTCGCACAATCCATTCTATTTCATTCGTACGATCCATTCTTACTCATTGGTACGATCCATTCTAATTCATTCGCACGAATGTATCCATTCTAATTCATTCGTACGAATCCATTCTAATTCATTCGCACGATCTATTCTAATTCATTCGCATGAATGTAACCATTCTAATTCATTCGTACGATCCATTCCAATTCATTCGTACGATCCATTCTAATTCTTTCACACGATCCATTCTAATTCATTCACACGAATGTATCCATTCGTACGAATGAATTAGAATAAATTGCGAATGAATTAGAATGGATCATACGAATGAATTAGAATGGATCGTATGAATGAATTAAAATGGATCGTACGAATGAATTAGAATGGATCGTGCGAATGAATTCGAATGGATCGTACGATCCATTCTAATTCATTCATACAATCCATTCTAATTCATTCACACGAATGTATCCATTCTAATCCATTCGTACGATCCATTCTAATCCATTCGTACGATCCATTCTAATTTATTCGCACAAATGTATCCATTCTAATTCATTCGTACGATCCATTCTAATTCATTTGTACGATCCATTCTAATTCATTCGTACGATCCATTCTAATTCATTCGTATGATCCATTCTAATTAATTCATATGATCTATTCTAATTCATTCGTACGATCCATTCTAATTCATTCGTACGGTCCATTCTAATTCATTCGTACGATCCATTCTAATTAATTCGTATGATCCATTCTGATTCATTCGTACGATCCATTCTAATTCATTCGTACGATCCATTCTAATTCATTCGCACAATCCATTCTATTTCATTTGTACGATCGATTCTTACTCATTGGTATGATCCATTCTAATTCATTCGCACGAATGTATCCATTCTAATTCATTCGTACGAATCCATTCTAATTCATTCGTACAATCCATTCTATTTCATTCGTACGAATGTATCCATTCTAAATCATTCGTACGATCCATTCTAATTCATTCGTACGATCCATTCTAAATCATTCGTACAATCCATTCTATTTCATTCGTACGATCAATTCTAATTCTTTAGCACGATCCATTCTAATTCATTCGTACGATCCATTCAAATTCATTCGCACGATCCATTCTATTTCATACGTACAATCCATTCTATTTTATTCGTACGATCTATTCTTACTCATTCGTACGAATGAATTAGAATGGACCGTACGAATGAATTAGAATGGATCGTACAAATGAATTAGAATGGATCTTACGAATGAATTAGAATGGATCGTACGAATGCACGATCCATGCTAATTCATTCGTTCGATCAATTCTAATTCATTAGCACGATCCATTCTAATTCATTCGTACGATCCATTCTAATTCATTCGCATGATCCATTCTAATTCATTCATACGATCCATTCTAATTCTTTCACACGATCCATTCTAATTCATTCGTACGATCCATTCTAATTCATTCATACGATCTATTCTAATTCATTCGTACGATCCATTCTAATTTCATTCGTACGATCCATTCTAATTCATTCGCTCAAATGTATCCATTCTAATCCATTCGTACGATCCATTCTAATCCATTCGTATGATCCATTCTAATCCATTCATACGATCCATTCTAATTCATTCGCATGAATGTAACCATTCTAATTCATTCATTTGATCCATTCTAATTAATTCGTACGATCCATTCTAATTCATTCGTCCGATCCATTCTAATTCATTCGCACGATTGTATCCATTCTAAACCATTCATACGATCCATTCTAATTTATTCGTACGATCCATTCTAATTCATTCTTAAGGTCCATTCTAATTCATTCGTACGATCCATTCTACTTCATTCGTACGATCCATTCTAATTCATTCGCACGAATGTATCTATTCTAGTTCATTTGTACGATCCATTCTAATTCATTCATACGATCAATTCTAATTCATTCGCACGATCCATTCTAATTCATTCATACGATCCATTCTAATTCATTCGTACGATCCATTCTAATTCATTCGCACAAATGTATCCATTCTAATTCATTCGTACGATCCATTCTAATTCATTCGCACGATCCATTCTAATTCATTCGTACGATCCATTCTAATTCTTTCACACGATCCATTCTAATTCATTCGTACGATCCATTCTAATTCATTCGCACGATCCATTCTAATTCATTCGTACGATCCATTCTAATTCATTCATACGATCCATTCTAATTCATTCGTACGATCCATTCTAATTCATTCGCACGATCCATTCTAATTCATTCGTACGATCCATTCTAATTCATTCGCACGATCTGTTCTTATTCATTCGCACAATCCATTCTAATTCATTCGCACGAATGTATCCATTCTAATTCATTCGTACGATCCATTCTAATTCATTCGTACGATCCATTCTAATTCATTCGTATGATCCATTCTAATTAATTCGTATGATCCATTCTAATTCATTCGTACGATCCATTCTAATTCATTCATACAATCCATTCTAAATTATTCGTACGATCCATTCTAATTCACTCATACGATCCATTCTAATACATTTATACGATCCATTCTAATTCATTTGCACGAATATATCCATTCTAATTCATTCGTACGATCCATTCTAATTCCTTCGTACGATCCATTCTAATTCATTCGTACGATCTATTCTAATTCATTCGTACGATCCATTCTAATTCCTTCGTACGATCCATTCTAATTCATTCGTACGATCCATTCTAATTCATTCGTACAATCTATTCTAATTCATTCGTACGAATGGATACATTCGTGTGAATGAATTAGAATGGATCGTACGAATGAGTAAGAATGGATCGTACGAATGAAATAGAATGGATTGCACGAATGAATTAGAATGGATCGTACGAATGAATTAGAATGGATCGTACAAAGGAATTAGAATGGATCGTACGAATGAATTAGAATGGATCGTACGAATGAATTAGAATAGATCGTACGAATGAATTAGAATGGATCGTACGAAGGAATTAGAATGGATCGTACGAATGAATTAGAATGGATCGTGCTAATGAATTATAATTGATCGAACGAATGAACTAGCATGGATCGTGCTAATGAATTAGAATGGAACGTACGAATGAATTAGAATGGATCGTGTGAAAGAATTAGAATGGATTGTATGAATGAATTAGAATGAATTCGTACGATCCATTCGAATTCATTTGCACGATCCATTCTAATTCATTCATACGATCCATTCTAATTCATTCATACAATCCATTCTAATTCTTTCACACGATCCATTCTAATTCATTCGTAGGATCCATTCTAATTCATTCGTACAATCTATTCTATTTCATTCGTACGATCTGTTGGGGGTAGCTGAAATCTGCCCTGGAGTTCGCACCCCCCCTCCGCGCTCACCAAATCACCTTGACAGGGAGCGAGATCCACATTGGGCTGAAGGGGCCTTAGGCTAAAAGCTCGCTCAGGAGCTCGCCCAAGCTCGCGCAGGAGTTCACTGGAGATGGCAGCGGGAGTTAGACCGTCATGCATATAAAGATACCGGCACCACAAACGCCCCTAGCTCATGCAGGAGCTTTCCCAAGCTCGCGCAGGAGCTCGCCCAAGTTCGCCCTTGCCTGTGGATCTCATAGACCCCAGGATTCCAAGGGGTAGGGAACTCGCCCAGGAGCTCGCCCTCCCCCCCCATGCTAACCAAATCACCTTGACAGGGAGCGAGCTCCACATTGGGCCGAAGGGGCCTTAGGCAAAGAGCTCGCTTAGGAGCTCGCCCAAGCTCGCTCAGGAGCTCGCCCAAGTTCGCTCAGGAGCTCGATCAAGCTCGCTCAGGAGCTCGCCCAAGCTCGCTCAGGAGCTCGCCCAAGCTCGCCAGAAGTCCCCAGTTTATCGAAGAGGTCGCTCCCGCGAGGTCCGACTCTTGATAGATATGGAAGAGAAGGCGGAGCAATGGAGGGCGAGCTCGCCTTGGCTTCCCACCGGAGGTCGCCCACAGTGCACAAAGATCTCCCAGACTTGAATATTCCAGAATAGCCACCTGGCAGCAAGAAGAAAGATGCTCTCCCCCACTCAAACCGCTTGGCAGGCTCGACGACAAAGAATGTCAGGGACGCGAGTACTAAGGACTGTCAGAGACCCACGTGAGCCAGAACGTGGGGGTCTAGAAGTCTCTGGAAAGAATCTCCATGTGTCGGGCCGTGGTAGGTCGCCAATGTCTATAAATGCTCACCCCCAGCCTCCAGAGTACAGGTTCGAAACCCTTTTCCCTACCACTTTCGTCCACTAAAGCTCGCCGTTGTGCACCTGAGACTGACTTGAGCGTCGGACGGTCTGCGCTCCTAAGGGAGCCAACCGTTCTCACGCTTTTTCTTTGTCTTGCAGGTAGCACGTACGGACGAGCGAAAAAATCTCCCGAACATTTGGCGCCGTCTGTGGGATCTTTCGACTGGTTCCTGCGAGAACGCCCACGACCACACGGTTAGACACCGGAGGCTCTCGTAACCCAAAGATGGCTCCGGCGACAAGGGGACGCCGGCGACCGAGGACCCGTGCGAGGTCTGCGCGCAGCGAACCTCCTGTTGAGACCCCCCAGCCCCATGTCCCGCCCACGACCATTCCGGCTCGGCAGGTTTCCCGTCCGGAACCCCCGGTCGAGAGAGCGGCCGTGCGCGGGGTGCCGGAAACCCCACTTACGAGGCTGCAGAAGCTAGTAACCCAGCGGTCTAGCAACCAGGCGACCTCGCAGGCGACCATCCCTCGCCACCGTAGCCGGAGCGCCGATTCTAACGAGTCGGAGGCAAGGTCTCTAGAGCGGGATCGTGACCCGCGTCATCGGCGACGTGGGAAAGAGTCCGCGGTGGCTATACCTTCCGAAGCTCGAGAGGCAACGCCCTCCCACAGACCAACCGCCACGATGAAGGAATCCGCGGGCGAACAGCGAGGAGGCCGCCGAGCGGTAGCCCCCGAGGGTCGCCGCGGGGCGGATCCGAACCTCCCTCGAGGGAGCGTGCACGGTCGCCTAGGACCTGCGCAGCAGCCTCTGGGAGTTTTCCCCGGGCACTGGCAGCGACCTAACGCAACGGTAGACCTGCTGGAGGACCTCGCCGCCCACGGGGGTAGCTCGCCCTTCACGAGCGAGGTACACCAAGGAGGTTTCCCTCACCATTGGACCCCGCCTAAGTTTGTACTGTTTGATGGATCACAAGATCCAGTCGACCACCTATTGGCTTACCGGAAGCTGTTATTCTTCCGGGACCAAGATCATGTTTTGTGCCGGGCTTTCCCTAGCAGCTTGACGGGATCGGCGTTAAATTGGTTCCACAAATTGCCGTCGGGCACCATTCCAGACTTCCCAACTCTCTCCAAGTTGTTTCTGGAGCAGTACCGGTGCAACAGACAGCCCCCTAAGAGGATCGAGTCCCTCTTCACTTTGTCCATGGGAGCCCACGAAACTCTTCGAAGCTTCGCGACGCGCTTCCAAAGCGCCTACCTCGCTCTGGAGGACACTGTCGGCCAAGATCGCACGACGGTGAGCGCGTTTCGGAACGCCCTCCCCGAGGGAAGCAAGCTTCATGACGCCCTGGTAATCAAGGATCCCCACACGATCGTCGAGCTATTCGCCCTTGTCTAGCAGCACATTAAGCTCGAAGATGCGGTGTTAGACCGGAAGGGAAAGGCAGTCGAGCAGCGACCTCCTCCGGCTCTGCGACCTCTCGTCGTTAAGGCCGTGGAGAGGCGGGAGGTGCCACAGGTGGCACCTTTGCCCGGACCGCCCGCAGCTCCTGCCGTACAGTCCGCGGAAGCCCCCCCGGTGGTCGCTGGAAGGCCGGCGAACAGGCACCTGCCTCCGGGACCCGGGGAGCAGGATTTCACCGTATTAACCCACTCGCCAGGGCAAATCTTTCACCAGATTCGGAACGAACCATTCTTTCAGTATCCACCCCCCCTGCAGGTCGGGGAGCCCGGCTCAACCGACAATTCGCGGCGGTGCGCCTTTCATCGCAGCCCCGGGCATCACACCAACAGATACCGGGCTCTGAAGAACCACCTCGAGGACTTGGTCACCCAGGGCCATTTGGATCAGTTTATTTTGCCTCCAAGGAGGTTCGAGGTGATACCGGCACGGGCTCCTCGGGAGGGAGATCGCCCGGGGCCCGCTGAGCCCGCCCTGCCTGCACCTCCCCCGGGAGGGCCGGCGGTCTGTCACACCATCAGCGGGGCGCCTAAACGGCCCAAGATCTAGCAATGAGGTTCGGCGACAAGTTAGAGAGATGGAGCGGGCTCAGAAGGTATTCTCCGTTTCTCTAACTCCTGTACTGCATCGAACGCCGAGGGTAGAAGCCCGAGACTTTATTTGGATCTCGGAGGAGGACATGGCCGGGTTCGTTACCCCCCACAATGACCCCCTTGTCATACGCCTAATGATGGCAAACATCGAAGTAAGGCGGGTCCTGGTTGACCCAGGAAGTGCCGTAGATATCCTGTTCTTATCGGCCTTCCAGCGAATGGGACTGAGACAAATTGATCTGTCCTCCTCAACGGGCTCGCTCACCAGTTTCACTGGTGAGGTCGCTAAGGTGGTAGGGGAGATAACCCTCACCGTAACGGCAGGCCCGGAGGTACGTCAAGTCCATTTCGCGGTGGTGGACGGGCAGTCCGCTTTCAATGCCATCCTAGGGCGACCCTGGTTGAGGCAGATGAAAGCGGTGTCCTCGCCTAATCACCAGGCCCTCAAGTTTCCCACAAACGGAGGGGTCGTGGTAATTCGAGGAGACCAGGTCGCTGCTACCAGGTGCGAGCAGGACATCTTTCACCTCGCAGACGTGGAGGTCGCTGAGGCCAAGAGGCCCGCGCCCTCCTAGCAATTAACGCCCACCTCAAGCGGGCTCCCTCAAAGCCCGAGAGAGGTCGCCTCGCTTAGATCCCCCACTCCACCCCCGGGTGGGAGCGGCATGGATTTTGAGCTCGAGGAGAAAGGCCGCCTACCAGGGACCCAGAGAGGAAGTTTTCCCATTGCCGAGCCGCTACAAGAAGTCAATATCGGAAGCGAGGACGGACCGAGGATTGTTAGTCTCGGGACCTCGCTAACCAAGGGCGAGGTCCTGGCCTTGACCGACATACTCAGGGAATACCGTGACGTATTCGCCTGGAGCTTCGCGGACATGCCAGGGATTGACCCGGAGGTCGCCTGTCATCGTCTGTACACCATGAAAGAGTTCCCGCCGATCAAGCAAAAAGCTCAGCACATACCGGCTGCGAAGTCCATCGCAGTGGCGGCGGAGATGGACAAGCTAGAGCGAGCTGGCTTTATTCGCGAGGCGCACTTTCCCGAGTGGATCTCCAACATCGTGGCGGTGCCAAAGAAGAGCGGGGCGGTCTGAGTGTGCATTGACTTCTCCGACCTCAATAAAGCATGCCCGAAGGACAGTTTTCCCCTTCCACGGATAGGCGTGCTGGTCGACGGAGCTGTCGGGTTCCAGGCCCTGTCCTTTATGGATGGATATTCTGGGTATAACCAGATACCTCTCCACGTCGACGCTCAAGAGAAGACCGCCTTCTACTCTGGGGCGGGCTACCAGAAGCTATTCTGCTATCGAGTGATGCCTTTTGGATTTAAGAACGCTGGAGCCACCTACCAAAGGTTAGTCACTCAGATGTTCAAGGGTCAGATCGGCAGGAATGTCAAAGTTTATGTAGACAACCTCCTGGTGAAAAGTCGAGAGCGAGAGGGGCATATCGCCGATCTCCGCGAAACCTTCGAAGTGCTGAGAAAGTACCAAATGAGGCTGAACCCGGCAAAGTGCGCATTCGGGGTGACTTCTGGGAAATTCCTAGGGTACCTGGTCACCCACAGGGGGATCGAGGCGGACCCTGGGCAAATCCGAGCACTTGTCGAGATACCCGCACCAAGAACCCGGCAGGAAGTCCAGAGGTTGAGCGGGCGAATCGCCGCGCTCAATCGATTCATCTCCAAATCCTCAGACAACTGCCGACCTCTTTTCGAGCTACTACGAAAAGGAGCGAGCATTTATTGGGAAGAAAAGTGCGAGCGCGCCTGTCAAAAGATCAAGGATTATCTGGCGAGCTCGCCAATCCTAGCGGCACCAAAATATGGCGCCGAGCTTGGCGTGTATCTCACGGTCACAGAGAATGCGGTAAGCGGGGTCCTTGTTGTGGAAGAAGCAAAGGTGGAGCGGCCTGTCTACTTTGTAAGCCACACAATGCTTCCCGCCGAGCTCCGGTGTCGACCAATCGAGAAGGTCGCATTGGCCTTGGTCCTTACCGCAAGGAAGCTTCACCCCTACTTCTCGGTGCATACTGTCAAGGTCATCACGGAGCACCCACTAAAGAGCGCGCTCTCCAGACCCTCGGTAGCCGGCAGGCTCTACCGATGGTCCGCCGAGCTCGCCACCTATGGTTTGGAGTATGTCCCTCGAGTTGCCGTCAAAGGGCAGGCTCTCGCCGATTTCTTGGCGGACTTCCCCATAGAAGAACCGGTCCACTACCAGGAGGATGAGCCAACTGAGGCACATCCTGGGAAGGCGAGGTTCTTGGACAACCTAGGCGAGCTTCCTCCAACTAAGCATTCAGAGATGGGGGGCTGGGAATTATTCTTCGATGGATCCTCCAACGCTCTGGGGGCCGGGATCGGGGTTGCACTGATCGCTCAATCGGTAATTCTTGAGAAGTCAGTCCGACTGGATTTTGCGGCAACCAACAATGAGGCAGAGTATGAGGCACTGCTCGCCGGACTAGAGCTCGCTCAAGAAGTAGGCGCCAAACAGTTAAAGGTTTTCAGTGATTCCCAGCTGATCATTTGTCAAATCAATGGAGAGTACGCCTCCTAGGATACGCGAATGGCGGGCTACGTGGATCTGGTAAAAGGAAAGGCCGCAGAGTTCGAAAAGATCTCCTTCGAGCAAATCCCTCGAGCCGATAATAGGCGAGCTGATGCATTGGCAAACGCTGCCTCCCTGCTGGGAACATCAGAAGCTCGCTAGATTCTCATCGAGGCCCAGAATCAGTCTCGGCTCCGACTGATAGAGCCCGCTGTTAACCAAGTCTCTGCCGACATATTACCCGGCGGGTGGACCGCCCCCATTCTTCGTTTTCTCCAGAAGGGCGAGCTTCCAGAGGATAAAGAGGAAGCCCGACAAGTGGAGAAATGCGTTGGGCGCTACCTCATTCGCTGGGATCGCCTTTTTCGAAGATCTTTTGGCGGGCCAAATCTTCGTTGCGTCGAGAGCCCGGAGACCGAAGAAGTTTTGAATTGTATTCACTCGGGCGAGCTGGGAAACCACGCTGGTGGGCGGTCTCTAGCTGCGAAAGTACGGAGGCAAGGATACTGGTGGCCCACTCTGGAGCAAGATGCCTTGAAGGTTGCACAAAGCTGCATCCAATGTCAGAAGCACACCACGACAAATCATATGCCCGCAGAAGAACTGCATCCTCTGGCGAGCCCCTGGCCGTTTCAACAATGGGGGTTAGATATTGTGGGTCCTTTCCCTGTATCAGCCCGGCAGAAGAAATTCATCTTAGTAGCTACGGACTACTTCAACAAATGGGTGGAAGCGGTCCCGCTAGCTAAGATAGGTGAGAAACAAGTGAAAGACTTCCTTTGGAAGAATATTTTCTGCCGGTTCGGGCTGCCCCGAGTACTCATCACCGACAATGGTCGCCAGTTCGACAATCGCTTGATCAGAAGCTTTTGCGTTGAATATGGAGTTGACCTAAGGTTCTGTTCCCCAAGGTACCCTCAAAGCAACGGGCAGGCCGAGGCTACGAATCGTGTAATCCTAGACAACCTCAAGAAAAGGCTGGAAGGGAAGAAAGGATTGTGGGAGCAGGAGCTCGATGGAGTCTTATGGGCCTATCGCACCACGCCACGTCGCTCAACTAACGAGTCCCCTTTCAGTCTCACTTTTGGTTGCGAAGCCGTGCTACCCGTAGAAGCCGAACTGCCCACTGAAAGAATTCTTGTGTCAAAGGAGGTCGACAACGACAAACTGCTCGCCGACTCCCTCGATCAACTCGAAGAAAGACGAGAGCACGCCAATCTACACCTCGCCGGATATAGGCAGGAAATGAAGTGCGCATATGACAAAAGAGTCCGCCATCAGGCATTCAAGGCTGGCGATCTGGTGATGAGAATGGTGTTCGCAAACACGCAAGAGCCTAATGCAGGAAAGCTCGCGGCGAACTGGGAAGGCCCCTATATAGTACACGAAGCAGGAAGCTCGGGGGCTTACCGGTTGATGACCGCTGAAGGCGACCTGTTAGAGCGACCTTGGAATGCTTTACACCTTCGCAAGTTTTATGCATAAGACTAAGGAATTTTGTAAATCATCTTCTGAAGTTATGAATGAACGATGAAGGTTTCAACAAGGAATTTAACTCGAGAGCTCGGCGCAGCATAGAGCTCGCATGATCTATAAAGTGTAGTCCGCCGTTGTGCGGACTTAAAGCAAGACCGGGATCCTCAGAGGCAGCCAGTGGGCGACCTTGAGCTTCCCGGAGCAGTCCGCCATTGTGCGGACTTAAAGCAAGACCGGGATCCTCAGAGGTGTCCAGTGGGCGACCTTGAGCTTCCCGGGGCAGTTCGCCGTTGTGCGAACTTAAAGCAAGACCGGGATCCTCAGAGGCGGCCAGTGGGCGACCTTGAGCTTCCCGGGGCAGTCCGCCGTTGCGCGGACTTAAAGCAAGACCGGGATCCTCAGAGGCAGCCAGTGGGCGACCTTGAGCTTCCCGGGGCAGTCCGCCGTTGTGCGGACTTAAAGCAAGACCGGGATCCTCAGAGGCAGCTAGTGGGCGACCTTGAGATTCCTGGGGAAGTCCGCTGCCTAGTGGACTCTAAACCTAACCGGGATTCTTCGCGTTCACCTGCCATGAACGGAAGCATCCTGGCGCGGGCATACCCCTCAAAGGGCAAGTCCGCCGAACAGGATCATCGAGGGAAATTAACCGGGCAGGGGGCAGCTAGCACTTATTAGTTTCCTTTTAAAATAAAAATGGTTTAAGTCTCTGAGTGTAGAGAAGGTTTTTTTGAAGTCATTTGGTTCGCTTATCGTTTTCCGGGCTCAGAGACTGTTGAGTTTTAGCGAGCATGCCGAGTTTTTCGTTTGCATATACTTTAAAATAAAAAGGTTGAATCGAATTAGCTGCCTCGCCCGGGGTATCACTCTCGAGATCGCTGCGAAACTCCTAAAGCGGACTCATGAGCAACACAGAGAGAGAAAGAAACGCATAGGCGAGCTCAAAAAGTATTTTCATTCATTGTTTAAAAGTACATTGAAGGGGTTACAAAAGGATGGAACCTAGGTTAGGGCCAGCACCCGCGTCGTCGTCATCGCCGCGCTTCCTCTTCTTTGACCTTTCGGCCTTATACTTCTCAATGGCGTCCAGCGCGCCCTTCTGAATGAGCTCGCCCAGCTGCGATTGGAGGCGCTCTCGCTGGGTGTTGAGGTCGCAGAGATGTGCCTCCTTCAGCACCGCAATCTCGTCCCTGGAGGCCGCCACCAAGCTGCGGAGCTCGAGGACCTCTTTCTGGGTGGCCTCTTTGGCTTTAGTCGCCTCTTGTAGGTCCGTGAGGGCACGGGCATGAGCATCCTCGACTGAGGCGAGCCCAGTGGTGAGGGTGGCAGCCCGCTGGCGCAGCTGGGCAACCTCTGTGTCAACAGAGGCGGCCTGCTGGTGCAGCCGGTCCACCTCAGCTCGGAGCTCGCTGGAGTGGTCCATCTGGTGAAGCTGGTGGATATGCTCGTCTACTCTCCTCTCCGAGCCATGGAGAGTGTCATCATAGGGAGCAATCGTGTCCCCCGCAACGCCAGCGACCTCATCGGTGAGGGCCCGGCTGACCCGCTCCACCTATGCCAAGGTGAAACAGTTAGAGAAAGTCTTAGGAGAAATTTCGAACAGAGAGGGATTTAAGGCGAAGAAGTGTGAAGGTAATCTTACCTCGAGGAGCCGGTTGATGAGGGCGATGTAGGGAGTCCGGGCAAAAATGTTGCACCCCAGGATCTCCCGCGTGAAGTAGGGGGCGCGCTCGGGGTCGCCTGAAGAGGAGCCCGCCTGGCTCACCTCGGTTGGGGCAGCCGGGGGAGGCGCATCGACGGCAGTAGCGGCGGGCTCGCCCCCTTGAGCGCCGGCACCCCCTTCCTTGATAAGGGGAGGCATGGCGGATCCCCCTTGCCCGGGCAAGTCTGGGTCCGAGGCTTCCGAGCTGGAGCTCGGAAGGTCGTCCAGGATGGCCCCCAGGTTCGGAGACCAGTAAACCAACCCGCCCAGCTCCGGGAGGATAGGAGCCTCGAGAGCAGAGGGAGCGGAGGGGGCAGTGGGCGCAGGCGCGCTGGAAGCGGCAGGCGCGGGCTCGGGCGTGGGCGCGCTGGGAGCCATAGGCGCGGGCGCGGGCGTGGGCACGGGCGCACTGGAATCAGCAGGCGCGGGCGCGGGCGCGCTGGCAGCAGAGGGTGCGGGCGCACTGGGAGCCATAGGCGCGAACGCGGGCGTGGGCGCAGGCGCGCTGGAAGCGGCAGGCGCGGGCTCGGGCGCAGGCACGCTGGGAGCCATAGGCGCGGGCGCGGGCGTGGGCGTGGGCGCACTGGAATCAGCGGGCGCGGGCGCGGGCGCGCTGGCAGCAGAGGGCGCGGGCGCGCTGGGAGCCATAGGCGCGGGCGCGGGCGTGGCCACGGGCGCGCTAGCAGCAGAGGGTGCGGGCGCGCTAGCAGTAGCGGGCGCGGGCACGCTGTAGCCAGATGCATCCGGTATAGAGGGCGCGGGCACGATGGGGGGCGCAGGCGCACTGGAAGCAGCGTGCACGGGCGCACTGGGAGCAGACGCAGCCGGTGCGGCGGGCTCGGCAGCGCGGGCCGGTGCTTCTCCTTCTTCTTCCTCTTCCTCGGCCGAGCTGGAATCCTTGCAGGATCCCAGGCTCGCTTCCTCCAGAGCGGCTTTCCTCCTCCGCTCCTCAGCGGCTCGCGCAAAGGCTTCGTGAGCTTTGCGGACGACATCGTCTTCCCCCGTCGGGCGAGCCGCCGGAGCCCTCTTCTTCTTCTTCTTTATGTGGGCGCCCTCCATCTCTGGGGTCATTACTGCGACAAAGAGGGGTTTAGAGAGGTCGCCCGGGAACCCGCGCATCAGCACCTCGGCCATTGGGGTTTCCACCTCCGCCATGCCAAGAAGGAGCTCGACGCGCGGGTCCTCAGGGTCGACCATCACAACTTGACATCGTGGGGGTTCCGAAATTGAGGAGTGCGTAGGGAGATTGGAACCTAAGGGAGAGTTCGCCTGACCTGGGGCAACCTCGCGGGATGGAGGCGGCGGCGAGGGAATGTCCTCCTCGCGAGCATGTCGATGGTGTCTTCATCGGCGAGCCTAATCGGGGAAGCCCGCTTCTTCTTCCCCTTCGTCGCCGAAGAGGTGCCGGCACCGGGGGTCGTGGGAGCCGCCTTGGAGGTCGCCCCGGCGCGGCGAGAGACCGCCACCTTCTAGCGCATGTTCTTCTGGCGGGTAGTGATGGCGCCAGTCCGGAGATCCTTCCAGAGGAAGGAGAAGTCTGGAGCCAGGATCTTCTCGGGAGTTCGCCCGTCGAGGAACTCCAAGATCGCCTTGTCGAGTGTTTGTTCTTGGGCCTCAGAGATACACTTCTTCCCTTTGGCATGGTACTCAGCGATCGCTTTGAAGTTGGGGAGTGGCGGCCTTCCGGGGGTGAGCAGGAATGCCTGCGCAGGGACCTCGCCACTCCCCCGCGACGACGAAGGGGTACTCTTTCCAGTACCTATCCTTGTTTTCGACCGCGGAGAAGGGGAGCACCTCGCTGGAGCGGCCAGTGAGGTAGAACAGGCCGCAGCCCACCTCGTTAAAGACGGGCCCCGGCTTGAGGAACCACTTCTTCAGGAGGTAGGCGAGGGGGGTCCTTACGTTAAGGGCTTCCTTGATTCGAGAAAGCCCGTAGAGGATCCCCCATGAGTTTCCCGGAAGCTGGGCGGGGGATAAGCCCGCCAGCTCCAGTAGCTCGCTGGCCAAATGGTTCAGGGGGAGCCGGAGCCCTGACCAGACCTGCCCCACGGAGACCGCGGTGCCGGAGAGTGGCCTCCCTGAGCGAGGGAGGGGCAAAATGGTGAGCTCCCGAGGAATTCCCATCGCAGTCCGCAGACTGTCAGGGACAGGCGCGCCCCCGATGTCGTGCAGCCAGATGACGGCGGGCACCTTGGGAGGAGCCTCGCCCTCAGTGCCTGAAGCGTGCACTGAGAGAGGAGCAACGTCGAGAGGCTCCTCTTGGGAGGGCGCAGCGGCAGCAACAGCAGAAGAAGAAGCGGCAACAGAGGAAGCCATGAGTGCAAGAGGGTGCTAGCGAGCTGCGAGCTGAAAGCTAAGGAGGAAGGTAGAGCTGTTTTTCACGCAGCGGTAAAAATCGCCCCCCATCTCCTATTTATAGGCAAGCGAGAGACAAGTGAATCGGGCCGCAGTTAATGCCCGAGCACGCCCAACGAGGCAACATGACGGTTGTCGAAGCGACAGCTCGTTTCTTTCCAATCGTCAAGTGCCACGTGGGCCACACGTGGAAAAGGCTGTGCCGGCACCGACGTTGTCCTTTACTGACAGAAAAAGGAGAGAATAAGAAGAAGACACGTGTCTCGCACCGATCGGGATCTCATGATGAGATTCATTGTATCAGCATCGAGCCTCGCGCCGTATTTAAGCTGAGGCGACCGTCGGAGATTCGGAGCGATACCCAAGTCACAAGATCGCCCGTGGCTGGTGCCCGCAGCTCGCTCGAAGCAGACCCTGGCCACGTGTGACAAGCTCGCACCGGAAGGAGATCGCTCGTGGCTGACGCTCCCGGCCCGCCCAGCGTTTGTGAAATACTGGGAGTCAAAACTCTCGACGCAGATCGCCCACGGCTGGTGCCCAAGCTCACCCGAAGCAGACCCTGGTCGCGTGTGACAAGCTCGCACCAGAAGGAGATCGCTCGGGGCTGACGCACCCGGCCCGCCCAGCGTCTGTGAAATACTGGCAGTCAAAGCTCTCGGCGCAGATCACCCACGGTTGGCGCCCAAGCTCGCCCGAAGCAGACCCTGGCCGTATGTGACAAGCTCGCACCGGAAGGAGATCGCTCGTGGCTGATGCTCCGGCCCGCCCAGCGTTTGTGAAATACTGACAGTCAAAGCTCTTGGTGCAGACCGCCCACGGTTGGTGCCCGCAGTCCGCCAGGTGGAGGTCGCAAATGACTAGAACTCCCAATTCGACCGTCGTGTGCAATAAGACTCCTAAGCGAGCGCCAAAGTCTCCTTGGTCGCTCCCTCAGGAGGGGGTAATGTTGGGGGTAGCTGAAATCTGCCCTGGAGTTCGCACCCCCCCTCCGCGCTCACCAAATCACCTTGACAGGGAGCGAGATCCACATTGGGCTGAAGGGGCCTTAGGCTAAAAGCTCGCTTAGGAGCTCGCCCAAGCTCACGTAGGAGTTCGCTGGAGATGGCAGCGGGAGTTCGCTGGAGATGGCTAAAAGCTCATGCAGGAGCTCGCCCAAGCTCGCACAGGAGCTCGCCCAAGTTCGCCCTTGCCTGTGGATCTCATAGACCCCAGGATTCCAAGGGGTGGGGAACTCGCCCAGGAGCTCGCCCTCCCCCCCCATGCTAACCAAATCACCTTGACAGGGAGCGAGCTCCACATTGGGCCGAAGGGGCCTTAGGCAAAGAGCTCGCTCAGGAGCTCGCCCAAGCTCGCTCAGGAGCTCGCCCAAGTTCGCTCAGGAGCTCGATCAAGCTCGCTCAGGAGCTCGCCCAAGCTCGCCAGAACTCCCCAGTTTATCGAAGAGGTCGCTCCCGCGAGGTCCGACTCTTGATAGATATGGAAGAGAAGGCGGAGCAATGGAGGGCAAGCTCGCCCTGGCTTCCCATCGGAGGTCGCCCACAGTGCACGAAGATCTCCCAGACTTGAATATTCCAGAATAGCCACCTGGCAGCAACAAGAAAGATGCTCTCCCCCACTCAAACCGCCTGGCAGGCTCGACGACAAAGAATGTCAGGGACGCGAGTACCAAGGACTGTCAGAGACCCACGCGAGCCAGAACGTGGGGGTCTAGAAGGCTCTGGAAAGAATCTCCACGTGTCGGGCCGCGGTAGGTCGCCAATGTCTATAAATGCTCACCCCCAGGCTCCAGAGTACAGGTTCGACACCCTTTTCCCTACCACTTTCGTCCACTAAAGCTCGCCGTTGTGCACCTGAGACTGACTTGAGCGTCGGAGGGTCTGCGCTCCTAAGGGAGCCAGCCGTTCTCATGCTTTTTCTTTGTCTTGCAGGTAGCCCGCACGGACCAGGGAAAAAATCCCCCGAACACGATCCATTCTTACTCATTCGTATGATCCATTCTAATTCGTTCGTACAATCTATTCTATTTCATTCGTACAATCCATTCTTACTCATTCGTATGATCCATTCTAATTCATTCGGATGAATGTATCCATTCTAATTTATTCGTACGATCCATTCTAATTCATTCGTACGATCCATTCTAATTCATTCGTCCGATCCATTCTAATTCATTCGCACGAATGTATCCATTCTAATTCATTCGTACGATCCATTCTAATTCATTCGTAAGATCCATTCTAATTCATTCGTACGATCCATTCTAATTCATTCGCACGAATGTATCCATTCTAGTTCATTCGTACGATCCATTCTAATTCATTCGTACGATCCATTCTAAGAATGGATCCTACGAATGAATTAGAATAGATCGTGTGAAAGAATTAGAATGGATTGTATGAATGAATTAGAATGAATTCGTACGATCCATTCGAATTCATTCGGACGATCCATTCTAATTCATTCGTACGATCCATTCTAATTCATTCATACAATCCATTCTAATTCTTTCACATGATCCATTCTAATTCATTCGTAGGATCCATTCTAATTCATTCGTACAATCTATTCTATTTCATTCGTACGATCCATTCTTACTCATTCGTATGATCCATTCTAATTCATTCGGACGAATGTATCCATTCTAATTTATTTGTACGATCCATTCTAATTCATTCGTACGATCCATTCTAATTCATTCGTACGATCCATTCTAATTCATTCGTCCGATCCATTCTAATTCATTCGCACGAATGTATCCATTCTAATTCATTCATACAATCCATTCTAATTCATTCGTACCATCCATTCTAATTCATTCGTAAGATCCATTCTAATTCATTCGCACGATCCATTCTAATTCATTTGCACGAATGTATCCATTCGAATTCATTCGTACGATCCATTCTAATTCATTAATATGATCCATTCTAATTCATTCGTACGATCCATTCTAATTCATATGCACAAAGGTATCCATTCTAATCCATTCGTAGGATCTATTCTAATCCATTCGTATGATCCATTCTAATTCATTCGTACGATCCATTCTAATTCATTCGCTCGAATGTATCCATTCTAATCCATTCGTACGATCTATTCTAATCCATTTGTACGATCCATTCTAATTCATTCGCATGAATGTAACCATTCTAATTCATTCATTTGATCCATTCTAATTCATTCGTACGATCCATTCTAATTCATTCGTCCGATCCATTCTAATTCATTCGCACGAATGTATCCATTCTAATTCATTCGTACGATCCATTCTAATTCATTCGTACGATCCATTCTAATTCATTCGTAAGATCCATTCTAATTCATTCGTACAATACATTCTAATTCATTCGTACGATCCATTCTAATTCATTTGCACGAATGTATCCATTCTAGTTCATTCGTACGATCCATTCTAATTCATTTGTACGATCCATTCTAATTCATTCGCACGATCCATTCTAATTCATTCGTACGATCAATTCTAATTCATTCACATGAATGTATCCATTCTAATTCATTCGTACGATCCTGAATTAGAATGGATCGTACGAATGAATTAGAATGGATACCTTTGTGCATATGAATTAGAATGGATCGTACGAATGAATTAGAATGGATCATATTAATGAATTAGAATGGATCGTACGAATGAATTAGAATGGATACATTCGTGCGAATAAATTAGAATGGATCATGCACGAATGTATCCATTCTAATTCATTCGTACGATCCATTCTAATTCATTAATATGATCCATTCTAATTCATTCGTACAATCCATTCTAATTCATATGCACAAAGGTATCCATTCTAATCCATTCGTAAGATCCATTCTAATCCATTCGTACGATCCATTCTAATTCATTCGTACGATCCATTCTAATTCATTCGCACGATCCATTCTAATTCATTCGCACGAATGTATCTATTCTAATTCATTTGCACGATCCATTCTAATTCATTCCTATGATCTATTCTAATTCATTCGTACGATCCATTCTAATTCATTCTAATTCATTCGTACGATCCATTCTACGATCCATTCTAATTCATTCGTATATTCCATTCTAATTCATTAGCACGATCCAGGCTAATGAATTAGAATGGATCGTACGATCCAATCTAATTCATTCATACGATCCATTCTTACTCATTCATATGATCCATTCTAATTCAATCGTACGATCCATTCTAATTCATTCGTACGATCCATTCTAATTCCTTCGTACGATCCATTCTAATTCATTCGTACGATCCATTCTAATTCATTCGTACGATCCATTCTAATTCCTTCGTACGATCCATTCTAATTCATTCGTACGATCCATTCTAATTCATTCGCGCAATCTATTCTAATTCATTCGTACGATCCATTCTAATTCATTCGTACGATCCATTCTAATTCATTCAAACAATCCATCCTAATTTATTCGCACGAATGTATCCATTCTAATTCATTCGTACGATCCATTCTAATTCATTCGCACAATCTATTCTAATTCATTCATACGATCCATTCTAATTCATTCGCACAAATGTATCCATTCTAATTCATTCATACGATCCATTCTACTTCATTCGTACTATCCATTCTAATTCACTCATACAATCCATTCTAATTCATTCATACGATCCATTCTAATTCATTTGCACGAATATATCCATTCTAATTCATTCGTACGATCCATTCTAATTCCTTCGTACGATCCATTCTAATTCCTTCGTACAATCCATTCTAATTCCTTCATACGATCCATTCTATTTCATTCGTATGATCCATTCTAATTCCTTCGTACGATCCATTCTAATTCCTTCGTATCCATTCTAATTCACTCATACGATCCATTCTAATTCATTCGTACGATCCATTCTAATTCATTCATACGATCCATTCTAATTCATTCGCACGAATGTATCCATTCTAATTCATTCGTACGATCAGTTCTAATTCATTCACAAAATCTATTCTAATTCATTCATACGATCCATTCTAATTTATTCAAACGAATGTATCCATTCTAATTCATTCATACGATCCATTCTAATTCATTCGTACGATCCATTCTAATTCACTCATACGATCCATTCTAATACATTCATACGATCCATTCTAATTCATTTGCACGAATATATCCATTCTAATTCATTCGTACGATCCATTCTAATTCCTTCGTACGATCCATTCTAATTCATTCGTACGATCTATTCTAATTCATTCGTACGATCCATTCTAATTCCTTCGTACGATCCATTCTAATTCTTTCGTACGATCCATTCTAATTCATTCATACAATCCATTCTAATTCTTTCACACGATCCATTCTAATTCATTCGTACGATCCAGTCTAATTCGTTCGTGCAATCCATTCTATTTCATTCATACGATCCATTCTTACTCATTCGTACGATCCATTCTAATTCATTCACACGAATGTATCCATTCATACGAATGAATTAGAATAGATTGTACGAATGAATTAGAATGGATCGTACGAATGAATTAGAATGGATCGTTCGAAGGAATTAGAATGGATCGTACGAATGAATTAGAATGGATCGTATGAATGAATTAGAATAGATCGTACGAATGAATTAGAATGGATCGTACGAAGGAATTAGAATGGATCGTACGAATGAATTAGAATGGATATATTCGTGCAAATGAATTAGAATGGATCGTATGAATGTATTAGAATGGATCGTATGAGTGAATTAGAATGGATCGTACGAATGAATTAGAATGGATTGTATGAATGAATTAGAATGGATCGTACGAATGAATTAGAATGGATCATACGAATTAATTAGAATGGATCGTACGAATGAATTAGAATGGATCGTACGAATGAATTAGAATGGATCGTACGAATGAATTAGAATGGATACATTCGTGCGAATGAATTAGAATGGATTGTGCGAATGAATAAGAACAGATCGTGCGAATGAATTAGAATGGATCGTACGAATGAATTAGAATGGATCGTGCGAATGAATTAGAATGGATCATACGAATGAATTAGAATGGATACATTTGTGCGAATGAATTAGAATGGATCGTACGAATGAATTAGAATGGATCGTATGAATGAATTAGAATGGATCGTACGAATGAATTAGAATGGATCGTGAAAATGAATTAGAATGGATCGTACGAATGAATTAGAATGGATCGTGTGAAAGAATTAGAATGGATCGTACGAATGAATTAGAATGGATCGTGCGAATGAATTAGAATGGATCGTACGAATGAATTAGAATGGATACATTTGTGCGAATGAATTAGAATGGATCGTACGAATGAATTAGAATGGATCGTACGAATGAATTAGAATGGATCGTGCGAATGAATTAGAATGGATCGTACGAATGAATTAGAATGGATCGTACGAATGAACTAGAATGGATACATTCGTGCGAATGAATTAGAATGGATCGTACGAATGAATTAGAATGGATCGTACGAATGAATTAGAATGGAACTTACGAATGAATTAGAATGGATCGTACGAATGAATTAGAATGGATACATTCGTGCGAACGAATTAGAATGGATCGGACGAATGAATTAGAATGGATCGTACGAATGAATTAGAATGGATCGTACGAATGAATTATAATGGATCGTACGAATAAATTAGAATGGATACATTCGTCCGAATGAATTAGAATGGATCATACGAATGAGTAAGAATGGATCGTACGAATGAAATAGAATAGATTGTACGAATGAATTAGAATGGATCCTACGAATGAATTAGAATGGATCGTGTAAAAGAATTAGAATGGATTGTATAAATGAATTAGAATGGATCGTATGAATGAATTAGAATGGATCGTGCGAATGAATTCGAATGGATCGTACGAATTCATTCTAATTCATTCATACAATCAATTCTAATTCTTTCACACGATCCATTCTAATTCATTCGTACGTTCCATTCTAATTCATTAGCACGATCCATGCTAATTCATTCGTTCGATCAGTTCTAATTCATTAGCACGATCCATTCTAATTCATTCGTACGATCCATTCTAATTCTTTCACACTATCCATTCTAATTCATTCGTACGATCCATTCTAATTCATTCGCACGATCCATTCTAATTCATTCGTACGATCCATTCTAATTCATTCGTACGATCCATTCTAATTCATTCTTACGATCTATTCTAATTCATTCATACAATTCATTCTAATTCTTTCACACGATCCATTCTAATTCATTCGTACGATCCATTCTAATTCATTCGCATAATCCATTCTATTTCATTCGTACGATCCATTCTTACTCATTCGTATGATCCATTCTAATTTATTCGCATGAATGTATCCATAATGGATCATACGAATTAGTCAGAATGGATCGTACGAATGAAATAGAATGGATTGTGCGAATGAATTAGAATGGACCGTACGAATGAATTAGACGTACGAATGAATTAGAATGGATACATTCGTGCGAATAAATTAGAATGGATCATACGAATGAGTAAGAATGGATCGTCATTCTAATTCATTCGTATGATCCATTCTAATTCATTTGTATCCATTCTATTTCATTCGCACGATCCATTCTAATTCATTCGCGCAATCTATTCTAATTCATTCATATGATCCATTCTAATTCATTCGTACGATCCATTCTAAATCATTCATACAATCCATTCTAATTTATTTGCACGAATGTATCCATTCTAATTCATTCGTACGATCCATTCTAATTCATTCGCACAATCTATTCTAATTCATTCATACGATCCATTCTAATTCATTCGCACGAATGTATCTATTCTAATTCATTCGATCCATTCTACTTCATTCGTACTATCCGTTCTAATTCACTCATACGATCCATTCTAATTCATTCATACGATCCATTCTAATTCATTTGCACGAATATATCTATTCTAATTCATTCGTACGATCCATTCTAATTCCTTCGTATGATCCATTCTAATTCCTTCGTACGATCCATTCTAATTCCTTAGTACAATCCATTCTATTTTATTCGTATGATCCATTCTAATTCCTTCGTACGATCCATTCTAATTCCTTCGTATCCATTCTAATTCACTCATACGATCCATTCTAATTCATTCGTACGATCCATTCTAATTCATTCATACAATCCATTCTAATTCATTCGCACGAATGTATCCATTCTAATCCATTCGTACGATCCATTCTAATCCATTCGTACGATCCATTCTAATTCATTCGCATGAATGTAACCATTCTAATTCATTCATTTGATCCATTCTAATTCATTCGTACGATCCATTCTAATTCATTCGTCCGATCCATTCTAATTCATTCGCACGAATGTATCCATTCTAATTCATTCGTACGATCCTTTCTAATTCATTCGTACGATCCATTCTAATTCATTCGTAAGATCCATTCTAATTCATTCGTACGATCCATTCTAATTCATTCGTACGATCCATTCTAATTCATTCGCACGAATGTATCCATTCTAGTTCGTTCCTACGATCCATTCTAGTTCATTCGTACGATCCATTCTAATTCATTCATACGATCCATTCTAATTCATTCGTATGATCCATTCTAATTAATTCGTATGATCCATTCTAATTCATTCGTACGATCCATTCTAATTCATTCATACAATCCATTCTAATTCATTCGCATGAATGTATCCATTCTAATTAATTCGTACGATCCATTCTAATTCATTCGCACGAATGTATCCATTCTAATTCATTCGTACGATCCCTTCTAATTCATTAATATGATCCATTCTAATTCATTCGTACGATCCATTCTAATTCATATGCACAAAAGTATCCATTCTAATTCATTCGTACGATCCATTCTAATTCAGGATCGTACGAATAAATTAGAATGGATACATTCGTGCGAGTGAATTAGAATTGATCGCACGAATGAATTAGAATGGATCGTGCGAATGAATTAGAATGGATCGTACGAATGAATTAGAATGGATACATTCGTGCGAATGAATTAGAATGGATACATTCGTGCGAAAGAATTAGAATAGATCGTATGAATGAATTAGAATGGATCCTATGAATGAATTAGAATGGATCGTGCAAATGAATTAGAATGGATCGTACGAATGAATTCGAATGGATCGTGCTAATGAATTAGAATTGATCGAACGAATGAATTAGCATGGATCGTGCTAATGAATTAGAATGGAACGTACGAATGAATTAGAATGGATCGTGTGAAAGAATTAGAATGGATTGTATGAATGAATTAGAATGAATTCTTATGATCCATTCGAATTCATTCGCACGATCCATTCTAATTCATTCATACGATCCATTCTAATTCATTCATACAATCCATTCTAATTCATTCACACGATCCATTCTAATTCATTCGTAGAATCCATTCTAATTCATTCGTACAATCTATTCTATTTCATTCGTACGATCCATTCTTACTCATTCTTATGATCCATTCTAATTCATTCGGACGAATGTATCCATTCTAATTTATTCGTACGATCCATTCTAATTCATTCGTACGATCCATTCTTACTCATTCGTATGATCCATTCTAATTCATTCGTACGATCCATTCTAATTCATTCGTACAATCCATTCTAATTCATTCGCACAATCTATTCTAATTCATTCGTACGATCCATTCTAATTCATTCGTACGATCGTACGAATGAATTAGAATGGATCGTACGGAATGAATTAGAATGGATTGTATGAATGAATTAGAATGGATACATTCGTGCGAATGAATTAGAATGGATCATACGAATGAGTAAGAATGGATCGTACGAATGAAATAGAATGGATTGTACGAATGAATTAGAATGGATCGTACAAATGAATTAGAATGGATCGTACGAATGAATTAGAATGGATCATGTGAAAAAATTAGAATGGATTGTATGAATGAATTAGAATGAATTCGTACGATCCATTCGAATTCATTCGCACGATCCATTCTAATTCATTCATACGATCCATTCTAATTCATTCGTACGATCCATTCTAATTCATTCGCACAAATGTATCCATTCTAATTAATTCGTACGATCCATTCTAATTCATTTGCACGATCCATTCTAATTCATTCGTACGATCCATTCTAATTCATTAGCACGATCCATGCTAATTCATTCGTTTGATCAATTCTAATTCATTAGCACGATCCATTCTAATTCATTCGTGCGATCCATTCTAATTCATTCGCACAAATGCATCCATTCTAATTCATTCGTACGATCCATTCTAATTCATTCGCACGATCTATTCTAATTCATTCGTACGATCCATTCTAATTCTTTCACACGATCCATTCTAATTCATTCGTACGATCCATTCTAATTCATTCGCACGATCCATTCTAATTCATTCATAGGATCCATTCTAATTCATTCATACGATCTATTCTAATTCTTTCGCACGAATGTATCCATTCTAATTCATTCGCATTAATGTATCCATTCTAATTCATTCGTACGATCCATTCTAATTCATTCGTACGATCCATTCTAATTCATTCGTACGATCCATTCTAATTCATTCATACAATCCATTCTAATTCTTTCACATGATCCATTCTAATTCATTCGTACGATCCATTCTAATTCATTCACACAATCCATTCTATTTCATTCGTACGATCCATTCTTACTCATTGGTACGATCCATTCTAATTCATTCGCACGAATGTATCTATTCTAATTCATTCGTACGAATCCATTCTAATTCATTCGTACAATCTATTCTATTTCATTCGTACGATCCATTCTTACTCATTCATATGATCCATTCTAATTCATTCGGACGAATGTATCAATTCTAATTTATTCATACGATCCATTCTAATTCATTCGTACGATCCATTCTAATTCATTCGTCCGATCCATTCTAATTCATTCGCACGAATGTATCCATTCTAATTCATTCGTACGATCCATTCTAATTCATTCGTACGATCCATTCTAATTAATTCGCACGAATGTATCCATTCTAGTTCATTCGTACGATCCATTCTAATTCATTCGTACGATCCATTCTAATTCCTTCATACGATCCATTCTAATTCATTCGTACGATCTATTCTAATTCATTCGTACGATCTATTCTAATTCATTCGTACGATCCATTCTAATTCCTTCGTACGATCCATTCTAATTCATTCGTACGATCCATTCTAATTCCTTCGTATCCATTCTAATTCACTCATACGATCCATTCTAACTCATTCGTATGATCCATTCTAATTCATTCATACAATCCATTCTAATTCATTCGCACGAATGTATCCATTCTAATTCATTCGTACGATCAGTTCTAATTCATTCAAAAAATCTATTCTAATTCATTCATACGATCCATTCTAATTCATTCACACGAATGTATCCATTCTAATTCATTCATACGATCCATTCTAATTCATTCGTACGATCCATTCTAATTCACTCATATGATCCATTCTAATACATTCATACGATCCATTCTAATTCATTTGCACGAATATATCCATTCTAATTCATTCGTACGATCCATTCTAATTCTTTCGTACGATCCATTCTAATTCATTCGTACGATCTATTCTAATTCATTCGTATGATCCATTCTAATTCATTCGTACGATCCATTCTAATTCCTTCGTATGATCCATTCTAATTCATTCGTACGATCCATTCTAATTCATTCATACAATCCATTCTAATTCTTTCACACGATCCATTCTAATTCATTCGTGCGATCCATTCTAATTCATTCGTGCAATCCATTCTATTTCATTCGTACGATCCATTCTTACTCATTCGTACGATCCATTCTAAGTCATTCACACGAATGTATCCATTTGTACGAATGAATTAGAATAGATTGTACGAATGAATTAGAATGGATCATACGAATGAATTAGAATGGATCGTACGAAGGAATTAGAATGGATCGTACGAAGGAATTAGAATGGATTGTACGAATGAATTAGAATGGATCGTACGAATGAATTAGAATAAATCGTACGATTGAATTAGAATGGATCGTACGAAGGAATTAGAATGGATCGTACGAATGAATTAGAATGGATATATTCGTGCAAATGAATTAGAATGGATCGTATGAATGTATTAGAAAGGATCGTATGAGTGAATTAGAATGGATTGTACGAATGAATTAGAATGGATCGTATGAATGAATTAGAATGGATACATTCGTACGAATGAATTAGAATTGATCGTACGAATTAATTAGAATGGATCGTGCGAATGAATTAGAATGGATCATACGAATGAATTAGAATGGATCGTACGAATGAACTAGAATGGATACATTCGTGCGAATGAATTAGAATGGATCGTACGAATGAATAAGAATGGATCTTACAAATGACTTAGAATGGATCGTACGAATGAATTAGAATGGATCGTGCGAATGAATTAGAATGGATACGTTCGTGCGAATAAATTAGAATGGATCGGACGAATGAATTAGAATGGATCGTACGAATGAATTAGAATGGATCAAATGAATGAATTAGAATGGTTACATTCATGCGAATGAATTAGAATGGATCGTACGAATGGATTAGAATGGATCGTACGAATGGATTAGAATGGATACATTCGAGCGAATGAATTAGAATGGATCGTACGAATGAATTAGAATGGATCGTACGAATGGATTAGAATGGATCCTACGAATGGATTAGAATGGATACCTTTGTGCATATGAATTAGAATGGATCGTACGAATGAATTAGAATGGATCATATTAATGAATTAGAATGGATCGTACGAATGAATTAGAATGGATACATTTGTGCGAATGAATTAGAATGGATCGTGCGAATCAATTAGACTGGATCGTGCGAATGAATAAGAATAGATCATACGAATGAATTAGAATGGATCGTACGAATTAATTAGAATGGATACATTTGTGCGAATGAATTAGAATGGATTGTATGAATGAATTAGAATGGATCGTACGAATAAATTAGAATGGATCATACGAATTAATTAGAATGGATCATACGAATGAATTAGAATGGATCGTAAGAATGAATTAGAACGGATCGTACGAATGAATTAGAATGGATACATTCGTGCGAATGAATTAGAAAGGATTGTGCGAATGAATAAGAACAGATCGTGCGAATGAATTAGAATGGATCGTACGAATGAATTAGATTGGATCGAGCGAATGAATTAGAATAGATCGTACGAATGAATTAGAATGGATACATTTGTGCGAACGAATTAGAATGGATCGTGCGAATGAATTAGAATGGATCGTATGAATGAATTAGAATGGATCGTACGATTGAATTAGAATGGATCGTGCGAATGAATTAGAATGGATCGTACGAATGAATTAGAATGGATCGTATAAATGAACTAGAATGGATACATTCGTGCGAATGAATTAGAATGGATCGTACGAATAAATTAGAATGGATCGTACGAATGAATTAGAATAGATCTTACGAATGAATTAGAATGGATCGTACGAATGAATTAGAATGGATCGTACGAATGAATTAGAATGGATACATTCGTGCGAATGAATTAGAATGGATCGGACGAATGAATTAGAATGGATCGTAGGAATGAATTAGAATGGATCATACGAATGAATTAGAATGGATCGTACGAATAAATTAGAATGGATACATTCGTCCGAATGAATTAGAATGGATCATACGAATGAGTAAGAATGGATCGTACGAATGAAATAGAATAGATTGTACGAATGAATTAGAATGGATCCTACGAATGAATTAGAATAGATCGTGTGAAAGAATTAGAATGGATTGTATGAATGAATTAGAATGGATCGTATGAATGAATTAGAATGGATCGTGCGAATGAATTCGAATGGATCGTACGAATTCATTCTAATTCATTCATACAATCCATTCTAATTCTTTCACACGATCTATTCTAATTCATTCGTAGGATCCATTCTAATTCATTCGTACAATCTATTCCATTTCATTCGTACGATCCATTCTTACTCATTCGTATGATCCATTCTAATTCATTCGGACGAATGTATCCATTCTAATTTATTCGTACGATCCATTCTAATTCATTCGTACGATCCATTCTAATTCTTTCATACGATCCATTCTAATTCATTCATACAATCCATTCTAATTCTTTCACACGATCCATTCTAATTCATTCGTAGGATCCATTCTAATTCATTCGTACAATCTATTCTATTTCATTCGTACGATCCATTCTTACTCATTCGTATGATCCATTCTAATTCATTCGGACGAATGTATCCATTCTAATTTATTCGTACGATCCATTCTAATTCATTCGTATGATCCATTCTAATTCATTCGTACGATCCATTCTAATTCATTCGTCCGATCCATTCTAATTCATTCGCACGAATGTATCCATTCTAATTCATTCGTACGATCCATTCTAATTCATTCGTATGATCCATTCTAATTTATTCGTAAGATCCATTCTAATTCATTCGTACGATCCATTCTAATTCATTCGTACGATCCATTCTAATTCATTCGCACGAATGTATCCATTCTAGTTCATTCGTACTATCCATTCTAATTCATTCGTACGATCCATTCTAATTCATTCGCACGATCCATTCTAATTCATTCGTACGATCCATTCTAATTCATTCATACGATCCATTCTAATTCATTCGTATGATCCATTCTAATTCATTCGCACAAATGTATCCATTCTAATTCATTCGTACGATCCATTCTAATTCATTCGCACGATCCATTCTAATTCATTCGTACGATCCATTCTAATTCTTTCACACGATCCATTCTAATTCATTCATACGATCCATTCTAATTCATTCGCACGATCCATTCTAATTCATTCGTATGATCCATTCTATTTCATTCATACGATCCATTCTAATTCATTTGTACGATCCATTCTAATTCATTCGCACAAATGTATCCATTCTAATTCATTCGTACGATCCATTCTAATTCATTCGCACGATCCATTCTAATTCATTCGTACGATCCATTCTAATTCATTTGCACGATCTGTTCTTATTCATTCGCACAATCCATTCTAATTCATTCGCACGAATGTATCCATTCTAATTCATTCGTACGATCCATTCTAATTCATTCGTACGATCCATTCTAATTCATTCGTATGATCCATTCTAATTAATTCGTATGATCCATTCTAATTCATTCGTACGATCCATTCTAATTCATTCATACAATCCATTCTAATTCATTCGTACGATCCATTCTAATTCACTCATACGATCCATTCTAATACATTCATATGATCCATTCTAATTCATTTGCACGAATATATCCATTCTAATTCATTCGTACGATCCATTCTAATTCATTCTTACGATCCATTCTAATTCATTCGCACGAATGTATCCATTCTAATTCATTCGTACGATCCATTCTAATTCATTCGTACGATCCATTCTAATTCATTCGTATGATCCATTCTAATTAATTCGTATGATCCATTCTAATTCATTCGTACGATCCATTCTAATTAATTCGTACGATCCATTCTAATTCACTCATACGATCCATTCTAATACATTCATACGATCCATTCTAATTTAATTGCATGAATATATCCATTCTAATTCATTCGTACGATCCATTCTAATTCCTTCGTACGATCAATTCTAATTCATTCGTACGATCTATTCTAATTCATTCGCACGATCCATTCTAATTCATTCGTACGATCCATTCCAATTCTTTCACACGATCCATTCTAATTCATTCGTACGATCCATTCTAATTCATTCGTGCAATCCATTCTATTTCATTCGTACGATCCATTCTTACTCATTTGTACGATCCATTCTAATTCATTCACACGAATTAGAATGGATCGTACGAATGAATTAGAATGGATCGTACGAATGAATTAGAATGGATCGTGCGAATGAATTAGAATGGATCGTACGAATGAATTAGAATGGATACATTTGTGCGAATGAATTAGAATAGATCGTATGAATGAATTAGAATGGATCGTACGAATGAATTAGAATGGATCTTACGAATGAATTAGAATGGATCGTACAAATGAATTAGAACGGATCGTACGAATGAATTAGAATGGATACATTCGTGCGAATGAATTAGAATGGATCGGACGAATGAATTAGAATGGATCGTACGAATGAATTAGAATGGATCGTACGATATAATTAAAATGGATCGTACGAATAAATTAGAATGGATACATTCGTCCGAATGAATTAGAATGGATCATACGAAAGAGTAAGAATGGATCGTATGAATGAAATAGAATAGATTGTACGAATGAATTAGAATAGATCCTACGAATGAATTAGAATGGATCGTGCGAAAGAATTAGAATGGATTGTATGAATGAATTAGAATGGATCGTATGAATGAATTAGAATGGATCGTGCGAATGAATTCGAATGGATCGTACGAATTCATTCTAATTCATTCATACAATCCATTATAATTCTTTCACACGATCTATTCTAATTCATTCGTAGGATCCATTCTAATTCATTTGTACAATCTATTCTATTTCATTCGTACGATCCATTCTTACTCATTCGTATGATCCATTCTAATTCATTCGTACAATCTATTCTATTTCTTTGGTACGATCCATTCTTACTCATTCGTATGATCCATTCTAATTCATTCGGACGAATGTATCCATTCTAATTTATTCATACGATCCATTCTAATTCATTCATACGGTCCATTCTAATTCTTTCATACGATCCATTGTAATTCATTCATACAATCCATTCTAATTCTTTCACACGATCCATTCTAATTCATTCGTAGGATCCATTCTAATTCATTCGTACAATCTATTCTATTTCATTCGTACGATCCATTCTTACTCATTCGTATGATCCATTCTAATTCATTCGGACGAATGTATCCATTCTAATTTATTCGTATGATCCATTCTCATTCATTCGTACGATCCATTCTAATTCATTCGTACGATCCATTCTAATTCATTCGTCCGATCCATTCTAATTCATTCGCACGAATGTATCCATTCTAATTCATTCGTACGATTCATTCTAATTCATTCATACGATCCATTCTAATTCATTCGTAAGATCCATTTTAATTCATTCGTACGATCCATTCTAATTCATTCGTACGATCCATTCTAATTCATTCGCACGAATGTATCCATTCTAGTTCATTCGTACGATCCATTATAATTCATTCGTACGATCCATTCTAATTCATTCGCACGATCCATTCTAATTCATTCATACGATCCATTCTAATTCATTCATACGATCCATTCTAATTCATTCGTACGATCCATTCTAATTAATTCGCACAAATGTATCCATTCTAATTCATTCGTATGATCCATTCTAATTCATTCGCACGATCCATTCTAATTCATTCGTACGATCCATTCTAATTCTTTCACACGATCCATTCTAATTCATTCGTACGATCCATTCTAATTCATTCGCACGATCCATTCTAATTCATTCGTACGATCCATTCTAATTCATTCATACGATCCATTCTAATTCATTCGTATGATCCATTCTAATTCATTCGCACAAATGTATCCATTCTAATTCATTCGTACGATCCATTCTAATTCATTCGCACGATCCATTCTAATTCATTCGTATGATCCATTCTAATTCATTCGCACGATCTGTTCTTATTCATTCGCACAATCCATTCTAATTCATTCGCACGAATGTATCCATTCTAATTCATTCGTACGATCCATTCTAATTCATTCGTACGATCCATTCTAATTCATTCATACGATCCATTCTAATTCATTCGTATGGTCCATTCTAATTAATTCGTATGATCCATTCTAATTCATTCGTACGATACATTCTAATTCATTCATACAATCCATTCTAATACATTTGTACGATCCATTCTAATTCACTCATACGATCCATTCTAATACATTCATACGATCCATTCTAATTCATTTGCATGAATATATCCATTCTAATTCATTCGTATGATCCATTCTAATTCATTCGTACGATCCATTCTAATTCATTCGTACGATCTATTCTAATTCATTCGTACGATCCATTCTAATTCATTCGTACGATCCATTCTAATTCCTTCGTACGATCCATTCTATTTCATTCATACGATCCATTCTAATTCATTCGTACAATCTATTCTAATTCATTCGTACGAATGGATACATTCGTGTGAATGAATTAGAATGGATCGTACGAATGAGTAAGAATGGATCGTACGAATGAAATAGAATGGATTGCACGAATGAATTAGAATGGATCGTACGAATGAATTTGAATGGATCGTGTGAAAGAATTAGAATGGATCGTACGAATGAATTAGAATGGATCGTGCGAATAAATTAGAATAGATCGTACGAATGAATTAGAATGGATCGTACGAAGGAATTAGAATGGATCGTACGAATAAATCAGAATGGATATATTCGTGCAAATGAATTAGAATGGATCGTATGAATATATTTGAATGGATCGTATGAGTGAATTAGAATGGATCGTACGAATGAATTAGAATGGATTGTATGAATGAATTAGAATGGATCGTACGAATGAATTAGAATGGATCATACGAATTAATTAGAATGGATCATACGAATGAATTAGAATGGATCCTACGAAGGAATTAGAATGGATCGTACGAAGGAATTAGAATGGATCATACGAATGAATTAGAATGGATCGTACGAAGGAATTATAATGGATCGTACGAATGAATTAGAATGGATCGTACGATTGAATTAGAATGGATCATACGAATGAGTAAGAATGGATCGTATGAATAAATTAGATTGGATCGTACGATCCATTCTAATTCATTAGCATGGATCGTGCTAATGAATTAGAATGGAATATACGAATGAATTAGAATGGATCGTAGAATGGATCGTACGAATGAATTAGAATGAATTAGAATGGATCGTACGAATGAATTAGAATAGATCATAGGATTGAATTAGAATGGATCTTGCAAATGAATTAGAATGGATACATTCGTGCGAATGAATTAGAATGGATCGTGCGAATGAATTAGAATGGATCGTACGAATAAATTAGAATGGATATATTTGAACGAATAAATTAGAATGGATCATACGAATGAATTAGAATGGATCGTACGAATGAATTAGAATGGATAGTACGAATGAATTAGAATCGATCGCACGAATGAATTAGAATGGATCTTATGAATGAATTAGAATGGATCATACGAATGAGTAAGAATGGATCGTACGAATGAATTAGAATGGATCGAACGAATGAATTAGAATGGATCGTACGAATAAATTAGAATGGATACATTCGTCCGAATAAATTAGAATGGATCATACGAATGAGTAAGAATGGATAGTACGAATGAAATAGAGTAGATTGTACGAATGAATTAGAATGGATCCTACGAATGAATTAGAATGGATCGTGTGAAATAATTAGAATGGATTGTATGAATGAATTAGAATGGATCGTACGAATGGATTAGAATGGATCGTACGAATGAATTAGAATGGATCGTACAAATGAACTAGAATGGATACATTCGTGCGAATGAATTAGAATGGATCGTACGAATGAATTAGAATGGATCGTACGAATGAATTAGAATAGATTGCGCGAATGAATTAGAATGGATCGTGCGAATGAAATAGAATGGATCATACGAATGAGTAAGAATGGATCGTACGAATGAAATAGAATGGATTGTGCGAATGAATTAGAATGGATCGTACGAATGAATTAGAATGGATCGTGTGAAAGAATTAGAATGGATTGTATGAATGAATTAGAATAGATCGTATGAATGAATTAGAATGGATCGTACGAATGAATTAGAATGGATCGTACGAATGAATTAGAATGGATACATTCGTGCGAATGAATTAGAATGGATACATTCGTGCGAAAGAATTAGAATAGATCGTATGAATGAATTAGAATGGATCCTATGAATGAATTAGAATGGATCGTGCGAATGAATTAGAATGGATCGTACGAATGAATTAGAATGGATCGTGCTAATGAATTAGAATTGATCGAAGGAATGAATTAGCATGGATCGTGCTAATGAATTAGAATGGAACGTACGAATGAATTAGAATGGATCGTGTGAAAGAATTAGAATGGATTGTATGAATGAATTAGAATGAATTCATACGATCCATTCGAATTCATTCGCACAATCCATTCTAATTCATTCATACGATCCATTCTAATTCATTCATACAATCCATTCTAATTCTTTCACACGATCCATTCTAATTCATTCGTAGGATCCATTCTAATTCATTCGTACAATCTATTCTATTTCATTCGTACGATCCATTCTTACTCATTCGTATAATCCATTCTAATTCATTCGGACGAATGTATCCATTCTAATTTATTCGTACGATCCATTCTAATTCATTCGTACGATCCATTCTAATTCATTCGTACGATCCATTCTTACTAATTCGTATGATCCATTCTAATTCATTCGTACGATCCATTCTAATTCATTCGTACGATCCAATCTAATTCATTTGCACGAATATATCCATTCTAATTCATTCGTACGATCCATTCTAATTCATTCATACAATCCATTCTAATTCTTTCACACGATCCATTCTAATTCATTCGTACGATCCATTCTAATTCATTCGTGCAATCCATTCTATTTCATTCATAGGATCCATTCTTACTCATTCGTACGATCCATTCTAATTCATTCACACGAATGTATCCATTCGTATGAATGAATTAGAATAGATTGTACGAATGAATTAGAATGGATCGTACAAATGAATTAGAATGGATCGTACGAAGGAATTAGAATGGATTGTACGAATGAATTAGAATAGATCGTACGAATGAATTAGAATGGATCGTACGAAGGAATTAGAAAGGATCGTACGAATGAATTAGAATGGATATATTCGTGCAAATGAATTAGAATGGATCGTATGAATGTATTAGAATGGATCGTATGAGTGAATTAGAATGGATCGTACGAATGAATTAGAATGGATCGTATGAATGAATTAGAATGGATACATTCGTGTGAATGAATTAGAATGGATCGTATGAATGAATTTGAATAGATTTTGTGAATGAATTAGAACTGATCGTACGAATGAATTAGAATGGATACATTCGTGCGAATGAATTAGAATGGATTGTATGAATGAATTAGAATGGATCCTATGAATGAATTAGAATGGATCGTACGAATGAATTAGAATGGATACATTCGTGCGAATGAAATAGAATGGATCATACGAATGAGTAAGAATGGATCGTCATTCTAATTCATTCGTATGATCCATTCTAATTCATTTGTATCCATTCTATTTCATTCGCACGATCCATTCTAATTCATTCGCGTAATCTATTCTAATTCATTCGTACGATCCATTCTAATTCATTCGTACAATCCATTCTAATTTATTCATACAATCCATTCTAATTTATTCGCACGAATGTATCCATTCTAATTCATTTGCACGATCCATTCTAACTCATTCCTATGATCTATTCTAATTCATTCGTACGATCCATTCTAATTCATTCTAATTCATTCGTACGATCCATTCTACGATCCATTCTAATTCATTCGTATATTCCATTCTAATTCATTAGCACGATCCATCCTAATGAATTAGAATGGATCTTACGATCCAATCTAATTCATTCATACGATCCATTCTTACTCATTCGTATGATCCATTCTAATTCAATTGTACTATCCATTCTAATTCATTCGTACGATCCATTCTAATTCCTTCGTACGATCCATTCTAATTCATTCGTATGATCCATTCTAATTCCTTCGTACGATCCATTCAAATTCATTCGTACGATCCATTCTAATTCATTCGCACAATCTATTCTAATTCATTCGTACGATCCATTCTAATTCATTCATACGATCCATTCTAATTCATTCATACAATCCATTCTAATTTATTCGCACGAATGTATCCATTCTAATTCATTCGTACGATCCATTCTAATTCATTAATATGATCCATTCTAATTCATTCGATCCATTCTAGTTTATTCGATTGTATTAGAATGGATCATACGAATGAGTAAGAATGGATCGTACGAATGAATTAGAATGGATCGTACGAATGAATTAGAATGGATCGTACAAATAAATTAGAATGGATACATTCGTCCGAATGAATTAGAATGGATCATACGAATGAGTAAGAATGGATCGTACGAATGAATTAGAATGGATCGTACGAATGAATTAGAATGGATCATACGAATGAGTAAGAATGGATCGTACGAATGAATTAGAATGGATCGTGTTGGGGTTAGCCAGAAACCACATATCTTGGATAGCCTTGCAGAGCACATCGGAGATAGAGTTCTCGAGGAAGCCCGTCCAGGAGCTGGAACCCTCGGAAGCCGAGCATGCCCCATTTAAGCTCGCAGGGAGCTCGCCCTCCCAGCCCATCAGGAGCTCGGAGCTGGATGGACACCTTGTATCTGAGTGCAGCTCGCCCCTCCCAGCCCATCAGGAGCTCGCCCCCGCAGGGAGCTGGATGGACACCTTGTATCTGAGTGCAGCTCACCCCTCCCAGCCCATCAGGAGCTCGCTCCCGCGGGGAGCTGGATGGACACCTTGTATCTGAGTGCAGCTCGCCCCTCCTAGGCCCCGCAGGAGTTCGCTCCCCCGTACTCATCGAATCATCTTGATAGTGGCGCGAGATCCACATTGGGCTGAAGGGACCGAAGGCCAAGAGCTCGCTCGGGAGACGATCAAACTCTCTCAGGAGGTCGTCCAAGCTCGTTCGGGAGCTCGCCCAGCCCGCACGAGAACGCGCTGGCAGAAGCAGCGGGAATTAGATCGTCATGCATCAGAACAGCTCGCAAGGAGCTCGCCCACAGTTCGCAAGGAGCTCGCCCGAACAGCTCGCAAGGAGCTCGCCCCACAGCTCGCAAGGAGCTCGCCAGAGCTCGCCCAAGGCAGCTCGCAAGGAGTTCGCCAGAGCTCGCCCAAGGCAGCTCGCAAGGAGCTCGCCAGAGCTCGCCCAAGTTCGCCCTTGCCTATGGATCTCATAGACCCTAGGATTCCAAGGGGTGGGGAATTCGCCCGGGAGCCCGCCAAGCTCGCCCCTGAGCTCGCCTAAGCTCGCTAAGGAGCTCGCCAAGCTCGTTCAGGAGCTCGCTTAGCTCACTCCGGAGCTCGCCCAAGCTCGCCCCGACCCCTGTTTATCGAAGAGGTTGTTCCCGCGAGGTCCGACTCTTGATAAATATGGACGAAAGGACGGAGCGGTGCCGGGCGAGCTTACCTTTGCTCCCCCCACCCGAGACCGCCCAGACTTGAATACTCCAGAATGGCCACCTGGCCACGACAAGAAAGATTCCCTCCCCCACTCCAACCGTCTGGCAGGCTTGACGACAGAATGTCAGGGCGCGAGTACCAAGGACTGTCAGACCCACGCGGGTCAGATCGTGGGGGTCTAGAAAGCCCTGGAAGAATCTCCACGTGTCGGGGTACGATAGGCCGCCGATTGCTATAAATGCTCACCCCCAGGCTCCATAGTACAGGTTCGAAATCCTTTTTCCTTCCTCTTTGGTCCATTACAGCTCGCCGTTGTGCCACTGTGACTGACTTGAGCGTCGGAGGGTCTGCGCTCCTAAGGGAGCCAGCCGTTCTCACGTTCTCTTTTCTTTGTCTTGCAGGCAGCCCGCACGGACCAGCGAAAAATCCCCCGAACATTTGGCGCCGTTTGTGGGATCTTCGACTGGTTCCTGTGAGAACGCCCACGACCACGCGGTTGAGCGTCGTTCGCTTTTGTGACCCCAAAGATGGCTCCGGTGACAAGGGGACGCAGGCGACCGAGGACTCGTGCCAGATCTGCGCGCAGCGAGCCTCCGGTCGAGACCCCTCAGCCCCCGGTCCCGCTCAGTGACCAACTCTTGTCGGAGATATTGGCCACCCAGCGGGCGATGATGGAGGAGCTGGCACGATTGCGTCAGGCTCCGGCGGCCAGCCGGCGATCTGGGCCGGCGAAGATAGCGTCTCCGGTGCGACCACCGGCGTCAACATCACGCCCTCCCACGATCGCTCCGGCGCGGCGGGTTTCCCATCCGGAACCCCCAGTCGGGAGAGCGGCTGCGCGAGGGGTGCCGGAAACCCCGCTCACAAGGTTGCAGAAGATAGTCACCCAGCGATCTAGCAACCAGGCGACCTCGCTCGCGACCATTCCCTGCCGCCGTAGCCGGAGCGCCGATTCTGAGGGGTCGGAGGCAAGATCTCTAGAGCGGGATCGCGACCCACGCCATCGGCGACGAGGGAAAGAGCCCGCGGTGGAAATATCTTCAGGAGCTCGAGAGGCAACGGCCTCCCACAGACCAACTGACGCGCCGAAGGAATCCGTGGGTGGACAGCAAGGAGCCCGCCGAGCGGTTGCCCCCGAGGGTCGCCGCGGGGTGGGGCCGACCTCGCCACAAGGGAGCGTACGAGACCGCCTAGGACCTGCGCAGCCGCCTCTGGGAGTTCTCCCCGGGCGCTGGCGGCGACCTAGTGCGCCAGTAGATTTACTTGAAGACCTTGCCGCCCACGGAGGTAGCTCGCCTTTCACCAGCGAGGTCCACCAAGGGGGTTTTCCGCACCACTGGACCCCCCCGAAGTTTTTATTGTTCGACGGGTCGCAGGATCCCGTTGACCATCTCTTGGCTTACAGAAAGCTTCTGTTTTTCCGGGACCAAGACCACGTCTTGTGCCGAGCATTCTCGAGCAGTTTGACCGGCTCGGCATTGAACTGGTTCCACAAGTTGCCGCCCGGCACGATCCCCGACTTTCCAACTCTCTCTAGGTTATTCCTGGAGCAGTATCGCTGCAATAGGCAGCCCCCGAAGAGAATCGAGTCTCTGTTTACTTTAACTATGGGAGCTCGCGAGACGCTCCGGTGCTTCGCAACACGATTCCGGAGCGCCTACCTCGCTCTGGAAGACGCGGCGGGCCAAGATCGTACCGTGGTGAGCGCTTTCAGAAGCGCCCTCCCCGAGGGTTGCAAGCTTCATGATGCTCTAGTGATCAAGGACCCTCGCACGATGGTTGAACTATTTGCCCTGGTCCAGCAACACATCAAGCTCGAAGACGCTGTGCTAGACCGAAAGGGAAAGGCAGTCGAGCAGCGACCTCCTCCGGCCCCGCGACCGCTCGTCGTCAAGGCCGTGGAGAGAAGGGAGGTGCCCCTGGCGGTGGCTTTGCCCGGACCGCCCGCTGTTCCTGCTGAACAGCCCGCTGAAGCCCCCACGGCTGTCGCTGGAAGG